>JACEOJ010005830.1:30429-406398 GCA_013761285.1 Campoletis sonorensis | reverse complement strand
GTGTGTGTCTCTCTCTCTCTTTCTCTCCCCCTCTCTCTCCCTTCTCTCCATCTCTGAGTCTAAGTGTGTGCGTGTGTGTGTGTATGCAAGCATGAGAGAGTGAGAAAGGAAGGGAGAGAGAGAGGTGGCTTCTGTGTTTCGCAAACTAATAGTGCAGTATCCACCTGTGCTATAACTGTGTACATCGTAATCGCATACATAGCGTGCTCTCGAGTCCACTATACGAGAGTTACATAAACGCCAAGCTCATGTGCCATTTCCGTAAACCTGATTACGATAGCTTGCGCATTTATTCCGAAAAAAAAGAAAAAAAAAACGAGTGTCGTGTTCTTCAAAGGGAATTAGATAAAGATTTATTGATCCGAATACATGTGAAACGTTTTAATCATTGTGATAACTTTATTAGTGAAATACTTTCATAATAAAATTGGTCGATTGGACAAATTTGTAATACAGAAAGAATATAATTGTAGTTGACAAAAATTTATAGGTGCTTGCCTATGATGTACAATTTATGAATTCAGTGAAAGAATGAAATTTTGTGCGATATGAAAAAGTAGAGCAAATCGAATAAGCTTGACTTTCAATTTTTCAACTCCTGACTCCCCGCAAAGACAGTGCATGGAATTTATGTGTTTGACCGTGACCAACTGATTTTTAAGATTTTTACAATACGCTTCCATTTGAATATATTGTTATCATTTTTTTTTTTTTCACTTTCCATTTATTATACCGAGGCATTTAAATACGAACGCTTAGGATTCACAATATTGACTTTGAACTACAACAACACAAATGTTTTATTTAAACAAGCCCATGAAGATGAAATGAGGTGAATAATTAGTGTCATTGGATTTAAATATAAGCGAAAGATTAAAAGCGAAATGCATTTGAAATTTATGCATAATTCGCGATCGCATATTTAACGAGTTCTCGAGAGACTGTACAAGAAGCGCAAGAAAAACCAGTAATAAAGGGTGAGAATGAATCTGCTGAAAGCTCAGAGGCAAAATATTTTTCTCTCCATGCCCTCTTGATTCATTCGTTAACACAAAAATTATACCCGAGGCTCCCTAGGTGGATGTATAAAGAGAGAGAGAGAGAGCGAGAGAAAGAGAGGGAGAGAGAGAGAGAGAGTCCAAGATTAAAGCCTGACCTTGCTCGGCATTGCATGGCAGAATAAAGAAGAAAAAAGAGTGAGATTTCGGGCTTTTTGATTTCAAGCATATACTAACACAGCAAACATCCCATGAAGTCCAGCAACGTCGTTTCCGTCGCTGTATCCTCATCATTGCAATGAAATTGCGGATGCTCTGTGAACGAGCGTTTAGTGTTGCGCAAACCTGGTCCACCACGTTATTATTATTTATTATTATTATTACTATTATTATTATTATTATTATTATTGTTATGATTATATTCGTAGGACTGTTCGGCTCTAAACTCGTCCAACGTGAGTGAAACGTTCCGAAAGAAATTTGAAGCCAGATATGCTCTTAAGGCCTTAGGTCACCCCATAATTTTCGAAAAATCGATTTCAAACGCGTTTATCTCAAAACTGCATTTTTCAAGTTGTTCGCACTCATAACTGAGACAATGTTGAACCGATTGACTTGAAATTTTGAATATTTGTTTAAAAACACATTGTCTGTGGAAGTACGTGGATTTTTTTTTCCTTTAGATTGCATAGTTCATTTGTTATTAACACTTATATCTGACGATTTTGACACGAATGCCATGAATATCTGACACGACGATGCACTGGGTAAAGGTTTTATGTTCGTGGTTTTCACTATCTTTCTTCAGACCTAATAGACATTACTCGCAGCACTGGTCGTCATTCGTGGTCATATCCACCGAAAAGATTAAACAGAATATCGAGTGAAAAACTTGCCATGTTAAAGTGCAAAGTCCATCGGTTCATTCGTGACGGTGATTTTTCCCAAGTGAGGGAAAGAGGTGAGAAAAAAGTACTGCATTTGGCAAAAGTTCGATGACGAAGCAGGCAGCAATCGAATAACTGTCACGCGTTCGTTCTGCGGTATGGAGTAGGTGGAACATATATTTATATATATATATGTAAAGATTTTCAGAAGGCTTGGCGCGTATACGAACAGTTCTCTGAGAGTCCATCCCTAACAACGATGGCATCGACCTGGTTAGCTTGATGCTGATGTTATGTCTGTGTATAGACGTGTATATGTACAGTGTATATACGTTCACATATACAAATAGATGTGTATATATACATATACGAACAACCCACTCTGCTGACGCTGCTATGTACTTGAGGTTCCACGTCTCGTATCCATTCCAGTACATGTTTTCCTACTTATCCTTCAGTGTCCACGGTTAACAGCTGTCACAACTCGGAATCTCACGATAAATGGACTCCGGAGTTGCCACACATTTTAGTCTCGAAAACAACGGGGAATAACTGAAATACATTTACATTAAATTCATGGGGAATCCAAGCTACATGATTAATTACGTAATTTCATACCCCATGAAATATTTCGTGACATTATTTCTATAAACGTTATTGCATTCTTGAATATTGTACGTCAGCTCTCTCAACACGCTTTCATGAAGCTCACGCCATCATGTCCACCATAGGTTCCATATAATCATGCAGAAAAAAAATTATAGTGATTCTGAACAAACAAGTATATGGGTTGGGTATGCAGTACGGTTTAATCAGTGTTCTTATTATTTATTTATCATTTATTATTATTCCTGCGTATACCCTGGAATACCCAGCCAGTAGATGGCTGAGCGGTCACCCAACCAAGTACTGACTGAAGTCGATGCTGCTTAACTTGTGTGATCGCCGGAGCCACTCACTGACCGCGAACCCATCGCTGTCGGTCAGTAGTATTATTATTTTCTGTTTAGTGTTGACGATGTTGCTGCAAAAAGAGTAATAAATTGAAAATTAAAAAAAAGATTGAGCTTGAAGAATGGGGAGACTTTGGGTACAACATGGCGAGGGTGGCAAGTTGGTAATCTAATGAAAGCGCTTAGGAATGAGTCGCGAGGGTCATAGTTAGGAAGCATGGTGTAGCAGATAACCCTTGAAGCAGAAGGTAAAGCTTATACCTCCGAGCTACGAGGAATTTAACACTGTGAGCACTTTATCGCCGATCAAACATTGATAACGCTCGGAAAACATCTCTCTCTCTCTCTCTCTCTCTCTCTCCGTCTCTCGTCCTCCCAGGAGAACCCGTACTGCAGCAACAGCATTCGCAGTGTGTGAGGTGCGAATTATAAACGGAGCTGGATGGAAGTACACCGACCTGAGGGTGCTTTTTCTCCTTCGCCGAGAATGAGCTGCGTTTCACGTGTCAACGGCGAGAGATGTTCCTATGGCTAAATTATATACATACTGCGACGTGGTAATTTTGCCCATGTCACAGACTTTATAAAATATGGGTACCGCGCAGAAAAATGCGGACTCCATCGTCGAAGAATCTCTCTTAAAAAAATGTTGAAAAAACCAAACGCGAGCGTTTTTTCCTTGTATTCAACTGTTTTACAGTACTTCTGTTCTCATGTGTGACGGATTGACAGTTTCTTATCTTCGATGAGATTTCTGTACTTTGACGTCCCCTCATCTGACAGGACCTCGAGTAATGTAATAAAATTTCCAGCATATCATTAATTCACAATCGACAAAAAAAAAAATGTTAATCCGTATGTTCGAAAGTTACTACATTATACGAGACTCATTAAAAACATCATAATGAACGGTTGAATTATCTGGGAGTCAACAGCTCTCGTGACGACGATTATTGGCACAATGCCGGAGTGGACAGAAAGTGTATAGCGTGTGCTTGGTAACACGTGTCCAAGATTAGCTGACCGACAGGTGCTCGAGTCGGTTGTACGCGGATGTTCTGAGCTTTCTGAAAATTCTGAATCTTATTAAGAGGAGTTTGTTCGATTTTATAAATATTTGCGTGAGCGTGTACGGGTGCATATGTTTGTGATTTCTGCTTGTGCAAATGCGCAAACGAGCGGCGCAATATATCGGACTGCCATAGATTTAATCTGCCATCTCGAATTTGTTGATACCCCAAAAGAACTTTTTAGCAGTCAAGAGCCAGGACTAAATGGAAAATACTGGAAAACTAAAAGGGGAGAGAAAGAGAGAGAGAGAGAGAGAGACTCGTTATCTTTAACTTTTTCACTTTTTTAAATTATTTCATTTCCTCTCCAGCACCGTTCAATCTCATTCTTCTGATCGATATCGTACAACTACGTAGCTGTCTCATCTATTTGAACGCGTCCAGTTCGCAAAATTCTACGAAATCCTTGGCCATTGTGTGCTCGCAGAACGATGCGAGATTATTGGTTTTCCCGCCCGGTGGAACGGAAAACAGAGGGCGACAACGTGTTTCAACCCTCGTCTCTAATATAGCCCTCGGCTTCATTAGGACACGATCTGCGAGGAAACGCCATTTCCTGTGCGTTACACTCCACTCTCAGAACAAGCTTTTTGCCTCAAGGAATCGCACCCTTCGTTCTAAAATCTCGTTA
The DNA here is from genome assembly GCA_013761285.1 of Campoletis sonorensis. Lineage (NCBI taxonomy): Eukaryota > Metazoa > Arthropoda > Insecta > Hymenoptera > Ichneumonidae > Campoletis > Campoletis sonorensis. The sequence continues at coordinate 401,859 of JACEOJ010005830.1, read as the reverse complement.
TAGTGATTGGCTGCTCAAAACCACGCTGTCATGGATCTTTTTCTTTGTGTGATAAATTCATTCCATTTCTTAATTTAAAATATTCACCTCCATTGTCAATTTTCTTAATCGACTACCAGTCCAGCAAAAACATCTGGTCTCTCGGCATAAAAATAAGTCAATGAATATAATCTATCTTATTTTTCGTTATTTCATTGAATTCTTATAAAAAAAATTTCGGTCCCAGTCTCGATCTAATCTACCCGGGAAGCAATGTGAGCACCTCCTCAGCTGTAAAGCCATGGGCCAGCCAGTACAAGGAGGCCATCATCCGCGCGATGAGAAACGTCCACAGGAGGCACCCAAAACCGTACACTGACCGCTCAGGCATCACAGAGAGGTGTAGACTGGGGATTGCGGTTGAAAGACTTGAAAAAATGGTGAAATTTTCATTGGTGTTCTGGAAATCGAACCCAGAACCCTCGATTTGCGAGCCCGAGCCCTCATCCACTAGACCAACAGCTCTCCCTACAAATTCAGACGTATATACCATAGTGGATTAAGATTACCAATTTTTTCTGGGTTGTTACATTTAATCATCAATTTGTAGCCAACGATTGTGTTCCTCGAAGATTGTAATGCTATAACAAAGTGGATGCAGGCAAGAGAAATATGACCCAACAATCTCATTTTATCGTAGGGCTCGATTCTCCTTCACTGTTCTCATTCTTCACCATACGTTCATATTACACGCGTATTGCATTACGACTTTAATCAGAAGAGATCCGTTGTGCTATCATTTTCATGGTACATGCTTAGCGTGTATCTATTATCTCTTGCTCATACTTCCGGTAATAATAGATTTTGATGGGGAATGTTAGAGACAAGGGTGAAGAGATACTTCTGTGTGTGGAAGTGAACAATGGCTGTATTCTATCTCCGTGCACGCCATATACGGGGGTGACTATAGGGGACGGACCAAGGCTGAGTATAAGACGCAGGTGCTTGAGTATTGTCGTCTAATTGGTATCCTAGGATTTCGGTAAGAGATCCCTGAGTATCGAGCCACGGTGAAAATGCTACCCGTGACTTTCGGTGTATAATATTTTCTCATTAACGGTATTCGCTATGAAGGAGAAAACTTTTACTCGAGACATTCACCGATCGCATAGTCAGCACAAAAACCGCATTACGCCCGCATTTCTCGGCTGTTAAAATGAATGAAGAATGTCGAAGGGTGCAATTTTCCTACAGGGCTGCTTGAACCCTCTTATATTACGTATACATATCTGCCGTTGAATTTCTGAAAATTTCTCGGTAACGTCGTGTCACTTAATTGAGATTCTCAAACATCTGGCGAGTTTTCGCAGTCGGTGTACCCAACACCATCAGAAACTCAGCCAAAACTGCCTCGCGCTCAGCGTTTGATACGCCAGCCAGTCCACGGCTGAGCCGTCACCCAACCGAGTACTGACCAAAATTGTTGCTGCTTAACTTGTGTGATCGCCGAAGCTCACGCACCGCGACCGCGGACCCAATGCTGTTGGTTTCTTTCCTGAATATTTATCGAATTCCCAATGGATTGCCGAGCTTTCATAGAAAAGTGGGAGAAGGGTGAAGAAACCCAACAGCACTTAGCTCTTTTTTATCTGTCGAGTTTCCGAAGCGCACGTAAGAGAAATCGTAGTACAGGCGAAGCATCAGCCCATGAGCATACTACGTATATATAAACATATATATATTTGAATTGCGAACGCAGTGCGGCCGACCTAACCAAAAGTTAGCGAAACAGAGGAGAACCTCTCCGGAATTGAATCGCTCTCGACTTCGAACGCTCGGGGCCACTGTCACGTGCAGCCATAGTTTACCGTTCTTCTGCCCTGACGCTCTGTTCAAGTATACCTACGTAAGCTATGTACACACCTATAGTCAACCCCATGTGCAACGATAACTCCCTTAGTCATATGTATATATATATCTATATATATATATATAGATAATCAAACCAATAGTGCGAAATACCACGAAGCGTGGAAAACGACCAGGCGTCGTACAGCAGCGTTCTGCAGTAGACCACCCGAGTAACGAGAAGTAAAAGTCCCGACAAAGGGGAAGAAAGAAAAGTAAAAATATAGTGAGAAAGAGAGCGAGAGTGGGATGCGAGAAGGCGGTCGGTGTGGATGGGTGGCCAGTGGAAAAAGTATACTCTCCACAAAGAAACCTGAGACTACTCCCTACGAGGAGAGATCCTCTTTCGTTCCCACTCGTACTTTCAATAGAGTACTCTACTATATGACACTTGGCATATGATATACAGCGCGGATAAGGAATTGATGGTTGCTTAGCAGCGTTAGTATTATTTTGACAAGCTTTTATCAAAGTAACACAAAGCTTGACGAAAAAGTGGACAGCGTTATATACAAACGCGTTTCACTGGATCTTCAAAGAAATGTCATTTGTGTGGCTTTTTTTCGTACGAATTTCGTACTCTCGTCGGAGACAAAAAGCCCAAAAGCTTTTTGGAAGGTTGATGCGACCCTCAATTTATACTGTTTTTTTATCCCTTACTTCCAGTTACGACGACACCACTAGTCACTGATTTGGTTTTTGTTTCACTTTCTTAAAAGTATGAAAAAAGCTTTTTTTCATTCGTTGTCTCCTCCAGATTTAATGGCCCAGGGTTATGCTACTTATTGCGTTGTATGTACACATAATCAAGAGCTCGTTTTAAAACTTCAGGCCAAATTACGAAATTACTCATCATTTTTTGTGCAATTTGTATAATAACAATGAAACAACTTCATTGCAAAAAATTTGTTGTTTCATTTTAATTCTGTTTTATTTTAGTTCCGTTTTATTTCAATTCCAAATGTTTTACTTACAAGCTACATGGCTTATTTTTTCGACGTTGTTAACCCATTTCAAATATACGCAAAATTTCAAATAAGAGTAAATCTACTAAATTTCGATATAAAAGCTACTCTGTGCTGGGTCGAAAGGGAAGCAGCTGATCTTGATGTATATCGGAACTCGCACGTTAGTCGTACATTTTCGTAGAATAATTAAGTAGGGACGCCCTGGTGTTGTCGGGAATGAGAAGCGGTTTTCGTACTGCTCGCATGCGCGCTCTAAATCGGTACCATGCGTCTGGTGCGACTCTAAAATGATTTAAAGCACGACACGCCTGAGACCGCCTTACGTCTATACTTGCCTGAGATTCGTGAATGCAGAAATTTACCTTACTACTGAAAGAACAGTCATTCGGCCATTCATCTTGGCCTCGAGACACTAGTACGAGAAGCAAAATAGTGAAGACGCTGCTTAAATGCATAGGATTGCAAATTACGATAAAAACATATTTTCTGTGTTTCCATGTCGAATAATTTGATTGCGAGCGGAAAAATTGTTTCACTGAACATAAAATGTCTGAAATGATTTGCTTGCTTATTATTGATCATCAAATTGTATCAACGTGAACGATTTATGCTAATGATCATCTGATTAGTTTTTTTTTTGGAAAATCCACTTGATTAACCTGTTGTTGTTTTTTTATGTTACAGGTAAGTCTTCAGAATTGCTGTTTCAGTGTTAAGATCCGTCGGTTAAGCGGCTAATGCTTCTGGTAATGTAAAAACATGAAAATCTGCTGTATACGCCATCACAGATTCCTTTTCAGAGAGCAGAGTCTTGATTTGAGAAATCGTAAAAGTTAACCAACGTAAGTAGCTTGCTACAGTTGACATAATCAGAAAACAAAAAAAAAATAGTCACTGATGAGAGATTTACGCATTTACAAGAGAATTTTACGCACGCGGTAAAAATTCAAAAATTTGAGGAGATAAATTAGAATATTTGTTCTATGATCGCAACAAACTGAACTGACTTTCCCTCTGAACCTACAAATAAAGCAGCAGGTGCATGAACGCCATAACGAACAACCTTGGCGAGCTTTGATTTGATGGGAGAATATGCACGTTTGACGATCAGTGAAAAGATAATTGAGAAAGAGTAGAATCAGGCTGAAAGTTCAGCAGAGCTTGTGGATCAAGCGTTCGTTGGGATTGAGAGGATGAAGTAAAAGGGATGAGGGAGAACATTTTTTAGTTTGTGGAGGATAATAGAGGGTTAGGTTGATGGGTAGAACGGATAAAATCAAGTGGAAGGAAGCGAGTCGAGAAAGGTCGAAAAAAAAATAATACGAGGAAAAGGGTGGTTTGGGGGAAAAACATACGGAATCGCGTATGAGAATGGTAAAATACAGAGAGAATTCATGGAAAACAAGAGAGAGAGAGAGAGAGAGAGAGAGAGAGGGAGAGAAAGAGCGAGGTGGAGAAAACGGATGAAACTACAAGGTGAGAGGCGGGTTATGGCTCGTTCAAACAGCCGATAGCATCGTTGGGGTGGTCCAAGCACGAAATATTAACGCGTTTACGCATACATGTAGCTACAGATCCTCTGCAGGAACCACTTACCCATTAAAAATAGCTCTTACTGTTCCTCGGTACATCCGTAATCATGTTGGATATACGCCCGTGCGGCTTCCACTTTCAATGTGTTTCCATTCGCGGAACGAAAGGAGTGCATACTCGTTGTGCTCCTCTGATTTTTCCTATCGTCCATCCTTTTACCCGCGACTAATCACGGTACCACGACTTTTTCATGTATGACGCGTTCAACTTTTAAATGTGATTTAATACGATCCTACCTCGTTAACGTCCACATGACAAATGTAATTAACACACGTTGAGAGGAATTAGGAGTGCCCTTTTCATAAGTGGGTCAGATACAACATTTCTCAATACTTTGTATCATGTGAAGCGCCACCAAAATGTGTTGAATTTACGCTAATTGCAGTCACGATTTAGCAGATGTTTTATCGCCAGTTGCATGCATTTTTGTATAGAAGAATGAATAATATTACATTTCAGAGTAAAAAGTGAATCACGAAACACGCATACATAAGGAGATTCCGTAATGAACGTGCTCGAAAATACCTATTTACCAATTTTCACGAAATACGAAATTCGGAAATTGCCATTAAACATTTTGTATCCGATCCTTGATTTCAAGAATTATGTTGGCACAAGTGGGGGACGTGATTTATAAATGAGGAAAATTTGACTTCCTGGAATCCTGACCTTCGGGAATTCTGATTAGGGTAGAGGCTCAGAAAACTTGGCATGAAAAATTATGGTCTAGAATTTTTTGATATCATAGAATGTAAAGCCTATTTTGTTGGATAAACAAATATCAATAATGTGTGTGCTGAAATGACACGAGACAAAGAAGAATGTTTCTTGGGCGTGGATGAATCAGTTCCCAAGAGATCCTGGAAGAAGAATAAGAAGCCCCATAGATTTAAACGACAATTTTGACGTTGCTGACTTGCTCTGGTCGAAAATTGCTCTCGGAGTCAAAAGCTGTACAGCTTTTGGCCGTAGCTAAGATTAGACGTCTGGTTGAGAAGCTCTCTATTCTCTGTCGCACAACTTTCTATACCAGACAATGCCATTTCGCATTCTCAAGCTAAATCGTAGAATCCACCTGTATCGTCACAGTCTTCTGTGTATTGGCCTGCACTCATATAAACGCGTATACGCAAACGAAGAAACGTACATGCACGCGCATTCAACTATACTAGCTAACTAAATTACTGATGCAAATAACAGTACTCGCTTCTTGCCAAGATTTAGTGTGGATCGGATTTGGGTGTGCACAACTTCTAGGTTGGTAAAGGTGCCCACTTATTAAGCCATTAATTCCGAGGACAAACAGTGGCCGCCCGCTCCTAAGCGACGTTAATTACCGTTTGTGTATGCCTAAACCCACTCTTCATTCTATCTACCGTGGCTTGTTCTGAATCCTATACCACTATCTAACCGGAAGTCCCTTGAAATGAAAACGCTTCCGGTAATCCGTGTGAGTCAGGAATTTATGCTATCACTCTTTATCACCTCGTCAACTTCTTTTTCCTTAATTAAATCACGGCTTTTATTTAGTTTTCAGTTCTCCGCGTGTTAAATGATCACCCAATCCTTTCGTTTTGACTTCATTCCCGCAGTAACGCAACTCTCAGAATATTCTAACTGAGTTTATAAATCGCCACCAAATTTATTGTAAATCACGGATTTCTTCGCACTATTTCATTATCGAAATTTGGGATCATGATATTTTAATTTCTAGTTAATGTGACCATCACTTCCGCCCAATAATCGTCGATTTCCCTTAAAATGATAAAATTATACCACTCCACCCAGTTTTTCATTGACTGGACTCATCGAGATTGGTTTATCTTTAATTCTGATGGTTGTGACGACAATATTAGTCTTTAACGTTGGTAAAGGAAGTGGTGAAAATCAGGGTTAACAAAAATACGGTGAACTGGCTATATTTCTTCTTCGCTGGGTCAAAGTTGTTACATTTGGGAGAGTTTATAGCTTGAAGATAACCTTCGTGGGCCAGACAACCCTGTACTCTTATCGAAGCTCCTATACCGGGCTCTACAGGGCCTGTAACTAACGAGTTGGCCCAACCTTCCACGCTATTTGGTGGCTTCCTCGTCTCTTTAAACATACGTATACATTATACACATATAAAGTGATACGGGAGCTGTAACATCAATCCTGAAGCTTTTAGACATTAGTCTCTCTCACCTTATATTTCGAAGCTGCGATTTTGTGGTTGTGTTTACTAATTCATCGTAGTTTCGAGAACTCGTTAAAACTACGAAAAAAATGTCCTCTTGCCGATTGGCTTGATCGATTGGCCCAAAAATTATATTTTGACACACATATGTTGTTTGATTTTATTGCAATGATATTCATTTTCTATGAAAAGCCTGTTTCCAAGTTGTCGCGAAGAAGAACAAAAAAAGCTTCAATGATGTTTCAATTTTCAGCAACAGTTTTCCTTTTGCGAGTTTTGTTCTCTTATCATAAACCATCGCTCAGGGTCTAGTGAGCGGAAAACGAAATATATCGATTTTCTTGGGACGCCCTAGTCCTTATGTGTCAAGCATCCTGTAACGGAGGAAAATTCTTCGAGACATTTCAATTTATGGCGTATCTTCGTATGTTTCGATATGTGAGGCTCAAAACGAAAAAGTCTCTCACGCGGAAGCTCACTCGGCGCAAAATGTCGCCGACCGATGATTTTAAAACGGACGACGGGCCCTTAGCTCCGCAGTTTTCACTCCCTTGAAGAGTCTCCTCTTCACGGAAGCAAGCAGCCTTTTTATTATTTGAAAAAATCAAAATTCTCATGATTATCATGCTAATCCCAGTCTCAAGATGTCTTCGATTATTTACGATTCCATTGTTTTCACTCATTTTGTAAAGTCCTATCTTAAATATTAATTTTTCCACTCTTTAGCGTTTCGTTTCAACAATTTTCCAACTTGCGAACGAATTCCTTGTGCAGCGTTTTCGACAGGATTTCAGCTCTTGGAGTTGCAATTCTTTGTCCCCGACATGATCGCGTGTGGCTCGCGAATATGATCTTCGAAATCATAACTCCGTAAGAAAACGCTTGGACCCTAAAGGGTTAAATGCTCCGAATGGATGAAGCTCCGCCGAGTCCATGGGCGTATGTCACTAAGCCTCAAGTAATCGATTCGGTGCCCCATGCTTTGCGTCAGGCCATCACTTAATTCCTACACATGTTTATATACAAGATATTTATCTACTGTAGGCATATATGCATGTGCTTGTGTGCATATGCATGTATTCCAATATGGCGTTCGTGTCACTTACGTTGTGAACAACTCGCTCTCCGTAAGCGTTACCCACGTCAGAGCTCCGCCAACATGCAAGGACCCCAAAAGGGTTGGATGAAGCAACGTGGGAGTATGGGAGAAGACTTTGTAGAACCCGGTCACGAGAGATACAGAAATGAAAGGAGATACTGGCGTTATCACGAGTCGACAGGGATAGACCGCTCGGTCTACTATGTTCCAGGAAAAAAATATAAATTACATCGAATAGTTTTCCGAATGGAGAGCGGTTGCTCTAATGGATGAGGGCTCGGGCTCGCAAGTCGAGGGTCTCGCGTTCAATTCAAGTATTTTTATCGGCAAGGTTTTCTGCAGTTTCCCTTTGCCCTCAGCAGATGTGCGGGAGAGGAGTTTTTATATACGTTAGTGTTTTTTTCTTCGGATGTTAACAAAATATCTGGCACTCTGTTGATTTTCAATAGGAATGTATGGGAAACCTTGACAACATAAAATTTGTAATCGCCATCTGAATCTAATTTATATTCTTCAATGTATACGAGCCCGAAGATCATAAATAAATATGAAGCACAGTGAAACGACGTAAAAGAAACTACAAATTTTTCTACATGAAAAACGAACCAATCCACAAACGTCCTCCATAAATTGATCCAGCTCACTCTGTCCACCATTTTCTCCCTCTTTTGTTTAAAACCACGACAACAAAGAGAGCCTACCACTCGTTATTTATGAACAAAATTATTCTTTGACGCAAGACCATCTATCGAATTTCCTCGCAGTTGCACGGTCATTGTAACGTTTTTCAGCTCGCGTATATGGGAAGCAGCATAGGGGGCCACGTCGATGGCATAGGCAAGTTTAAAATCCCGATGAAAATGCACCTGAAAAATGGGACCGATAATGGACAAGCTTTGTCCGCGTCGTGAACAGCTTTTTTCCCCAGCCCAGCTCGTGTGAAAAGTATCCCCGGCGGGGTCATGGAGAACACACACACACACAGTAGGCCTGACGGAACCCATGAGATCTGGCGTGACAATCGTTCTGTTTTGTCGGCGGCAACTGCTTTTGTTGCGACGATCACTACTGAGATAGTCTCACATACATCTCCGCGCTTTTTTCCTCTTACTCATTCGTTCTCATGTTTCTGTTAAAAATCGATGGCAACGTTTTGCGGATAGATCAGAGTAAGATCCTTGCATTTATAACGCCGATACACATTTGCAAAAAAAAAAAAATGTCCAGCTTAATTATACGATGTAATCCACAGGCTAACACCGAAGCATTGTGGAAGCGACAGTTCATCGCAGTCGTCTGACTATTTATTCTGGAAGAACCGCTACTGCAGTAAACATCGATCAATTTATAGCCCAGAATGATATGTCATATTCGTCGAGTTATTCATTCCACTTAAGAGATAAACGCGTATATACGCAAAAAAAAAATGAGGGAGGAATATATTTGCGAGAGGTCGGTCGATCCCTTTTGACGAGTTCCACAGACAGCTTGGGGTGCGGAATTCGTGTGCTCCGGCCAGTGAATCTCGCGTGCATTCAGATGATAACGCGATGGCTCGTCGACAGTTGAGCCCTATACTCAACTCCTTTCTCTCTTTGTCTCTCTTATTCTCTATCCACGTATGGTGCGCCACGAGGGACTCGTCCTGGCACTCGCGTTTTGTGAAAAAGTACTATATACTGCCAGTGGAAAACAATTTCACGTTTCCGGTCGGTTGAAATTGTAGTCCCACTGCTCGGGTGAAGATACCTTTTGCCAAGTCGTTCACACCTATTTCATAATTCCTTGCTGGTAATTAAATAAAAGCCGATAAATATAGTAACAGCTCAAAGTTTACCGTTTATATGATACAACGGAAGAACTAAATAGCCATAGAGGCCGGATGTCTAATAATGCACAACGTCAAAAGTTCTATACCTACCGAAATCTTAAAGATTTTGGGTTCCTCTGAAATCGGTCTCTATGAATGATCAGAAGAATAAAATCTAGATGATGTTAATTTGAGGAGTTTCCGCACAAGTGACGAAATGTAAATGTGATGTCCTTCTTCGATATATTTTATTTTTACCACGTGTAAATCCGTGTGAATCATGCATTATATTTTTTCATGTTTTTTTTTCCACTTGTAATTCCATTTTCATCACCGTGATTTTTTCCTCGATTTTTTCTCATGGGTACCAAAGTGTATGGTAAAGAATGATGAATTTTTTTTTCAAAGAATCAGTTTTTTCATCGGATGAGAAGAGAATGAACAAATTTTGTTCAGCACTCTTGCCAGTGAGAACTAAAAAATAAGATATTTTCAAAAAAACTAAAGAATTTTCGGGTTGACGAACCGACTGGTTCCGCATGGAGTGCTCTGTGTAAGTTCAGCTCATACATATTGTCCCATCACAGCAAAAGCTATAAAGCTTTGTCGATGTTTGTGTCGCTTCTCTTCCTCGTTCTTCTTCACTCTGACGAATCGGGATGAGTTTTAATTTACGAAGCAACCGGAAATATGGAGGCGAAACATACGGAGAAGGTCGACTATGACGAGAGCGTGTTTGGAGTAAAGGAAGGAAGGGGATGTTTTAATCTAAGGGTCGATGTATTCTCGACAGAGCAGGTTCGAGGGTGGTCGCTTTTATCACGAAGGCTATACAACGCGAGGCTGGCTCTCATTTCTAGTTTCACTAAAGCCCATTGGTTGGCTCTCTCAACGCTTTTTCGATCTCCGTGACACGTAAACACGTTTTCACCGTAATATTTTGCTGTTGCGGCGAACCGAGAAAATGTCGAACAAAGGGCTGCTCGTAAACAAATATGGAGAGTTCCTCGATGAGCGTAGACGCTGCTGGTACACTCCCACGATTCTCTTATTGTTCGAGGCGTGATAAAATATGTCTGATACAGAGATATTTGAATTATTTTGCCCGTTCGATACAAATGTATCAAGTAGTGACATTTTTCTCTGGACAAAAATGTATCGATACAATCTTTCGATGTGAGCAGCGATATTTTTTTTCGATATTTATTGACACACAAATCTATCGAGTAGTCATATTTTTCCCGCGGAGCTCGATGCGAATGAATCGGGCGGCAAAAGGTATTTTCTAATGTAATTTAAGTGCACGTAATCTAAAAGATTAGATTCTAATCTAAAAAATTACGGGAGCTGTTAGTCCGGCCGTGGACCCTGAATGATAAAATCCCGTTTTTGTAACCTCGATTTATTTTGTGGTGTCTCTGAATTAGAAATCCCTAAGGAGCGTTTCTTTTCGGCCCCCAAAGTGCCTCAAAGCCTTAAAGGCACGAGGGCGTTCGAATTTTCCATTCTGAAACCGCTTCAATATCTGTAGAATAGTAGTTTAGGTAGTGATTCGTGTCCTGCAGTCGCAAACCGACATCTCAAGGTGGTTTTCATAGTATTGAATGGCAAACCTCTCGTCAGACCAGCCTCAGTATCGACGAAGACAGATACATTGTCTGAAATACTGGAGTGGTGGCTCCAGCTTTGGCATTTCCGGCAGGCCGAGTATCTGCAAGCCCGCAAGCGAGAGCGTCGGTATGCCTCAAGGTGTACGACACACCATCTTCTCTCCACGCTGACTATTCAGCTTACCGGCTGCAAGTTGCCTTCATTCACACATATACGTACCATGTCTTGGGTATTTCGCGGTTTCCCTATCGCATTGATTCTCTTGCGATTTACACCAAGCAATCCATGCAGTCTCTTGTTGACGCGTCGAGAATATCAAAATTATTCGGCTGGTGCAGCATGGAAATTCGGTCGCAAGTGATGAACTAATTAGTTACAAAATATTTCAATTTTGGAGTAGTGGCGTTTACTACTTCAAGCACTTTGTAAGTTCAAGCTTTTTTTATTCACGCGAGTAAATCGAAGTTTCTATATTCAAAACTGATATTGTTATTCTAGATATTTTGGAGAACGTCACATTTCTGAAAATATTAAAATAACAACGAGACTATTATTGCAAGAGAAAAAATTTCGGTGAACCAACGAAATTCATTTTGTTGACCAAAAAAAATGGTCAATTCAACAATTTTTATGTTGAATCGCGGATCTATGTCATTTGATTCAACAAAAACATTGTTGAATTGATCATTTGTCCAAAATTATTCAAAAAAGTCAATTATCACGACTATAAATTTTCTTTTAATTCATAACTTTTTATTAGTTGTATTCTTTCATGTGAAATTCTCATCGTAATTAGCTGTTTCGAATATCCAAAATAAAAAAGATTGGTGCATAAATGATTATTCGACTTACGTATATAACAAATTACAAGTTAATCCTTCGTATTCGGTATATATCGGTTAACATTTCCCAGTAAACAACCTTGCGGTAATGCGGTGAACGTGAACAGGAGATCAGAGTGTATACGCGATATTCCCAAAAGGGAGAGTGAACCGCAGTGAACAGCGCAGCATGCGCCACGAATTATTAACCAATCCTGCAATCAATCGAGTCTAAGCGCCGAGAATAGGGATGTTGCATCGGAGTAACAGACATAGAACACATATATGTAAGCGTGCGCGTTTGTATAATGGTGTACGTAAGCAACGTCAGTTTTCTCTTTTACACTGTAAGTATAAATATGTCTGTATACATGCTCTGCCGTTCCATCATGACTCATTTATTTGCTCTGTTTCAGGTAAACCGAGAATAGATTGATATTGGGTAAACTAATCCACACGAATCGAATGAAACGTACATAAGAGCTTATACATTTGTAAATACATGCTCACGAAATTGTGACTCGTGTATTTTTATTATTAGGAAAATTGTCAACTGAGATTAAAATTTTCATATTCCAGTGAGTGTATAAAATATATTAAATCGTTGCCTGCATTTAGGATTAATTGAATTTTGCGGAATTTCCGGACTAGAGCCGTTTTAGCTTCGATTTACAGTTACAGCATCGAGAAATTGATTCTTATGATGCGCACTGTCCCAATACCATTTTTATCCATTTTGATATGATGTGCTGCCTCGTGAATATGCTGGTTATCCTCGTATCTGTATTTTCGAGACCTGTATTAACGGCATGTCCCTCACTATGTGCTGAATATCGATCGGTACGCGCTAAGTAGAGGAAGCACGATCAGTGGGCAGAGATAGAGAGACACAACGTTTGCACAGCGTTCTATATTTACAAATACGATGCAGAGCTGGTCCTGTGACCGTGCCGAAAATGGAGGTCTTACTGTATATGAGTGTACAAATTGAAGTGGAATCAAGATTCGAATAAAAAAGAGAAAGAAAAAGGCACTTGACCGATGATTTGAAAGAAATAATTAAGAATTTCCTCATTTAACTCCGTGTTATTTGTACCGGAAGTTGACAAAATCAAACTAAAATGATGAAAAAGTCTATGTTTTTTGCAAGTAATTTTTGTGCATTTGTATTATTGTATCTTCAGCTGAAAATGATAATAACATGATCGAATCTACGTAAGCCAAACGTTCCCTTCAAAACAAACGCGAATTTTGATCGAAGTATCATTTTGTGCAAACTTCCGATGCTCTAAACCATTTTTCAAGACAACTCAAGCAGTTTAGTCACTTCATTCATAAAAATAGCGCGTTCTTTCTCATTTCTTTCCAATGAGGGCTGTTTGGCATAGTCTTAAAAAAGTTCAGGATGTTTTTCGGACTCGGGTCAGGGAAAAGTAGGCAATTTAGGGAAAGAGCCTACGCTACAGCTTTGATGCGGAAAACGCTTGAATATAGACGCCTTCATCGGCTAAGTGGATACTAGAGTGGTTAGCAAGCAACAAGGCCACGCTTAGCCTACATCAGTATTACCAATGCACGTTATATAGTCTAGCGAGTATTGAGGTGAAAGCGGCGGCTGCGAGGGATGAAGTGGTTCTTCTGGCGATACACTGGCTGCTGCACTCCCGAGTCAGGTGTGTACGATCCCACGATAGGCGTCAGTAGACCAGCCACAGGCAACGAGTGAGAAAGGGAGAGGGGGGAGCAAAAGAGAGAGAGAGAGAGATATAGAGAGAATTGTCGCTGGCGTTAGTTGATGGCAGGCCGTTGAGTCGAGCAACCGGTGCCAGAATCTGCTGACATGCCAGGAGTACAGTTGGAGCGAGCATGGGAAGGACCCAGAGAAAGCTTTCTTAAGTGAGAGAGATGAAAGCACTAGGTGGCTAGAACGCTTGATTACAAACATCAATGAGTAATTGCTTAGCTAAGAGAGCTGCCGAAACAACCTGCAGGGATACGTGATTGACGAAAACTTTCGCACGTGACTTGGGCGGGAGCATAAAAATGCAGGGAGAAATAATATCCTACTACTGAGAAATCTTGATGCAAGCTGAATAAAAGCGGTGATTGAAGTGGGTCCTGATTGAAATCATGAATTTTTACTGGAACAATTGTTTTTTCAGCATATCTTCAGGTTGCTGCAACGATATTTGAAAAATTGAACAATATCCTTGGCAACTATTGTCCAGCTCGACTTGAAGGAACTTCAGCAACACGTGTTGAAATTCTGCAAAAACAATTTTGCCTCATCATAACCGAAAGGCTTTGGTGCTGTTAGTTCACGCGTCAGTTGATGTGTATTGCTGGTTGCTTTGGTAGCATAATATCTGAATTCATTGTAGGATGAAAATGTAAGTAGGGTGGCTTGAGCTTAGGACGTCAAGAAGGGAGAAGAAATGAAAGGGACGGTTACTGAGTGCAGAAAGGTGCATGAATAAGGATAAAGAGAGAGAGAGAGAAAGAGGAAGAAAGAGAGAGATTGAGAAGTGTGCAAGGGTTGTCCTGGGATGGGGTGCTCGCTTTTGGTTCATGGAAACGGCGGAAGAGTGGAAGGTTTGGGATTGAAGTTAGGTTGTACGGTAACGTCCAACGGACAATGTACCTGGCGCATGGCCAGCCAGCTACCAACGCAACAAACCTCCCCATTGTCCGAACTATGGACCACCAACCCCTATATCAGATTCTCGGAGGCTGCTGTTTCTGGTATAAGCCCACCGGAAGAGTCGGGTGGCAGAAATTTCGAGAGGGGTCTTTACCGGCTACCCAACCCTCATCCACCCACACAGCCTCTATAACTCTCCATTCTATACGTTCATTCTGCCTCTCTTCTTCGACGATTTGTAGCCCCCTGGCTGGGCACAGGTGCCCGACTAACCAAAGTATTTTGTAAACTTCAATGATTCGTTGTAGACCTTGAAGAGGTCTACCCACGATAGGAAATATGATCGGACTGTTCAACCCGCAATTCGTACACATTTACTATCAACTGCATGACATATTTGACGAATGTTTACAACAATAATGGCAAATGTTACATAGTTCGTAGATATATTCCACATTCATTTTAATTTTTATAATTTCCACCTCGGTCCAATATTCTTTTCCCCGATATCGCATTTTATCATGTGAATTTACACATTCCAGAAGTTTCGTAAATTTAACAGCCTAAAAAGCTCTCATCCAACAAATTTTCCGCCAAATAGTTCAAATAAAATAAATACTTCGTTCGTAAGTGAATCTATAGACTAAAATATTACAGCGTTTGGACTATTTTATATAGTTTCATTTTCATAAAGTACATTAGAAACCTGCATCTTCGTTAACTACAGAAAAAAGAAAAAGGAAGGAAGACACGGCCTATTTCTGGGCGTTGAGTTACGTATCTCTCTTTCGTCAGGGACTCTTCTTATATCTCTTTTTCTTTCTTTCAAAGACAGAGTTTCACCCGCACCAGCGAGGAAACTGTCTTAGAATCAGATTGAGCCTGTTTGGATAAATCTACCCCCACCTTATCACTTTGCCATGGCCCAGAGAAGTTGCTTAGCGTACTCTGCAAGACGGGCACAAGTCAGCTTACAGTTCTCAAGATGATCCGATAAATTCCAACGGAATTAATTAGCTAATTAATTAAGATTCAACCGTGGATTGGTAGACACCCTCGAGGGCAGGCGACGCACCCTCTCTGAATTTTTCTGAGTGACAGAGTAAAGAACCTCTAAGATCCCTTCTTTGCAAGTTGAACCGCCAAAAGGACATCGGAATAAAGACGCGATTATTAGATACGTAAAATTTTATTTTCAGCAAATTTATATTACAGCATGTCTCATTAACGTAGGAAAATAGTAAAAACGATAGTTTTGCAAAACCATCCACTGATAAATGCAATTTTCCATCATGACACATTTTCACTGGGATTTTTCAAAGAATAACCTGCATTTTTGAACCGATTTTAATGCACCTGGTCTCATTTTGTTCCTTCACTGATCCTCTACAAACCCACCATGTAAACTGCACAACGACCTCATACATCATTTCTCTATACTTAAATAACTCTCTCCGCAATAGACATTTGGACCGGCATTTTCTGCTATCCCTGGAACAGCACTTGACACCTGGCCAATTTTTCATTGCTGCGGGCCAGGAATCGAACGAGACCCCGCTGCGTGCGAGCTCGTACGCTTGTTAACTCGACCTTGTCACTCCTTTCGATGCAAAATAAACAATCGGCTGATATAAAACCTGTTATTGAATTGAAAAAAAGTACATTCTCTGAAAATTTCAAAAGGATCCAGCAAGTATTGTCGGAGATACATGCTGTTTTATGATTAATTGAAAATTTCAAAAAATCGATTTTTTTATGGCATATAGACGACTTCTTGTAAGTTGGAAAAAAAAAATTTGTATCCTCGTGCACACCACTTCCAAAACTTTGAACGCGTTTATCTCAAAACGGTTTTCGAAGTCGGTGAGCACGATTTCTCAAAAATGGCTCAACTGTTGGTCCTGCAATTTGGACACAAGACATATTCACTTTTGCCGTGAGAGAGAAAAAGAGAGAGAGAGAGAGAGAGAGAGAGAGAGAGAGAGAGAGAGAGATAGAGAGAGAGAGGAAAAGTCCATGCTGAACTGGCAGAGAAAAAATATCACGCGTACGATTCGCTAATTCTATCAATGTTCAATGTTGCAATATCGTTAACATTCCATGCATGTATATTTGAAAAGCAAACATCTGCAGACCATAATAACTCATTCTTCAAACTATATATTATCCAACCGACGCTTTCGATGACATCATCGCGTTTGTTAGCAATCGAGCTCGTTACTTTTGAACTGGTGTTTCCGGTAATACAATATGGAAATGAAGACATATAATTGCACACCTGTCATTATGTGCAACAAACATATTTGTATTTTCAATTACCAGTACTTGCACTTTCGCAACGGTTATCATATTACAACGTACAAACCTTGTAACAATCCTATTTCAATGGAGGTATTATATTTTAGATAAATTCATTCAAGTTCATTAATATACCACAGATCATCAATTATATCAGCATGTTATCTGGTAACGTAACGAGTTTGATTTTTATTTTATTTTTTGCAACATCAACGAAATACCGGTTTCAGATAATGGATGACACACGACCACAGTGTGTGTGTGTGTGGCTCCCATTATTCACTGAAAAACTGTACATTTAACTATTTTTTTATTTACTCAAGTTACGAAGAGTGTTGCTCTTTATATTCGGAGTATTCCAGTGTCCAAGTGTCTATTCAATATCTAACGTGTTTTTGTCATTTTCGTATGTTACAGGTAAGTATCTTCACACAACAGAGTCTTTCCAGTTCCAAAACAATAATGAGACCGAAAAAATATGATGTTTTCTTCTTCCAACTTAATTCTGGTAATGTACGAGGCAATATTTCAAAAAAATTCGCAATTCGCCTTTAATGGACTAATGGACATGGAGTTTCACGCATATTTACGGAGTAAGAATCTTTTTAATTTCATTAAAAAGTTTCATGAATAAATAACTCATGATATGCGCTGTTTATTATTCTTGCAATCCGGCATTTATGGCAAAGTGCCGGGCTCGCGATGTAGAGAAAAACACCTCTGTCCATAACTCATGTATACACGAGGGCTCGTTGTGAACCCAACAATCCGTTACTCAAATCGCCTGTACGTGCAGGTGAAATGTTTATGTTCGCTTACTAAATCACGGACTTTAGTCTAAAGGGGTTTGATAATTGAGGTTATGGGATTATAATACTACCTTGTATTATTTAAGGCCTTAGCCCACCTTGGAATTTTCGAAAAATCGATTTTTACTTTAAATAGTCTCTTGGGACCTCAAAAATGATGTCCCAAAATATTATGACCGGGAACAATCTCTAAGTACTCGGTTTTGGAATTTGAGTATAAGGCCGTTTGATCGTCGCTCTTTTAATTTTGATTTATTTTGTAGTATCTCTGAAAAAAAATCCCGAAAAGCCTGTTTCTTCGGCCTCTAGAGTGGCCTAACGCCTTAATTCATCGAATCCCGGTTAATCCCTCCGGTTGCAAGTCTCCAGTGTCAAATAAATCATATTATTTATACTATCCATTTGATCAAAGGATTCAAATACGAAAGGGTGTTAAAACAATGGCGCCAAATTCGAAAAGAGATATTCGAAATAAAATAGATACATATAAAAAAAGCCGATGAAATCGTTCACCCGATATATCGAGGTGAATGCTTGCGTATGTTTATCGAAGCTAACCGGATTCACTTGTATTTGGTGAAATATTGAGAATCGCGACTAGACCGAAGAGAAAAATAGATAAGAAGGACAAAATATATATAAGCCATTAGTATTATCCAGTGAGTGAACAAACGACAAGGCTCGGGATATATAATGGTATAGGATGGAGGATATAGCTGTGGAATCAGCAGAACCGTTCGATATTCGATCAACCGGCTGATACGAATTGGGACGAGCATCGAGTTTCGATAAGACCTTCTGGGTTCTGAATTCGAACCATGCACGCAGCAGCGGTAATAGCGGTACGCGAGAGGCTTGGACTCATCGAGCCTCAATTGATTTTCCATTTGGTTATTTCTACACGACCACCCTGAAATGCGGTTATATTCTAGTCCAATACCCAAACCCGCCTCCCGCACCACTCCCTCCCATATCTGTCAATTTCTCTATTTTCTTTCCCTTCTTGTGTATCGCTTCAGAGTCAGCCACGCATTTTATTAGATTCCTGCTTCTACAATGGAACTATGTGCCCTCGCAGGGTTGCCACGAAATCAGGAAAATGGAAGGACGGTGTCTTGGAATATTTTTCTCGTTTTTCTTCTCTTTTCATAACTTTCCTCATCTTTGACTGGATTATAAATGTAATTAAGAACAATCGATTGTTATAAAAATTACCGCAAAATCGTCAGGTTTTTGACGTAAAAATGATCAGATTGGATAAGCGTGTAGTTTTTGCTGAATAGATAAGTTCAACGAAGTAGCTTCCATACGTTATTTTTGAGCGAAAATATTTCTGGGGTGATTCGCTGTCACAAATTTTAATATATGCAGTGGAAATAGTGTGAAAATGTAGAAAGCAGAGAAAGTCGCCGAATGTGCTTATTTTCCGGAGTAAGACTGGATGGCAACGATACCACTTAGAGCTCTCCAGGGATAAGCGAGTTGGGTTTTAATGTTTACGCGTTAAAACTTTTCGAGTAGAAAAAGAGTATAAAGTAATAGGAAAGAGTAAAAAAAAAGAAAAAGAAAAAAAGGTAAAAGGGAGCAAGATGGAGAGTTAGAAAAGAGAGACTGAGTCTTAAATGCCTCCTTCGTTAATGCCACGGAGGAAGTGTTCGTGAGTTCTTCTTCATTCCCCATGGCATCTCGCGCACTGGGGGTGTCTTATAGTATGGGCAATACAGTGGCCTCTGCTTCTCTCCACTATTTTATCCCTTCAAACATCCAGAGCGAGACTCGCTTGCCCCATGTAAGATGGACGTGGCAGCAGCCGGGTAGGAAAAAAGGGAGTGCGCGGGGTCGGGAGTGAAGAAGAAGAAGGAGCAGAGAAGGAACCCCACGGTTTTCACCCTCAAAGACACTCGAAGCGTTTTCTCAACTTTACCACGCTCATCTTAGACCCAATGTTTTTTTTTTCCTCTTCATTTTTTACGCTCTCCTTGTTTGATCTCGAGAACGCGTTTCTCAGCTCTTCCCAAACTTGTTACAGTGATAATTTTTCTTAGCAAGTATTTTTGCGGCGCATCTACGAATCAAAATTTGTACATGAAGCAGGACTGAGCGGTTGTTCAAGAAGATCTTTAAACTCGTAAAGTGACAAATTATATTATTCCATATTTGCGAGAACAAAAAGTATAGCATAACCCGGATAAAATCAACAACGAAGTAATTTGTGAGAGATAGCATAAAGTAATATGCGAGTGTAGGGGGAAAGAGCAATATTATAACAGTCCTTTGTCCACGAGGGGTAGAAGTGGAAGGGAGAGAGGGAGAGAGAGAGAGAGAGAGAGAGAGAAATCTAATAGAGTCTCGTCGGTTGTTGGAAATATCTATGCCTGCCCCAGGGTTCCGGGATTACTAGGAAATACGTTGGATACGCGATATTGCGGTGAGCCTCGATGGTTCCTCTTCTATTCTCTACATCTATAGTTTCTCTTTTCCTCGAGGTAGAATTCTCTCCACTCTTTCTCTCAACCTGATGCTGTTTTTCCGGGTGCTCTCTTGCTCTTGAGAGCCGCGGGCGTGTAAGCTGGACAAGCACGAATGCCGCAGCATCAGCAGTGGATCGTTCGTCGCTGGGTTTTATCGGTGGATTAGCATTGCTTTACATAGTTTCAAGGGAAAGAGATGGAAAGAGGTATAGCATGCACGAGGATTTGCGAAAAAGCATCAGTACGCTTTCGCCTCTTTTGTTTTACTCTTATTTCTCTCTGCGTATTCTCTCACTCAAATGAACCTTCTTTGATTTTACTTTTCAGGGGTATACGTTGAGTGCACGGCATAGTCAGCCAAAGTGCCGCCCTTCAACCCTACATACAAAAAAAAGTGGAGAAAAAAATTGGTCATTTTAGATCCTTAATTCAAACACTCGCGGGACGTTTGAAATACAACAGTAATTTCGTTAATTCATTGGTACTCACGATCACACGGTAACAGCTGTCCACATGGGAAAAAATCTCACTTCGTTTATTTCACTCACTTTTAAAATGGATAATATTCCGTTGAACTTGCTTCCGTTGAAGCGGTGTAGACATTCGTTTCGAAACTTGGAGGACGTATTCAGGACAAGTCAGAAAACGTAATGTATAAATTTGAATAAAATGGTCACATTTCGTCACTTGTACCGAAACTCCTTAATCAATAGATACAGTTACGAAAAAAAAAAGTTGAGAAGAATAACCGAGAGCAACGCAAAGAGAAAACGTACATGATGAAACTAATTATTTGCATAATATATGGATGTTTCCATCTTGTACAATATGCTGCTTTAGCGAGAAGAATGTTGGCGTTAAAAATAAGATTTTTTTTGTTCTTGTTATACGCTGATAGGGAAAAAAAAGAGAGGAAAAAATTCGCACACTTTACAAACCATAATGGTTCGCTGCCTTGGCAGCGTTGCAGCAGCATGCCAGCATCTCCGGTAATAAATATCACTTATAAGTATAGAGGGATTTATAATTATAAGGGATTTATTAATTAGAGCGTGGTTTAATAGAGGAACAATTAAGAAAGTGGATCGGTGCACCAGCCACAAAGATAATGACTTTAAGTACTATTCATGCACACATTCACCAACGAAACTTTATGTACAATAAAAGCAAAGGTTTTACGGAAATCTCGTTGCACATAATACATGCGAGCTAAGTATTTTCTGTACAGGGCCATTCGTGTACGTTAAAGTAACGACGAAATGTTGACCCATTCATTATGAAAAGAAAATGCTCAAGACAATATAACTATGGAGCAAGATCTGCGCCATCCAACACTTTGCGACCAAGTTTTATGTCGTGAAACTGTGGTCTCCTTTGACGACATAATAACGACAGCCTGCTTTTAGATTATTAGAATTTGCGCCCCCTGCCATACGACAATGAACTTATTCTTGTCCTCGAATCTCTTTATGTTCCTTCATTCTCTTCAAGCCTTCGTAGCAATTAATTCCCAGGTACAATGAAAGACGAATTATGAACGTCCTAGAAGTCAAATATGAGAACGATTGCGAGCTACACTCGCACCTTGACATTTTTCGTATTATCAATACCATCAAATTGACAATCATTAAATTGATGCAAAAGTCATTCAATCAGAACAATTCGATGTTATAATTATGCAAACTTTCATCTCGAGACTTTCATCAAGTACCGAGAAAATCCGTACGTCAAAAATTTTCTGCAAAACGTCACTCAAAAAACCCTAATGTTGTGACATTCTTGAAACCCCAAAAATGGAATCGACCGAAATGATGGTTGCACATAAAAAGTATTACGGATTTCGTTGTAAATATAGCATCACGCTCAACTACTATTTCGATTCCCATCGCAGGCAGCCCACAAGATATTTATTGAAGGGTACAAAGTGTCTGGCACTTTGGGCCGCCTGAAATGCCTGGCAGGTTGATGCGCATGGTTCGAATTGACCTAAGGCAGTGCAATATCCTGCTTAGAGAAGACACACACGTACCTTGTTCTCGAATCGTTGCCCATTGTGTTTTGAGAGCGACGCGCGATGGACATAAACTTTAGAGAAAGGTCCTTGATTGTATATATGGCCATATATATCTATATTTATATATGTACAAATCTTTAAATGAACTTTCTCTATCAGCCACGATTGCCCTTTGGTAACTAACTGTACGCCGCACTGTTGATTATTCCAGTTTGTGTACAGACGTTGGAAGCGCGTTCGGAAATTCTCCCGATCTATTTCCCTTCGTGTTTAATGCGGCGCGGCTCTTATACAAGAATGCTGGAAAGCTTCACGTATTTACATATATATATGAGATGTCTTGTTCCGCTGTTCCGCATGGCTTCCAGTTGAGTCGATCGCTCGATAGACCATACTGTTCCATACTCTGTTTCTCCATTTGTAGACACAGTAGCTTCTACAGCGTTCTGTCTACAAATCTCACGATGCACCCTGAGGCATATGGCCTCTGGCATGGTCAATTCTAATGTCGAATAGCTTGCGTCTCTGTTCTCTCTCTCTACTCTTCTCGCATCTTCTCTCAATATATAGTATATATCTGCATTCGCCGCTCTTGCATAAATCCGAATCCGCATGAGAAGCCTGCTCCGTAGTCAATGCTGAAACCTCAGCATCATCCATCTTCAACGCTATCTCATATGAGCCGTGTAATCATCACATGGTCGACCAATCCTTCTCCCCATACTACTCACTGCTTATGGCCAGTTTCCTCCCCATTCTCTCGATTATCATGCGCTTCGACCTGATTCCTATTCGACTAGCCATTCCTCTACCTAGCTACAGTCAATCAAGTATGCATATATACTGCTACCAAAACGAGAGGTCGAGAGTAATGATATTACTGTGATTGTCAGAATAGAATTCGATTATTTCTACGGAATGGCATTTCGCGCTATAACACCACTTTCCAAAGATGTTTTCATTCAAAAAGAACAAATTCCTATACGATTCGATGATTACGGATTATCTTATTTTTCGTTCTAGTAGTTTTATATAAACCGTCTGATTTTTTTCCTCCAAAACGCAATTCAATTCATTTTAACAAGCTTGCTGTAAAATTAGTGAGTAACGACTCGGGTCGAATATATATTTGAAGCTATATGCAAGCAATCAACCGAGGTCTTTGTTGTCGGATTATAATTCCAATGACGTTATGCATATGGTAAGTTATAATTGATTAAATTCAGTTTAATGGTTTCCACGGCATTTTCATTAGCTAATGACTGGGTTGCAATATAAATATGCAACGGTTTGGTGTGCAGCAAAAACTATACGAAGCTGTTTATTCATTCTCACGCTAACAAAGTCTTATCTGCTGCTGTTTTTTATTATCGCTGAACAGTCAGCATCTTTCGTGCGATAAGATCGTCTTTCTCACGGTAGTGGTCCGACAACTGCACTTATCACGGATGGACAGCGGACATTCTATCAGTAATAAGTTATCTTTGAAAAGGAACACCATCATTTTCCCTCAAGCATAGCTGAACCATTACATTTTATAATTCGTACTGAAACTCCTTAATTAAAAATCATATTTGCACATCCGATTTGCGTCATGTCAATGCGCTCGATTCATTGTTATTGGTATGCTCTGCATATGTCTTGGTTGAATCTATTATATTTGCGGAAGTCAAAGGAAAGGTATAGAACAGATTGGCTTTCTTGAAAGTTTCGTCTCTGACTATACACAAGGAGAGTATCCTGAATGGCAAAGCGCACAAGGCGGCGGTGCATTGAAAGCTCGTCAAGGTCGAGGAAAATATACCAGAAGATGCCATAGGATGTTGAGGAGCAAGACCGTAAAATGAAAAGAAAGAAAAAAAAGAGAGAGAAAGAAGAATTGTCGTGGAGTAAGTATAACGATGGAAAAAGAATATCGAAAATGGTTTGAGAATGAAGAGAAGTAGGAAGAATTGAGGGAAGATTGGAGATGGAAAAAGCGTGGAAAGCAGAGACACAATATGAAAAGAATGGAAGCAGAATTATGCAGATGCCAGATATGATCTTCTGCAGTGTGCACACAAGTCTCGATACCCTTATATCCGAACTATAGGGGTGTTCTTCCAGTCTCTCGATTTTCGCTTCGACAGACACGCACTATACGAATACATATGTATATATTCTTTTCGCTCCAATGGACATTTGAGATTTTATCGAGTTTAATGTAAATTGCGATGTATACTCCGCACCCTTAAAACCTCGTCAAGTCACCCCGTTAAGGCTTTTATTTTATTTTTTACTTTCTTATAATGCTGTTTCCTCGATCCCTTTGCCTTTTTTTCCTTGACCGTTTTTTCCTCGTACTTCCGAGCTGATTTTCCAATCCATACGAGATATAAAATCAGGCATAGACCAACACACGATTTTCTTTTCTTATTTTGATACAAATTAAGATATCCAAATAAAACATAAAAACGAATCCGAGTTTGTACACCTGGCCATTTGAAAATTCAACTTGTATCTTCAATTTTTCCAACTTTAAATTGTGCTTTCTGAGTTACTGCAACATAATTTATGAAACAGTTGTTCACAATTGAATTGATAAACGTAATTGTTGCTCCGAACGTTTGTGACTCATTAACCGAAGGGTGTACAAAACTTTAGAAGCAATTCTGCAGAGCGATGTAATGGTCATTCACTACTCATTGAAAAGTTTCGTTCACTCATCATCTATTTGAAAAACCACTTTTGACCCCCCCCCCCCCTCCTGATTATCCCTGAAGATAAGCTGAACCATTACATTGTGTGACTTGTACCGAAACTCCTTAATCAATTTCACTGAATTATGGACATAGTCTGAAAGATGTACAAGGAGAAGGAATCCGTGTAATGGAAAAAAAGGAAATCGGAATAAAACTTTCATTAACCCAATTCTTCGTCAGGTACCTCCGCCTGACATGACCTTTACAGATCGTTTTCCAAAGCAGTTAACCTGCTCGTATTAATAGAGCTTGCGTGTGTAAACTTAGAAAGGTTACGGTATGGAGCTTACGTTGTAATGTAAATGTTTAAAAACATGCACAGTTCACTTTTATGCGGGCAACGGATTCGTAGCCGAAACGTTTTTCAAGATTTTTTTTTCTGAATAAAGGTTGAACGAAATTATGCTCGAAAAAAATATGCCCTCCAATTTACTATGAATATACAAAATCGTGTAATTTGCTTACATTTAATTTTAATTGCGGAAATTCTTTATACATGTAATATTTATAATATTTTATTTATATAATTTATATTATAAAAAAAAGTATATGGATATAAATATGAACATAAAAACACCATACATACAAATATAACCAGGCTTGTTGCCTGCCCCATTCCCCGACCATACAGTACACTTCCAGGGACACATATACATACAAAGCGAAAAATGATAATTCAAAGAAATAAAAGGTTCGCAAAAGCTTGCAGCTTTTCACGAATCCGGTAACCATACCGTGAAGGAATCAGAGTGCAACGGTTCGACGCCTCCTCGAAATCACATTAAGGTTTTTCCTTCAATCTCGGATGCGAAACGGGGGAACCTCACTTCTACCCTGGCTCGCCCTCTCTCTCTCTCTCTCTTTCTCGCTCTGACGTCGCTTAAAGTGCCCCACTATGGCGAAAAGTCGTAAAATTCACACTGATGCTAGAGCCCATAAAAAAACATGAAAAAAACCACGAAAGCCACGGAACAGTTCACTGCAAGTGCCTTGAAAAAAAAAATCATCCAAAATCCCTCGAGTACTCCAACTTTGTGGAATTTTCGATTTCCTTTCTCGTATTTACGCCATAAAAATTCTTTTTCTCTGTTTTTTCCTTTCTTTCATTCGCTTTCCAGAATTTTTTCATCATTACCACCGTCCCTTCTTCAACAGTGCTAAATTATTTACTGTTTTACGATCAAGTCACTTCCGCACATTACGATTTATCTAGTTGATAATTATTTTTTATTTCAAAAATACCTGTTGCTTTTTCACGTCAAATTAGATCACACTATCTTATTGCATTTTTTTGAGTCAATTCACACCGAATCATAACTATACTTTAAACAAATTCAATCAATCGAACCATTGTTAACAATAATTTCGGATATAAATTAAGTTTTTCTCCTTCCATTAGTTTCAATGATTAATTAGAATATATTAAGTGTCTCTACTTCAACAATTGCATTTTTCTTACCTTCGTTTTTAATCCACACTATGTTATAAAATCGAAAAATTATTCAAATTTACTTTATTTAAATGTTTCGTCGAAAAATGAAGATATTGTAAATTTTGATTAGCATTATAAATAAATGTTCACCTATAGCTATATTTATATCAGTCTGAATAATACTCTCGTTCGAAGAAATGATATTTATGAAGGTTAAGAGTTGGAGAAAAAAAAACTGAAGGTACAAAGAATCATTTGAAGGGTGAATAATAGGTCCTCGTCTTGTTTATAGCAAAACGAACAAGTCTCGTCCTCGTGTTTTCGATGTGAATCGAAACTTGGCTTATGCGGTAATAACAAGAACTCATCGGTCATGTTTACAAATTCGTCGGTCGGTGTGTATAGCGATAGCGATGAAAAAAAAAGGACGCGGCACGAGCCGCGTGGCTTCTCGAAATTTCGGGCAAGCGGAATATCGATGCCTGGCTCGTCATTAGTTAACGTTCGAAAGTCGTGCCGGCACGTCGAAGTTTCTCGCGGAATAATTGACAAAATTTATTGTTCCTTTCTTTCAATATTTTAAATAATATTAACCAAGTGATCGGGCCTCGAGAATTTTCGGTGATTCGTGAAAAGGCTTTTTTTTCCTTTATCCCTAACAATATAGTTTTGACTTTGAAAAATCGTTCGGTTTCGCACAATTCTCGTGATTAACGTTGAAAATTTTCGTCTCAAATTTTGAGTTAAAACTTTCGCTATTGCGCTAATACCGCGTTCAATTCGTGCCGGTTCACGTGGTCGAGGAATCGCTAAGAGATATCAATCCAAAATGCGTTATCAATCGTTATTATCGCGAATTGGCTCGAACGATACGAGCAACACGACTTCGTTGATGCAGCTCTGCAGCATGCTCGAAGAGTTCGATCAAAATAATAATATCGAGACATGGCCGGAAAGGTAAGCGTTTTTTTACCGAAATTATCATATTTTTTCTCAATCTTTCGCAACAAACGATGAATTGATTTTTTTTTAAATAAATCGATTGTATTATTTTTTCTCAATAATTTGCAACAATCAGTGAATTGATTTTTTTCGCATAAATCTATTGTAAAAATGATAATAAGCAGGAGACTGCGTACACCAACAATTTTACATGAATGTCACAAGTGTCACGACTGATAAACAAATAATTGACGAGCAGAAAAAGCCCTGATTTGTTCGATATTTTTATTCGCCTCTGTTCTCGCTGTTCTTGTCTTGTTTTATCAGAAAATAATAGTGTAGAGTTTTATAAAAGAACTCGCGGCATATTTCATGAGCGATACTGGATTTTATTATTGTCAAGATGGCTGTATACGTTTCTTGGTATAAGGCGGGCAAAAATGTTTTGTGTTCTTCAAACAGAAATAAGCTAGCGAGAAAGATAGAGGGACAGAGAGAGAGAGGGCAAAAGAAACGAGGTATATGTTTACGAAAGCGGTGATAATGAGGCACGAAGGAAGAAAGGAAACCTGTAATTTCAAGCCACTGTTTATAAACTCTTCTTTCTGCCTCTCTCTCTCTCTCTCTCTCTCTCTTTCTCTCTCTCTCTCTCTCCCACTGAGTCATAACTCAACGCGGCTATTGCGAATTCCATTTCTAATTGAAGCATTTGTCGATTTTATTTCGTTTGTTTTATATATTGTACATACGGAGTAAATTTAATTTACCGGAGCAATAGACATCGAAATGTCTATATACAAGAAGAGCCGATGTTCAGAAAAAGCTTCTGGTTAAATTCCACTTTACTCTGTTTTTTTTTTTTTTCGGTTTGTTTTGCTCCGGGTGAATTTTCTGTCAGTTTTTTTTGTATTCGATTTTCTATTCGAAATTGTAATAAATCAGCATCGATCGGTCGCTCGGATGGGTCGAGAGGTATTTGCAAGCCTCGACCAAAATTTACGGTGGCCAGCATCATGTTATCTCGAGGGTGGGTTTGAGGCGCGGGACCGCGAACGGCCCACTACTGTTTGCTGAGAGAGATAGAAAGAGCGCCGGCTGCTTCGACAGTCAGGCTGCTCGAGAGAGAGAGAGAAAAAGAGATAGAGAAGGAGAGAGAGAGAGAGAGAGAGAGAGAGAGAGAGAAAGAGAGAGAGAGAGAGAGAGAAGATGGTGGTGAAAGCGATGAAACAGAGAACAGACGAAAAAGAGATAGTAGTACAGAGTGAAAGAGCAAGTGAAAAAAGTAAAGGATAATAAAGGAGAGATGGAGGAGGAAGAAAGAGGACGCGACGAAAAAAGACATAGACGATGTGTTGGTGAGAAAGAGGGAAAAAGACATGGAAAAACTATAGTGTGTAACACGCGAATAAAACTCTCGCTTCGAATAGGGAATCACAGAGGACGAAGAAAGAAAGCGTGTCGCAGCCATAGAGATAGTTGAATTAGAACACGTATCTGCATTCCAGTCAATGAGCATGCCAAGTTACGCGGTAGATCACTTTTCTCTCTTTTTCTTTTATTTCTGACTCCAGTTCTCTTTTTTTTTCATCTCTTTGTATAACTTTATTTCGGCTCCAGGTATTAGACACATTGCCTCGTCGTAGAATCGCCAAAATGTTTCGATCCGCGCTATTCGCAAACAAATTAATTCGGTATCGTTCGTCAGTGATAAAAATCGAAAGTAAAATCAAACGGAAATCTCGTTTTCAACAACTTAGATGAAGTGATTTTAATAATAAAAGTGTCGATTCTTTATCAAAAATTCAAGGAAAAGTATTGCACTTTTTTTTTAGTGCGAAAAAGCTCAGAGAAATATCAAAAGTGTGTTCGCAATCAAAAATGATAGATTTTCGTATCTTTCGCGTGTGGATCGTTAAAAGTATATTGTATGATTTATTTTCAATAAAATCCTCTGATATTCTGGACATGGAAATGTTCGCTTAATTTGTAAATAAATACAACTGTCCTGAATAGTCTTGAAACGAAACTGTACATTTTGTGGTCTCATAAATTCGAGCTAAATTGAGGCAGTTCCACCATCGATCGTCAATACTGAGACCTGACTTGAAGAATATATTCAACGAGTTGACATGAAAATCAATAAATACCGGAATGAACATTAAAGTATGAATATTGAACAGAGATTTTTCGTTTTTTTTTTCTGCGCATTCCCGCAACCAAAACTTGGAAAAAAAAACTATACGAAAAAAAAAGTTGAACAGCACAAATATCAAATCGATATGAATGGTTTTTCGGTACCCACGGTGTTTAGTTGAGAGAATTGTTCAAAGAAACAACTTTTTTCGATTACGTAAGCGACGCGGTTTTAAGCTTTTTTTTTGTTCTATCGAATCTGAACGGTCACAGCTGGGAATTATGGTTAAAAAAATAAAAAAAAAACTCAGCTAAATCGATCGTATAGAGATTTTTCTTCCATTTATCATTGTTTTGAAGTCATTTCCGCGCTTAAAGTGCCAAAAATGATAAAAAATTGCATTTCATTTTAACCGCGAATTTATTTGCGTATTTTTCCATGATGAATCCATTGTACAAAAAAAAGAATCTCTGCTAGATCGATCGTGTGAAGATTTTTCTTCCATTCATCGTTGTTTTGACGTCATTTCCGTCCTCAAAGTACCGAAAATAATGAAAAATTGCATTCCACTGCAATTTTTTAACATATTCCTCCATGACATATTCATTGCTGAAACATACAAATTGTGCATAAGCATGAAACGTTAACGCGTGACGAAAAATGTCGTTTGTTATGTCCAACAAATTTTCATAATTTCTCCATCATTTGCATTTCACTTAATTTCTATTTTATTTATAAACCGCGATAATCATAAAAATCTCCTCATTACTCCGAATAATGATGCTCCTTTACCGCGACTCGTCCATCTATGACGATTAATAACTCCAGAAAGGAAGTCGAGTTGGATGAAAGAACGGAGCAAGGCTTTTCGATTGGACGGTGACGCAGTCGTGTGCTCGGGAGTTTACGGCGTTTACTAACATCTGTGGTGCGGGGTACCGCATGTATGTGCATTCAGAGTTTGCGAGTTCCGGAAGCAGGACGTTAACGAAGTTTGCACGCCGCGCGACTCGAGCTCGTGCCCAACCCTTTCAATTTCGGGATATAGTTAACGGTTCGGTTATCTCCTGTTTAACACCATTGTGTCTACTCGCTAAAGGGTAGTGCGATAGATAGGGCGAGGAAGCTTGATAACGAATCGGCAGTCCTGGTATGAGCCAATGCTAGTAGGCCAGAAGAGAGAGAGAAGAGAGAGAGAGAGAGAGAGAGAGAGAGAGAGGAGAGAGGGAGAGAGAAAGAGGGAAAGAGACAAAATAGCCAAAGTCCTGTAGCAGCACACGGCAAAGCATGAATCACAGTGATGGGGGGGGGGGGGGGGGGGAGAAGAGAGAGGAGGGGGTCGTACAATGGTGCTCCAGACACCGTGAAGATCCGGTAATTGAATTATACTCCGATAACTGCTTATCGCCCGGTTAGCCTCGCCGAACCGTGCAAAATAACTTTAGTTCCTTCTCGTACCCATTCTTCTCATCGTTTTCCGACATCGTGCTGTTTTTTTTTTTGTTTTTTTTTAATATCGTTTTCCCGTATCTATAAGTATATACATGTGGCTGGCTTTATTAGTCCTGCGAAAAGTTGAATAAAATAAATGGAAAGGAGAAGTTAAAAATTAATGTCTCTTTCGTCCGTTCTTTAAATATCCAGATATTCAGGTACAGAGAGGCACGATGAGAAAACGAGAAAGGAAAATTATATGCTTTTCACTTCACCCATCGCAAAAATAACCAGCTTTTTTTTAAAAGCATGCCAAAGAGGTACTCTGGTACTGCATTAAATGCTGGAAATATAAATAATGAACGAGAAATACATTTTTAATGTAGACGGCAATAGCTTTTTCACGGGACTTACAAACGTTTATTTACCAGCGATATCTAAATATATATATTACGATTGAATTTTCATGCATAGATTTATTTTTTAGTGAATCGGAAAAATGAAATCTTTGTTTTCCATTATCTAGAAATCATACGAATTTTAATTGCAGATAATTTCACTTTTATTCTTTTTTTTCATACGTTATACGTTATTAAGAGCGGAGTTTATTTTTTATTTTTTATCGTTAAACAAAACAGATGCAGTTTGATGTAATTATCGATTCTCATAGCCATATATGTTCGTTTCAAGGCAATGTAATTACGAGAGTTGCTTGAAAGCATTTTATCGATCGGGTTTTCGTTCGTGTGACGTTCCAACCTAAACCTTTACCATTTGAAAGGTTGAGGTAATACGCTAATAAAGAAGAAAAATACCGTGGAGATGAATCTTGCAGGTGGAAATAGGTTGGGCAGAGAGAAACTATAGACACTCGAACAATTCAGTGGGCATTGCTGCTTCTCCGCGAGTATCATGAATCCCAAATTTGTAACGATGTTGACGTCGAATTGCAAATTTGTATCAAATGGGAAGAGAGAAGGTGGAAGAAGGGAGGGAGAGAGAGAGAGAAAGAGAGAGAGAGAAAGAGAGATGTGTTGTCATCAAATTTCAATCCCTGTGAATATCCATTTTCGCTGTATCGTGGCATCATTGAACTCGGATTCAGGATAAATTTATATAGCACCATGTCCTGTTAACCCAGAAAAATCGAGTTTTTGATGGAAATACTCTACGATGGCCCTAAATTCCCTAAATTGACAAAAAAAAAAAACACGTTTGAGCAGTTCATTGAACTTGGCATAAAGGAAATACGTAAATTCAGTTCTTTATTTGATTAGCGCGAGTAGCAAGTTCTTAGTTACATCGGAAGACTGAGAATCATTTCATCTGGCGAGATCAGGAGACGAGGATCATGGTGAGAGACTAATTAGAATGGATGGTGAAAGAGAAAAGAGGGAAAGAAAAAGCTCCATGTAAATATCGTTGTGAACATGACGGGGTTGTTGTTTAATTAAAAATTCGAAGCGAGAAAATCTGTGCAGTGAGGTCCGTAAAGCTCGTTCAATAAACAGACAGGTATTCTTAAGGGAAGCTGGGAGCATCAATATCACCAGGTGCAATGCGACAATATTGCCAGGCCAGGTCAAAGAGAAAAAGGGGTTGATTTGTGTATGTCACAGACGCCCGAGTGAGAGGGCGATACTAAGACGAGAGCACTGCATCAAAGAAAATCCTCGTCTGGCACAATGGGGTGGCGTTAGTCGCGTGGTTGCTTTCTTGATGTCGACTTTGTCACTATCAACGAAACTTTGTCCCCGGATAACTCAACTCCGTCTCATCTGACTCGCAACTTTGACATTATGACGCGCTCTCTAAAGCTCACTCGGCGATTGAATCCTTTCTCGTTGTTAAGCTTCTGGATTAAGAATGCAAAACATTTCTTTAACTATTCGATAACTTTTGTACTATCATAATTCACCGCTTTTTTCCACTCCATACCGTCTTGAATGAAATGCGCGGTTTCATTTTTTGATAATGTTTATCTTTTCTTTTTTTTTCACTTAAATTTGGTAAGTTCAACGACAGTTCAATTTTGTGTCCTAATCCTGCACGAATTCGGAAACAAAACTTTGGAAATCAAGCCTCGACGATTAGCTTTATTGATTTCTCTTGATGATTTCATGATAATTGCGGTGTATTGATTAGCTCGTTAGTTGTTCTGTTTCAACGAATAAGCCACGTTCGAGGAAACTGTTATATACGCAGATATTGATTTTGACTAAATGGAACGCCTCTAATTACGTATGTTTGCTTCGATTAGAGAATTCATTATTGCACAATGAATTTTGTATATAATTCCTAATTAATCAATAGTTAATTAATGCTTCCAGGCAAATTTTTGAATGAAACATATTTTTAGGCAAGCTTTTTATTAAAAGGTAGAAAAAGGATATAAAATTACAACTAGCAATTATTTCTAAACGATCCTTTAACCAGAAGTGTTTCCTCAGAGAAAATGGAATTACGTTTGCAAGCAGGCATAAGTATTTTCGAACCCTTCATTCGATTGTTAGTGTACAAAATACAACAGCAGACAGGTTCGTGTGATTTTCCAATATTTTTTTTCTTCATCCCATTGAAGAAATAATGAAAAAAGGAATATTATGAAATACTAATGCGAAACTGAAATTGGAAAATGATGATAATGGTGAAAGCGTATCCAAAAGGGAAGGACAAAGAGCCTTATACCTTTTAGTTGGATAGAGAAGTAAAATTTGGAATCTGATAATGTGAACAAGTTGGAAAGTCGAGTGCAACGTTGCAATCGATTTTATTGCTGGGTCAGAGGCTATCCCCGTTCTCGTTCATCCAATCGCATCTTTTTTTTTGTTTTTTTCATTCCGCAGTTGGGCTTAAACTCGATTGTATCCAACTTATTCGAGTATGGACGTATATATATTTTTTGGGCTTGTACGAATGAAACTCATACTCACAACCATCTCATGTATATAAAATTCGAAGCTGCAGTTCACAGAAATTCTGTCCCAATTACAAATGGACAATCGGACGCCATCGGGGCGTGACGTGGACGATCTAGTTGCGATTACCGAATCGCTCGGTGCGATCACGAGCACCCACTCGTGTTTGGGCTTCCAGAACGATAGAGTCCCTATCGAATCCCTCTCTCTCTCTCTTTCTCTCTCTATTCGTCTCTTTGTGGCTGATGGTGGTGCCTCCATCCCTATCATACCAGAAACGAAGCAATGGCAGAGCAGAAGCGTCATGATAGCTTTCGAATCTCAACTCGAATCTCTCGTGACACACGTTTCCGAGCGAAAATGTGTCAACCCTCCGTATAGCTGTCTCTCTTACTCACATTTCCTCGTTTCTCTCTCCGCTTCGATCATCTCTCTTCCGCATCAGCTAGACCTGCTGCGGCAAAGCAGAACGAGGTACAACGCGGACGAACCGCTGGATCAGCTGCCGACTACTAACGATTAATGGCACGTTTCTGCACTCTAATGTTAACTGTCCGACAATCGACGTAATTTATCGTTGGAATTGCAAATTTTACCATCATACATTGTACTGTTGGGAATCAAAGATATTGGCCTAATCTTCTTACAGTATCAAAAGTTATTTTACGAAAATATAATCAACTTTAATACTGCAAGGAAAAATATGAATGGGAAAGATTATATATTGGAACGAGTTTGATCTTCTGTGGGATAAATTGTAGGCTATATTTCACTGAAAAGAAAACTATAAACCTCTCATTCATCTAGAGTCCGGTGAAATGTTGGGAATGTCGTATAACAATGAACAATTTACGATTTTCTTCACTTTTGTAGCTTCCATTCTTTGAATATTCACATTTTTCTTTCATTATTGAAAATTTTTCCGATTTTTTCGAAGTTGCGATTGATGACTTTTTTTCCCATAATTTCTGGAACTGGTCCGGTGAATGAAAATATTCCGACCGAGCATAATTTTAGTTCGACGCTCCTCTTAGCCTAGTTTTGACGAATATATAAACATCGAGCATGAAATGAAAAAAAAAAGAAACAAAACCAAACAAAGTTGAAATGAGAAAAAAAAAACGAAGGAAGCAGGTCGACCTACATTTCAAGCGATATGCGATTCACTGCGAATCGAATATCTTCCTATTATCAAGCTTTCATATCTCTTGTTTCTCGCGCCAACACTCATCTTTTCACTGACTGCTAGGAAGAAGAGAACTCGCCTCGGGAATCTTTTCCACGACGACCCTTTCTCGTTATTCGTCTCTCGTTTTCTTTCTCTCTGGTCTCTGCATCCAGAAACGAGCTTCCGTCATTGGATTCCTTTACTTGCTTCCGTCTTTGCGTTTTCTTTCTTATAACCGTGCCCCCGCCGCATCTTCCTTTATTCCTCCCTCCGGTTTTATCGTTGATCTCAGTCCATCGTCTCGATCATTTCACGAAGATGTATAAATGAAAAAGCTCGAGATTCATCCTCCTCATTCTCATTCTCTTCCATCCGTATTCCTTTTTCTCTAAAACTCACTATTGCAATTAGTTTCAGAATCATTCTGTAGCTCGATGTGAGAGTTACTTCATACTCACGCTCTTTTTTCTCTCTGATTCTTAAACTTTATGTACTTCTATTTTTATTCTTGTTTTTATACAGATATTACCTTTGATTTGCGAGGTTGAGCAAAACTCTCTCTTTGTGTGCATGAAATTTTCATTTTTTTGTACACTCCCGCTCAAAAGTATGGGTTCACCCATCGAATTTTTCAGCCTCAGAATAAGTTTGATATCTCAGTGGAAAAAGGTCGTAGGAGAATTTAATAAACACTATTTCAAAAGCCCATTTCAAAAGCGGAAAAAATTGACGATAAGCTGCTCTCTTCAAAAGCGTGTGACGAGTGAAAAAAAAATTGTAAAAATTTTTCCAAAGTGGCAAAGTGAAGCTGAAAATGTCTCCTTCAAAATGGTGTTCATTAAATTCTCTTACGACCTTTTTCCACTGAGATATTATACTTTTTCTAAGGCTGAAAATGTCGATCCGTGAACCCATACTTTTGAGTGGAAGTGTACATGCTCCAGACATAAACATTTTTGTTCTTCTTTTTCTTTTCCGTTGAATTTATTTATTTGCATATTATATACATACACTTCACCCCCTGTCTCTCGGTTCCTTCTTTATTTCTATTTTATTCGTCTTCTACGCTTTTTTTTCCGTTCTCCCCAAACACAATTTCATTTTGATCATGTCTGGCGCGAAGTGATTCGCGCTTGAGCCGCAGGCATGTCGGCACAATTAGCGAAATCCTTAAGACGGATCATTTGCAAGCTCCAATTTGTGCTATTGCTTCATTTGGTCGGAGGAACTTTCGTCGCTCTGTTTTCAATCCTTTCTCGTATGTGCTCCTCTTTTTATTATTCCTTCTCTCTTTTATTTGTCGCTGATTCAGCTTTTCTGCTACCCTAATGCAAAAAAGATTAATTTGGAGATAGAGACTGGGGTAATAACATGATGAAACATCTCAAACAATTTTTCTATATGAAATATTAACAATAATAATAAGGTTCGAAATCTTGCCAGATATTGTTTTTTTTTTCTGCTGGAAAATTGAAAAATCGAGTAAAAAGTGGTCGATATTGAAAAAAAAATTCAAATAAATGAAAAAAAGACCGATTAATTCAGCGCCATGGAATAAAAAATGAATATTTTCTTGTTCCTACGTAATGACCAACTTGACGTTGAGTCGCTACCGCATTGGGTGATAGATCCAAACAGAAATGAAAACTGGAAAAAGGCAGCAAAACCAAATCAGAGTGCGAGGAAGAAATGGAAAAAATTGACGATTGCGGACAAAAAATAATTTGGTAGTGAATTTATGGCATGGGCATTGAATGTGTCGCTTTATAAATCGTTTTCCATTTTTATTCACCGCGCCCCTCCATCATTAGCGTCTCTGACACGCATCTTTTTTACAATGTCGTTTTTTTTTTGTTTTGACGAGAAATGACTTTTTCGCATCGTTAAGAGCACACTGTCACATTCACTTATGAGCAATATAACGAAGCAGAGGAGCCTTGGGCGCTTTCGATCCACACGTAAGGGTGATGGTGCCAATATGGACCACATTAAAATTTCGACTAATCGCATGTAGCCAGAAAAAAAAGTAATTTTATTTTTTATTGATGAAAAAATATATTGATCGGATTTGTACTAAAAAAAAGTGTGACAAATATTATTTTCATCCTGGTATCCAAACACTGTTCAAAATACTTCAAGGACTATTAAAATAAATGGTTGAATTTCATATCGAAAATTTTTAAAGACGTATACATGATTTATCAGAACGCTGAAAATGCAGAAAATAAATATAATTCTTTTTTTTTCATTCGGTTCAAGTTTATATTCACTCATTCTTGAATACATGTATCTTGAAAAGAGACACTTTAAGAGTGCCTCGGGCACTCGCCTCTTCCCGTTTTTGCTATCTCATAACGAACGTATTTCGCTGATTCTGCATAATTTTTGTCAAGAGTTCGGTTGAGGATCGGATAGAAGAAAACATGACAATGAGATCATGCCAGTCTTCCCCATTTCTCTCTCCCTCTCTCTCTCTCTCTCTCTTTTTTTTACACTTTAACGTTTCTTTTC
This sequence comes from Campoletis sonorensis, assembly GCA_013761285.1. NCBI lineage: Eukaryota > Metazoa > Arthropoda > Insecta > Hymenoptera > Ichneumonidae > Campoletis > Campoletis sonorensis. The sequence goes on along the minus strand of JACEOJ010005830.1, from coordinate 364,381 downwards.
GAATATTCCGTTCGTGTACTCCAACCATCCCCTCCTATTCATCTTGTCTTGCTTCATTCTATGGGAAACAAGGGATTGGTGATTCAATCACGAGATCTCCGGTACGTTCGATATAACGCTTTTTTCCACCCTTAATTTCACGAGGGAATTTCTCTATTCTGCAAGTTCCATAGTCAGTTCTTTCTCTCCCTCTATCTCCCCCCCTCTTTCTCTCTCTCTCTCTTTCTCTATCTCTTTCTCTCTCTTTCTCCTTTATGATTCAAAAAATATTAACGATGAGAACAGAGCATCGTGATATATATACTAATATGTCTTTTTATCATTTTCTTATTTTCCTTCGTACTCAAAATAAAGCAACATGTTACTGTGGTCTTGATATTTTATTTTTTTTCTCCTTTTTTCGCTTCAATTTATACTTTTCTATTTTTATCTCACTTTAATATTGCTTCGTTTATACTCTTTCCCTTTAGTTTCTAGTCTGCTCCTACACGCATTTTTATATTATAATTAGCCCAATGCTTTTTCACTGGCATAAAAATGTACGACATCTTTCTCATCCTCTCTCTCTCTCTCTCTCTCTCTTACAAACACACCCACCGCACCCTCCCTCCCCCCAGAAACACACACACACGAACAGGAGCAACTTTTTTTTCGGTTCTTACTGTAGCCACCCACCAATCCTTAAAGAACACTACTCAAGAACGCAACTTGAAGCTGGTCGACGAGAAAATACAGGGATTAGTGAGGATGGAGCGGGGTTACTATATAGAAGGTTTTTGCACGTTGCATCGGGAGCCAGGGGTGGGTCCAACGAAGCAAACCAAGTCGAGAGGGTGGGTGGCTTTTGCAGACCAGTGCCGAGAATAGGGAGCTGTTCCAAAGAGTTTTCGTATGCGGCTCGCGTTACTCCGGACACTACACGTGACCAGCCTAGGCTTTTCCACCCTTGTACTGCACCTCCGCTTCAAACTCAGCCCCTGTTCACAATGCTTGCGCGAGACGTCAGGGGAGTGAGGTCTTCGTTTTTCTGAATCGCGAAACCGTCCCTCAACACCGGTTCACCAAACCCTTTTTCTCTCTGTTTCCTTCTTTACCGTGTACCAAGCGCCCGCGACTATCTCTCTGGTCCGTTATTCCGAGAAATCAATATATCCTTTCACATTCTCCCTCACTCTTTCTCTCTCTCTCTCTCTCTCTTCCCCTCTCTCTTCCTCTTCCTCTCTCCGCTCTCGTTTCACAATTCACGCAAATTCCTTTTTCACACCGCCTCACCCACCATTCTCACTGTCGAGCCCTCGAGACATTTAAATTATTCATGCACACGATGTGATTCGAAAGAGCCAGAGAAAGCAGAGAGAGAGAGAGAGAGGGGGGGGAGCGAATAAAAAAAGTGAAAAAAGAGTAAAAAATTGCAAAGACGTGGCCCGAATATTGAAATTTATATCGTGATTGAGAGCATCGATCTTTGTGGTGGTTTTTCTCGCGGGTATTATTCTTACGTCATTGGCAATAGTTGCAAGTAAAAATTGAAATTAATACAATTTATCTCTGCTAATTGGATTAGCAGAAATATAATCCTTTCATCTTTCATTTGCTCGCGGTGTTACATCACTTTTCTTCCGTGAAATATCCGGATCAATGGTAAATATCATAGTGTTGGAAAAATACATAAATGATTATTTGAATTATAAGAATTTATATCTGAACTCAAAATATATGACAGTCTAAACAGATTAGGCCTCAAAAAAATGGAGACAGTATCGAAAAAAGCAACAATTACGACGTGAAAATCAAACAAGCTCATGAATCAACGTAGTCCGCTGAAAATTCGTTCACATGAAGTCCCCCGTGACATTGAAATTTGTGAGAAAAAAGATTGAAATACTGTTTTTCCTCTACGTTAATTTCGAATTGAATTTCCAGCGCAAGGGAAAAAAATGTAGGAACTAATCAAAAAGTCAATCATGACGATAACGGCTTAACGCGGTAACAAACAGATGCGAAAGCCATAAATATAAAACTTCACGATGCGAGAACTCGGTATTGGATGATTTTCAATGTAGTACCGAGAAAAGTGGAAATAAGAAAGGGTTGTTGTAGCGAGAGTAAGGGACAAAGTTTGCGCACCACATTTTGTATATAGCAGGCGTGGAAAATCGTTTGGCTATCTCTATAGTCGACCGTATTATATATCGTGTAAGCGTACGCAACTTTCATGCTCATTCTCTTTCCTTTCTCTCTTTCTCTGCTCTCTTTCTCGATGCATGTCTCTCTCTCTCTCTCTCTCTCTCTCTCTCTCTCTCTCTCTCTCTGTTTTTATCCATATCCTTCGAATCGCAACTGTATTTTTCTTCATTAACCAGGGATGCCCCAGGAGAAGAGAGCCGTTGGCAAGCTGAAAACAATTATGCAAATTCATCCTAACATATATATACTTTTTCTCTGTCTATCTATCTCTTCATTTGTTACCACCCCGTACAACCGTTTTTTTTTTTCTCACCCTCTCTCATTGAGCGCGCTGCGTCTGCCATTTATCCCTTGCAAAAGATCTCGCTCACCTCTCGCGCCTTCATCCTCTCCGTTATATATTCCCCACCGCTTTTCCGGCGGGAGTGCAAAAACCGTGTGTCTCTCCGTTAAGGGTCATTACAGAAGCGAACTGCCAGACAGTATGACGCGCTGACACAATGCGTCGTTCCAGCACGCGTAGAAAATAAGGAAAAAACAACTAGCACATGAAATCTGTGCCTTATGGATAGTTGCAATCAAATAATGCATCGTGGACGATAATATAAAAAGAAAGCTCTGTGCAAGTTTTGTTATACAGAAAAGTGTATGCACGGCCAGGAAAAATAGGACTTTCGGGGTATTTTTTTTTTAGAGATACTACTAAGTAAATCGAAATTCCAAAACAAATTGTTCGAAGTGGCTGTTAAAAGCGGGGTTTTAGTCTCAAGAAATGTTTGCTTCCAAATAATTATGAATTAAATGTGAAAATAGATGCTTCATTCGTTTTAAACCGTTTATCTGCATAATTGTATATGTTAACAAAAGATTCGGAAGCGTGAAATATTTTTAGAATAATTAGTAGGTAGAAAGTGAAAGAAAAAGTGCGAATACCTCGGAAGCCCGTGTTATTTAAATGGAGAAACAGCTTAGCCTGGAGGTACCAGTAATTGTTGACATTAAGAAAAATCCTTTGGCATACATTTTTATTCATTCATTCCCATTAATATTGCGGGGTACGTGAATAGAAATTTAAAAACACCTCTATTAAGGACCACCTTAACCGGAATGTCTATCCTTGGAAAAAAAATCCAACAAAGTGGACCGAGTGAGAATTTAATCCTCGCTAAAAAAATTAAGTTGAAATAACTTAGAAGTTTGCAATCAGCGTATCATTTCATGATAAATTGTTCCCTGATTCAGACGCTCGAGTATTCTGAATTATGGCATATCATCGTTTGTGTAATAATTTCACCAAAGTTGTTTGCCAAGGGGATATGCACAAAACAGAGTGGAGACAAATTATTTCCCCAGGACGTAAGTTTATGAAGAGACTCGGTAGGGTCTCGGGACAAGTACATTTGACAGCTCTGTCGTCTGCTGGCCCGAAGTATACATGTTTCGAAATAACAAAGCGTTCAAACCCTCACATTAGCGGAAAAAAATATTCATTAGCAAAATTTTGATAATTACATGACGTGTTTTCTATGTTTTCGTCGAAAAAGCTGTGCACTTCATAATTATTTGACTATGCTAATTGATATTCTTCTTTTTGAGGCATTCATAAAATGTTAAAGTCAGCGTTACACGACAAAATTGATGCGTGAATATTAAATCTTTTGTTCAGCAAAAAGAGCAATACTCTCTTTGGGTTTGTTTAGGTTTGTGCAATATACTCTGTTTTTCTAGTCGGTTGTTTTTCGCATAATTGTTCAAACTCACGTTTTCAAGTCTTAATGTTTAACGCCAAATTTTCCGAACTGTTACTATAACCACGACCTCGAACCATTTTTCCAACGGAGCGATGTGCTTGCCGCTAACTTACACATCTCGTTTGGAAAGTGGGAAGCGGGAGGAGGACACGAGAGAGGACAGAGAAACGAGCAGCACGCCCAGTTAATTTCCTGCGGCTAATGAAAGCCTATACGCGCTCCGACCGAAACTCTGAATCTACTCATACATATATAATACGCGTATATAGATACATTCGAATTGCGTGTCACCGCGGAACTACCATTGTGACTCTTTAAACCTCAGCACTATTCTACACAAGTGTGCGAAACCATCGACAATGATTCACTCTCGAACGTTCGTATGCGCAGAGAGATGAAAATACTCAACCTGTTCAATCGAATAGGCTAGTTTGAACGAGATATTTAAAAACGGTGGTCGAACATTTTTATTTAAAAATTTTTGACGTTTTTTTTTGTTTCAATTGAGAATAAAAAGAAAGGATAAATTTGTCAGAGTCATTGACAAAAAAAAACAATGTGCACCCGCGCGAGGGCCAGAGTCCTCGCACGTATGAAAAGACAAGCGACATTTGATAATGAAATTCTCGGTATTTCGACCTTCGTTAATCGGAAATAAATATGTATCTCTGCGTGCTTAGTTGAGTTATGGAAACAGCAGCTATCACGTGTGGAATGCTCACATGCCGCTTTGAGTGACACCGGCTCCTGCGTCCAGACCGATGAGCGAGGGTTCATCGCTCCACCCGTCAACCCGCTTTTGCCAACAGCCGGACAATCATGCACATTATATTATATTCCATTTCTTCCGTTCTCTGGCCAGCCGGTAAATTTTATTAGCCATTACACCAGTTTTTCCGGTCACGCAACCTAATGTGCGGTCTAGGGAGTTTTTTTATCGTGAGTTTTCTATCAGTTTTTCTTTTGCCCGAAAGCCCTCGAGGCGGGAGACTGCGTCATAAAGCCCGAAAAAAGCGATTTTGAGGAATTTTTTTAAGACAGAAAAAAAGAAAGTCTAGCCAAGTTTTTTTTCGTGAATGTTTTTAGTTTAAGTAGAAGAGAACACAAAACTGAGGCTAACTGATAAAGTAAACCTTCAACTAAAACAGGCTCCGGTCTCAACTGCTATACATGATAATCGTACATCGCTGAACGATGTACAGATTCGATGTGCAATACGCTAATAGACCCAAGTCCTCAGCTGTACCCGTCAATTCAGTGTTTTCATCGGCATTGTATTTATGTCTATGGGTATGAGTAAATCAACGGGTATCTGCGTCTTTATATGTGTGTGAATTCCAATAGATGCTGCTGGACGGCACAGTACCTAGCAAACTTTAAAACTTGTACTTAGTTGTCTCCATGGATGCAATATGCGGATCGATCAAGTGATATATTCACAAGAGTAACCGTCAGATGCATATGTGCATCAAGGAAATTAAGCCGCGCACATTAACCTCCCCGCGGGATGGAGGATTAGCTAGTTGTCGAAAGCAGGGAGTAGAGAAACTTACGAACAAAGTTTGAAGGACGTTAAGACGTGTGAAACTTGAACTCGTTACAGAAACATTACGTTCTAGCGTAGACTGGTTGATGCACAAAGCCTCATTGTTCCGATGTGGAACATGAAATGAAAGATGGAATGATCAGCCAGTCAATGAGACAACGGAACCGCTAGTATTTTACATCTGCGTTTGGATCTCGAGATTGATCCGTAGAATTTGCCAGTAAACCCAAGGTTCAGTAGCACTTTATGTTGTTACAATTTGTAACGAGTAGTATATAGAGACTGGACATGCTGACCCTATAACACTAGTTAATGCAAAAGGACTCGCCCTTAATGCGTGCCTATCTCTCCCTCTCTGCCTTTGCTGCTGTATGGAGCGAACGGAGGAACAGACCTGTCGACTGCAAAAGCCATAATGCACAGTCTCAACCTCGCCGACTATACTATATCCAAACGTCGACTGAAGTGAACTCTAATCGAATTAACGTCAACAGGACGTTCCCTTGCCTTGCACCGCTCTCGAAGCCACATGTTTCCGGAGTTAGCTTACGTGTTTGGGTTAACGCTGCTATGATTCTCTCCTCCTACATGGTGTTCACTATCTGTCTCTTTTCTGCTGTATCTATTATGCTTGGAAAACGCGTTGAGATGCAACTAGTGACCATCTCAAGCAGATGTGAAATTCGTCGAACAAGCGGTTCTTCATGTTCATCAGTATGAGCCATGCACAACACCGCTGTTTCGTAACAAATCGCATGGTCATGAGTTGTAGGGTAACTTTTTTAGTTTGTTTTCACCTTCATTCGGAAGGCAGGATTTTTCTTGACAAATTACTATGTTCTCACTTAAAATGATAACTACGAGAGAAAACGCGTGATTAGTTTGCCAGGCACATTATTAAACTGTAAAGGTGTGTGACAATGGTCTCTATGGCATCTGCAAGACGTTTTATTATTACGTGTATTACTTGGCCGCTCAATTTATTTACAAATCTGAGCACCAAGCCACATCGGTAGATTCAGAAAAAATATATTCAACATAAGGTATAAACATTATTGCAATTTTCCCAGCTGGATGATTAATCCTTGGGATTCAATTGCTTCGCAAAGCTGAATCTCTGGCGATCTATCTTGAAAATATTGCCAGTCACATGTAAGGCATACCACAACTAATGACCACCCTGGTACACCTAAATTGAGGGAGAAACTTCGAATGGAATAATGTAATATGGCAGATGATTTATTCTCTGCAACATTAGTCATTGTGAACTCGTGCTCCATCTCCAAATCGTTTCAATGGTATGTGTGATGTAAGCACGCACCCAGACAGTATAAACATCAGAAAAATGTTAGTCAGATGTCATTCTGATGGCTCACAGACTAAAGCAATTAGAAAGCTATCTTGTCGACTTCTTTCTCATGACTTCTACTCCTTTTGGCTGTTTGGGCGTCCCTGACCCAAAAACGTAGAATGCTGATCCTTTCTTTGGACAGCCTGTATCACCGATGCCTATAGCACATTCCTCAACAATGGGATGTTCCCATTTGCGTTATGACCCTTCAAATCCAGATGGTGATTTGAGGTAACATAGACACACCGGACATTAGGACCATGCTATGGAGCTTTTCCTTTGCGTTATACGTTACGGCACTGCCTTTCAGTAGCCGTGAGGGAAGTCAAAGCTTTCGCGAAACCAGCGACATCGCAGTAACGGTTGCCTGAACTGGCCCATGACCCAGCTAATGTTGAAAACCCTTGGTGGTAGTTACTCCCTGCAATAGGATGAATGCAATATGTAGCCACGTGTTGGTGTGCTAGGATGTTGAATGGTTGGTTGTGAAAAGGGGCGACGCGAAAGGGGTGACTATGCGACGTGGTTCGTAGAGGACCAGTGATGCAAAGCGAACTGAGCGTGGTGTTCTCCACGGTATTCAATGGTTACGCTCAATGCTCGGATTGACAATGCCTTGAGCCTAATTGCATTCCACCCTGGCGAACAGGGCTACTGCTTTGTTTGTACGATTTGCTACGGTTACTCCATATCTTTGTGCAACGTCCATGTATCTTGCCACAAAATGGTTTAGCATGATAAATGTCGATATTCAACCATATTATGCACTGCATTTTATACAATATCAGTGCAGGATTCTTTTTGCACGGAGCATTCTGTCGAACTCGTTACCACGCATGTTCTACTTCGTTGAAAAATGAATTGTTTAGAAAAATATAAGAATTCGAGTCGAATTCTCATATTTTAAGCTCTCAGGATGGAAGACAGGCATCGGGACATTTAAGTGAAAGACAATTATTTGTTAAGCTAAATAGTTTGAGAACTTACGAGACCGACCCAGAATGAATGCATTACGCATTCCAATCCTTTAATTTGGTTCTTTTGCTCTCCCTGTTGATCATATTTAATTCCTAATTGGGAGTTTCCAAAATCTGACATCAGTCTTGGGTTTTGCTAGGACCGTAAACATTGACGCTAAACTATTGTTGAATTTTTTAGACATTTTTTTTCCAACTCAACTGCGGCACAAAAAGTTCTGTGTTGCCTTACTGCGAAAGGATTAATGTAAATGAGGGTTAAGGGAAAAATGATAGAACGGGGAGCAGAGAGGGTCGTAAGCTCGTCACGAAACCCTAATGCTCTCGGTGCTCCAGGAAAATAGGTGACAGCTGATCATATCGCCGTTACATGGCGTCAGAGGATTGCCTACCCACTGTATTGTCTGACAGTGGGTGGAAAATAAAAAAGACGTACACATCCAGAGTACAGCTTACGATACATATATGTATTTACGATATACATATATATTTTGTTGCCTAGCACTCTTCCCCGGCCGTCACCGCAATGTCATCCATCTCTCAATGAGAGACGTATACGACGCTTGTAGCACGAAGGCCTGGTGCGTCCACTCGATCCTCTTCACAATATTAAGCCCTTTTATTAATGGTAGCAAGACCGGCTGGCACCCGCGTAATGGTCTATCGATCGATTAATCGAAATTCGATACTGCGTATGAGGGGAGGTGGAGGGTCTCTCCTTTTTGGGTGCTTCGATTGGAACTCCATTGTCAAGTGAGGCAGCGAGCATATAACACAATCATTGGCCATTTACTCCAAATTGGCCAATACACGAGCATGCTTAAGTGCTAAAAACATATAGAGTTGGCGAGGGGAGAGGGCCGTTGGTTGAGCGGTGGTGAAATTTTGGCGACAAAAGCTTTAACTCTCAACTCGACTATAAATTATCTGAAACCTATGAAAATGCCGCCTATATCCTCACAGCACAACAATTCAACTCTTTGTAGGATCATTCAATTTCTACCAGAGTATCGGTTATAAGCCTTCATTTTACTCTGATATGGAGTTCATGAATATAACGCATAACATTGCAGTTTCGTCATCATTTTTTCGTGATTTTAATTGGTTCACCGTGACGATGCACACAATGCACTTGGCGTGGCAGAGTTCAAGCCAAATTATGACTCTGAAGTTATTCCATTCGTCCTTGAATGTTACAATGACATCAGCTGTTCCATTCGAATCTCGATGACAGCTGAAATTCGTTTTCGACAAGTCGCGAATAGGAGAAAAAATGACAGTGTTGTCACAATTTTATTTATTCCAAAGTCTTCTACAAAATGATTCGACCATGGAAATCAAGTTTCAATCTTTTCAATAACATTACCTTTTCAGTGCTGTCACTTATTGGTTTTGCTTCCTTAATTTCTGCACTTTTTCGTCATAACGCCTCGAATAAATCCTCACATAAACAAACTTGAGAGAATCGACGCTATTAGGTCGTTCCATAACGTTCATCCTTACTTCCTACCATCAATGAACATAGCCTACTTTTATGAGCGCGCGTGACCAGCAACTTCCGCTCATTTCTTGCCTGAATTTCCGTCCGTAATGCTCTCCTTTTCCTCCCTTTTTCTCTCTCCTCTTCACCTACACGCACATCCTCACTCATTCGCTCGCTCTTTTCTCGATCCTTCGTCTTTTCATATTTCTTCCCTCCATTTCTATATGCGGTTATTAGATAAGGAGAGTTAATGACGCCTTGATGCGAGGTACTAATAATTGTTTGTCCATAACATTGAGATTTCATGCCATAATTCTTGTTTTTGTTTTTCCCTCCATTGCCCCAACTTCTTATATAAGAATTTTCACATTTATAAAAAATGGATGGAAAAAAATGAAAAAAAATGATTTTTTTCTACCATTTTTCCACTCGATATTGATGGTGTTAAATATGTCCTTTAAATAAATTAAATGGTGTAATCGTCATTGAATTTGCGGCCTGATAGAAGAATGAATCCAATTTAGTGAAATACAGTAAATTTTCCGTCCTGACTTGTAATACCGTATCTTGAGAACAATCTGTATTACTTGGATATTTCTAACTTTCAGTTCGTGATAAGTCATTTGCAATTCATATGACTTCAACATGGTTTTCTAGAAGCTCGAAGCTAGGGTTTAAATTAAAATCCAATAAGTACTAATTTAGCCTCATACTTTATGCGTAATTGCGATTATGTATGGATTCTTAATTGATTGCTAAAAAAAAATATTTCAGTGTAGGCAACTTGATAATTCCTCAATTAAAAAGCTGTCAAAGTTAACAGCTGCTGGAAATCAATCAAATTAGTTTTAATTTTTTACAGCAGCTGTTTGCATAGTTTTAAAATCAAATCAGCTGACGAAAATAAAATTCTTCGATGTCATATTTTCATTAACATTATCAAAAAAGTAATCAATTCAGGAAAATAAAAATAAAAATAGTTCGTAACAAAATTACTGTTCCCTCAAAATGATTCTTGTTCTTCTGAAAATATCGAACAAATTCTGGACAACGATGAAGCTCGACGTTGCTTCCACGATTATTTATGACAACCGGAGCTAAATATGTAGCAGTGATAGTTGATTCTGGGTTGACCTCAATACGAATAGACAGAGGAAAGGTTATTTACAGAGTAGCGAATATTTCGACCTTTCGAAAGAGCCCTATTTCAATGTGCGCTTTTTCATCATCCATTCTGTATATGGAGCCCTTTTCTTTTCTTTTACTTCTCTCGTCCGTATACCTTTTATATCAAGTCTCTTTCATTGAGATTTCATCAGAAACAATAGCTTGAGTAGACACGCTCGCTCAACTACATTAATTTAATTGCAAACTGTACGCCACATCAATGTAGTTAAGTAACGGTACTTCAAAATAGTCAGTACACGTCTGTGTTTTTTACCAAGCCAGATCCATTGAATTTTGTTGTCAAAAGATGCAGATTTTTTTTTTTTAAGTTTATTGTTCAATGCAAAAAAAAAAAATAACGTCTTGTTCATAGCTTGTGTATTTAGTAGAACACGATTCTAATTTCCTTGTACATCAATATATCTGCACAGAAAAAAATGAACTATAAATACTACTGAGATTTTCAATGAACTCTAAAGTTTTTCCTATCAGCAGTGCCTCCACTTGAGTAAACACTTAAATTTGCATATTGTTTCAAGGAAATTTTCGGATATCAAAAATGACATAGTACATGCCCCTGTAAAAATTTTTTACAGTATGAAACCGTAAAAAGTAGAAAACGCGAAACGTTCAATTTTTGTCTTGTCTCCGCTCACGGAAAAATTGCAGTGTAGAATGTAAAAAGTGAAATGATAGAGTCTTGATAATTAAAGACTAAGAGAACGAGAAGAGAATGAGTATTCCATTTGAATTGATTGAAAAATGAAAGCATCTTGAAATCGTGTTGTTCATTTGTACAGTTTTGCTTCGTTATTCGGATTGAAGAGGTGTCACTTGGGATTAGCAGGACCTCGGAGGTAAAATCTATTTCATGTTACGAACGATATTCTAGAAGATAAAACTTGGCGAAGGGCGATACATCTTGAACAATTACTGTCACCGTATGAATAAACTATATATCTATATATTTATGTATAGAAGGTCCACTGATATGCTAAGTTTTCTCATAAATCCGGGAATATTTTTATGTGAGAACTTTCCCACCAGGACTTTTCTCGCTCCGTGAACTGCCAGACCTATATAATATCATGGATCTCTCTAAAAGCCTCTCGCTCTGTACAGATCCCAAGAGCCGTTTTACCGGCTTGGTAATATGCACATATATATACGCATCGAGAGATCGTGGGCGCGAGAAAAGGAGAAGGAGGAACTAACGTCCGGAACATCTCGACCGATTTACGACTTCTCTAATTTTATTTTTCGACACTTTTGTGTCTTCCAAGTTCATGACGTCAATGAAGAAGAAAAAAATTAAAAACTTCTCAGTAAAAAAGTCACGGGATATCACTTCGTGTTCGTTCATCTTCAAAGAAAACTTTAATTGGCTCTTGAAATACTTTTTTCGGTAGTTTTTCAAATCATTTTTTTTATTTTTTATTTACGGTTTGTAATTTCCAGGTATTAAACAAAGTAGCGTGGCATTACACCCAAGGCTTTTCGACTAACTTGTCAATGTCTAGGATTGTGTATAAACGCTTAAACCGAGAATAAACAACTTTTGCTCAGATCAGTCGCACTGTCTGATGTAGTTTTAAACGCATCGGGGAATGTGATTGCACTGTTAAAAATTATATGAAATTCAAAATAGTTTTACTCCATGAAAGCAAATGAAAATCACAAACTAAGTGTATTAAATGAAAATAATTGTGTATATTGGGGGGGGGGGGGGGGGGTTAAGCGGGCTGGATCGTAGGCCGCAGGTTCAATTCAAATAGTGAAGCGTTTCGCAATATTGTTGAATAAACATTTCAGCAATATTTCGACACTGTGTAGATAGATAATGTAATTTATGTTGTAAAAATGTATAAAATTGTTAGCTTTACGAAGACACTATTTTTCATATAAAGTTAAATATTCTGACGTCACGAAGGAAAGAGAGAGGGAAAGGGTAAGCGAGTTTGTACGGAGAATCGTCGATAGCTGCCAACACGGCGGAGGAATCTCGAGAAGAGCTTACAGGAAGAGGAAAAATTTAGTCCGGGAAAAGAGAGAGACAAAGAGGATGAGATACGGTATAAGCGAACTTGACGCTTCCGTTGCTCGTTCGATCGGTGAGACTTCTATTGAAACGGGCGCGCAAGCTTTAAGCTTGCAGGAAATTGCATAAAATTGAAAAGACGAGAGCATCTATAGGCCCCATCAGACTTGTGCTCCGTTCTCCTTTTTATACGCCTTCTTATTTTTTCTCCGCCGTTTGCTTTTTCTTTTTATTCCCTCTCATTGGCGATCGAGCAGGTCGGGAATAAAAACTCTGTTCGCAGCTGGTACCGTGGAAATAGTGTTGACGAGGCAAGGAGCAAGAAGGAGCAAAAAGTAGAAAGAACAGGCGAGAGAAAGAGAGAAAGAGAGAATAAGTCTGTGAAAAGTTGTCATCTCGTTTGATTAGCCCATTTGAGACGTCTCATAAATCGCCCGATAGATCTGGAAGAACAATTCAATTCATAAGAAATTTTGTATTTGCGGTAGTATGGCGAAAACAGCTGTTTCCTGCAACTGATGCAATTCGGTAGTAAAATATGCTCCATATAAAGATTTCTGCGTATATATATGCTAATTATTGAGCTTTTGATTACTCTTTGTGATTGAAGTTTTTGGAGGTCATGCGTTTCCTTTTTAAAATCTGCCACTTGTGTTCTGTGACTTGAATAATTGAACATTAGTTCTTCCATGTGTTTGGCAACGAATAAACAAAGCTATAGCAACGGATAAATCATTTAACAGAAGTTGCTTCCGCTGTATGCTTGGCAACGAACAAACAAATCCATGGCAACGAATAAATGAATAATGAACAAACGTATCCATGGGGAACAGTAGTGGCTTCAAGTTTCGAAATATCTTGACAGGTCGAGTTCGATCACATGTTTTTTTTTTCAGAAAGGATGTTTTAACTTTTTATAAGGATACTGCTGTTTTAGTTTATGAGGATTAGTATTTTTCCAAAAAAGTTTTTGGTAGATGCTTCACAGAAAAACCTTTTGGCAGCAAGTAAATGTACATTTTTTATGTCGAAGTTTTTCCCATTACAACTGCAAAGTTGTAACATTATTAGACTCCGTTGATTAGACTTAGTTGATCCCTCGAGAGCAAGAGAACGCGTGGCCGAAGGGTCTTTTGCAATTGAATTTTTTTTTCATCGTCACCGAGATATTGCAATTCCAGACGTGGTCAATATTCCTCAGGACCTCTCCGTCTCTCCTCTCTAACTCTTTCTCTCCTTGACTTTTCTCCCTTTGTACATGTGTCTCTTTTCCTCTGGACTTCCCTTTTTCCTCGTTTTATTTCTCTCTACTCTCCTTTTTCGCGTTGGTTTTGAGGATGGAATCGCCACGAGCCATTTGCACCGAAGAATTGTCAAAGTTTTACTCTTTGCCGCGTGTTCGACTGAATGCAACGGAAGCTGAAACGTTCTTTCTTTACCCAAGTCGTGAATGGAATGAGAAGGAAGGAGAGAGGAAGATCGACAAGAGGTCTGAAAGGTAAAGGATAGGATTGAATGAAACAGAGAAAGAGATACGGTCCGTACGGTGATAGAGTTCGAAAATGGCCACAGTTCTAATCCACGCCTCTGAAAACTTTTAAACTGTAACTATATATTTGTTGAGTCGCCTGGTGTCATCCGCTTTTCCTTCCCGAGCTGCTGAATCTCGGGATGGAAAAAGATGTAGATAAGAACAACTCGAAAGACATGATAAATAAAAGTAAAACTGAAAGTGAATAGTAGGTAAAAAGTGAAGAGTAGATGAAAAGAATGACGAACCGGAAGTAAAGCAGAAGTTTAAGAAGACGAAAATCAAGAGGAAGAGGAAAGAACGACTGAGCCAAAGGGGGAGAACGATCAAATACCATGTGCAACTTGTAGTTCTGTGGTTTTTCTTTTTACCATATTTTTTTTTGTGCTGATGCACTTTTTCTCTCTTCGCATTCTCACCCTGGCTCTCAGTTGCTCCAACCTACACACATTCATCCTTGATATTAAACTTGTTATGAAACCAAAAAAATGTCACGGTCACGGTAAAAAGAAAGCATGCAAACCTAAGAGGAAGCACTACCCTCATTCAGAAACTATACTGAATTTATCTTATGTTTTTATCTCCTCTCTTCCCTCCTCTGTCCTTAATTTACTTTCTATCTCTTTCTTCTTTTCATTTTCTCGTGTCGCTTTTACTCTGTGACATTCGTATCGAATGCATTGATCAAAAAGATTAGCATTTCAGGCTTATTTTCTGAAAGGTTTAGAAATAAACTAAAAATATGGTTTATCTGTAGAGAACGATACGTTTCATTATTTACACGATCTTTGCACACCTGCAGTGATAACTGCTTGTGGTTTTCTGCAAACAATTTTTGTTCATTATTTTCACTTTAATGCGAAAGTGCATTCACATTCGCACTCGATATTTACCCAGTATCATGTAGTGTGTGGACGCCATGTTGATTTTTTTTTTCCACGAGGATCCCATTGCGGATCCAGTGGTACTAGTATCATCCGCCCATACCACATGGATGCAAAAGAAACGTAACGAAAATCACCATAAAACCGGCATCGTTCCCAGTCGCTGCGTCCGTATACGTTACTGGAGAATAAACTGCCTATGGGTGGTTGCATAAATTCGACTACTGCGGTTTTTCCGAGCTCGGAGAATTTTCGCGCAATATATGTCTGCGCATTCATTTAACCTTGTCTGCGTATCTAATACACTGCACTTTTTTTCTGCTGCAGAGATCCATTTAGCTGTTTGGTTATAAAGTAATAATCATTGTAACTGAAACTATTCCCAGTCAAAATCACTTTATTAGTGATTTTTATAATCGATATTAAGACCGACAGCGATGGGTTAGCAGTCAGTGCGTGGGCTCTGGCGATCACACAAGTTAAGCAGCATCTACTTCGGCCAGTACTTGGTTGGGTGACCGCTTAGCCATGTACCAGCTGGCGTAGCAATCTCTGAGCGGGAGGCAGTTTTTGCTGAGGTTCTGATGGTGTTAAACGACTGAAACTCAGTAGAAACATAGCCGCCTGTATCGGCCAAGGTTTTCCACAGTTTCCCTTGGTCCTTGTGCGAATGCGAAACAGTAGTGCATGGAACTCAAGGAACTCAGGGACTCAGGAACAGTGAAGTGAGGATGAAAGTTAGGGAGGGGATCGTAAAAACCCGAAAAATAATAATAAATGAATGCGCCTAAAGCCCCCGATCTAGAATAGCAGTCTTCGCTTCCCCCGTATCACGATATACTTTCGATTGCAGACAAAGATCCACGGTCAGTATTTGTCGAAGATTAAAAGAAATTCGCAACAGCATGTCAAAAAATTTCAATTTTTTTTTCTTGTGATCTTTATCAGCATCGTAACTTTCTGAGGTCCATCGTCTCCATTAAAAGCATCAGCCATTGGTGGAATCGCAGATAATATCCGCACTTGAAATCTTCCAAACTGATACGATCTATTGTGGCGTAGACAGCGTATGTTCTAAAGTGGAAACTTTTCTACAGTCTATCGATCAGACCAACAGCCCTCGTACACTTTTTCGGATCTTTACTTCTTTCTACCACTTAACCCTCTCCCTCTGCCTTTTTCGCTGGGTATTCTGTGAAGCGCAGCTTCGTTCATTCACTGGCTACGCGACGTATCTCTCTTCTTCCTGCTTTCTTTACGAGTGTCACTTAGTTTAGATGCTTTTGCTTTACCAGAGAAATCTGCAGCTTCGAAAGAAAACTCTTCCGTCTGCGGCAAACACTGTCAGCTCAAGTCCTCTTTAATTCTACGCTTTTTTTTTCATATACACGTACACACAGTTGCTTGACGGTAACAGCAAAACGAAACGTGGATTGCGAACACAGAAGCAAAAGGGGCTGGAAACTGGTTGTCTTATCGAATTGAACATGTTTTTCATTTAATTCCATTTCTCTCTATTACTGAATCATCAATGTTGATTCCCTTCAGCTCCCTCGGCCGCTCTCCTCCTTGCTCTTGTTTTCCCAATCTCCCACTTACCTAAAAGGTATTTTTGCACCGCTGGGAAATCAGGTATTCGATGAAGCGATTCTATATCCAGTGTTAATTCTATTTGTAGCTATTTGCTTGCTATGAACATTGCTTTTCTTCCCTCAGTGCTCTCGGATTTCCCCAGTTGCTGTATGGATTTCATCTTGCTTTGTATGCATGTAATATCAGCTATTTCCACGTCAAGTTAACCATCTCTGTTTCCTACGTCACTCTAAAGACAGCCCATTGGTTCACTTCCAAATATATACTGGAAAAAAGATCCAACAGTTATTGTCAGCTTTTTCAATTTATAACGGATA
Organism: Campoletis sonorensis; assembly: GCA_013761285.1. Lineage (NCBI taxonomy): Eukaryota > Metazoa > Arthropoda > Insecta > Hymenoptera > Ichneumonidae > Campoletis > Campoletis sonorensis. The sequence continues at coordinate 347,556 of JACEOJ010005830.1, read as the reverse complement.
CGGTGAAATTAAATGGTCAATTTCGAGAGGTTTATCGAAATGAACATTATCGATAAAAAAATGATAAATATTTTGAAAATTTGGTTATCAAGTTCATTTGTAAAATACTAATTTGCTGGTTCCCAACATTGAAGTGAACGATTACGAAGCTCGTATTACATTTAATCAATACGAGCTAATCGTTTCGATTTTTTCATTGGTTTTACTTGTTGCCTTGTAATTGAGATTTCTTTCGATATTGAAGACCTCGATTACACGAAAATTTTCAAGTCAATGACAAAACTGGCAATTCTCAATTACGTCTTTTGACGAATAAAATAAACTACTGAATAACGATTGAAAATATAATATTTTTCATCATCTGAATACTCGGGAATTGTCGAAAGTATATTCGGACATTGTAGAATAGTGGAAGTTTTTCTCGTTACTATGGTACGGTAAATTATCTCGAGTAATAATTTAAATCAGCATCAATAATGGGAAAATGGATCTGAAGAAGAAGAAGAAAGAGAATAATGGAGAATATTCCGGAATTGTCAATGAAGCGTCTCGTAGCAATTAAAATCTGTTATTCAATAAGCCTCGATTACTCGATGGAGTGACTATAATAATATTGCTGAACGGCATCGATTAATGTTTCCACTCGCGAATGGAAAAAAGTAAAGTAAAGTTTCGATGCAAATCTGGGGCTGGTCATCATTTGCATAGGAAGGAAACTCCACCGTCGACGAAGACGAAGACAATAACGAATATTCTGATTGTACTCCAATCACTCCTTGTCGTCCATGTCCCTTAAGATGTCGAAATTAATGAACAACGCAGTTTTCGTCCGGTCATTCCGGAACCGACAATTACATCCATTGAGCATTAACATTGATAATAATTTCATCGTGATTACCGAATAAAATAACGCCACCATTAAATTATATTTTATAATTATATTCTTCTCTAAACAACTCTTTTAAAAATATATTTGATCAACTGGAAGTGATAAAGTAACCGAGCGAGGATTTATTTATCTAAGAAGATAAAACTGCGCTGGTGAATTAAAAACCCGATACTCTAAAATTAAAGTAATTTGGTTGAAAAGAGATTCATCATTTTCAGACATTTACAGCGCACTATGAGTCAGAAAATGAAAATTTATATCACTTTTTTAATCATTGAAAACTCTATCAGAAAAAATTACTCACACACGAATGGGAAACTTGCTTGCATAATTTGATAATTTCGAATGAAATTACTACGCCAGTGTGCAGTACATTCTTCATCCTCATCTTCTTCCTCATTATTTTTTCTCTTTATGCTTTAAACCCATTCCGTGCTCACCGAACCTTCGCTCTTCGTAACTTAATAATTAGAGAACTTATCGCTAGCGATCTAGATGACAAAAATTTTGTCTTTTAATCCCTGTGCAAGCTTCTAACTTGACACACGAGGGAGCGCATACGCATTCAGAGTCTTGTGTACGAACAGCAACGTACTCACAAGGGCATACACAAATACTGCTTTCACGCACATAGATGGGCAGCTTGCGTTTGCTACTGCAAAATGTTACCGTTTGCTCGCGGGGAATACGGAAGTGTAATAAGGATTACCACGAGCATTCATCTGGTTGTTCGACCTTATGCTAGCACAAGGTTCTAACTTGAGCTATATGACATTTTCTATACGTTGCTCTCAAGATGAATACACGTTGGCATCGAATGTTAATAAACAAAAGGACGCAACGCATGAGGAATACCAGATGAAAATGTGCAAATCAAGCCCTTTAGGTTGTTGATAAAATCGATGTTTACGTACGTGTGGCTTCCAAGTGTGTACGAGGGAACCGCACCTCTCAGATTGAATGCGTAAAGCTAATTAACTGACTATACAGTAACAGTAGCAACCAGTATTCCAAGTAATTTCAATCGCAGCAATGTAGATATACGGAGACGAATACTGACGCTTGAATGGGATGCCGTCAGGAAGGATAGACAGAGAGAGGAGAAACCGTGAGAATCATAGGAATGAGCCATTGCCCTGGGCCGTTGCCTAAGCTAACGAAAAAATACCGAAGGTTTTTGGTATGACTTTGCTATGCTTACATGACCTCAAAGCAATTAAGGCATAGCATATCCTGAAAGTTTTTTTATCTTGATTATTCATCCCGGAGGAGAATCATTTTTCTTAGCTTGTCAATAATAACGAATCATCTTTCTCAATCTCTTATCAAAGTATGATGACAATGACTACAGATTTGCTTCTTTCTGTGATCTCAGCCCATCTCGACATCGGCAACTAGCGAATTACGGATCCTAGAAAGCTTTTTTGGATCCCCTTTGACGCATAGAAATAGTGAATTCTAATAAATGAAAGTTTGAAGTAACGTGAGGGCTTTATAGGAACATATAATGAGAATTTATAAAACCCCGCAATCATTGACTCTATAGATTTCTTTTGTATCTCGTTAAATTTTGAGAGACTTCCTTCTGGAACTGGAAGAGCCAGGATATTGCTTTTCCAGAAAAAAAAAAAATAAGGTTCTCTATTTAAAGACATCAACAATCTTTTATTTGCTCTGAAAATAATAGGATCGGAAATAAGGTCTTGAAAGCGTGGGAACGAGACTCGCGCTGGCGGGGTTGGAGAGCTACAAAAATATCATTGACCTTTTATCCCTTGGTTGTCGTAGGGTCATGGAAATATCGCGAATGCCCATGGTAAAAAAAAAAAAAATGTTTTCATAGTACAAATGACAGATACATACATTTTCCATTGTATATTTTCGTGAGAAATGAGGAGCAACTTCAAACTGTCCGAATACCGAAATAATCGTATCAAATGGCGTAGTTGGTAGTCGATATTCCGCTTCTCCTTGAATGTACGGGATACCGAAACTACCTTGAAATTTCTATTAGTGGTAATACTTTCCAGTTTAGAAGTGCGCCAATTGACCAAAAATCAATGTATCGCCCTGAAAAAACGGAGACGTCATCGCGAATACGCTGCACAGACGCCACTTTCAAATAAATCGCTTCAAAAAATTATTGTCAACTGATATGTACAATAAAATCCCGTTTTTGTAATCTCGATTTATTTTGTTGTAACTCTGAAAAAAAAACTCCAAAAAGCCCATTTTCTTCGGCCTCTAGAGTGGCCTAAAGCCTTAAGTGCACTTTTAGATTTAGATTTTTTGGGGCTTTTAGATAGAAAAGCAATAAGAGAAAAAACAGAAGAATATTACAGGATAATCTCAAGAAAAAAATTGAAAGATTCTGTAACATTTGAGTTATTCTCCAAGAAGTTGAAAGCTTTGATTAACGTTGAATTTATAGCGCGAAACCAATTTAACTATGGCATTTTTTTTGGCCGGAGGGTGATTCACTATGAAAAAGAATCGGATGAAGCAAATCCGCTTGACAAAGACAATTACACCGGCGACCAATCAGGCCTGAGTCGCGGAGGACAAATTTCTTTTTTGTCTCATCGTTATATGTGAGTGTCGTGTGCACGCGTGTGCGAGGAAAGATACAGGAATATCTATATTCGGGTGCGTGTCTTCCTAGTTCTGTGTGCCTTCCCATCGTCTCACGCGCAGCACCACCTCGTGCATAATTCAAGCGGACGGGTCGTTATGAAAGTTTTACCATTACAAACTCGAAATAAAAAGTAGGAAAAAGAATGAAGGAACGCGCGAAAAGGTCCCCCTCTGACGCTCCTAGCCAGCCCTCTTTAGATTGTTTCGCAAATTGCCGTTGCTAGCCGCACGAATTAACGAATGGGCGATTGCGACAAACCTCTTACTATTTATTTCACATTGAGTGCCATGGTAACGATATTTTTCTGAGCTAGAAGATTTTATCTTCCTGATTGTAATTTCAACATTTATCCTAATGTTGGACGTTTGTTTTGAGTTTTTTCGGCAGATCATCTGTCAATGATACGAAAAACATGGACTGTTGTTGAAACAGATAATCAAATCAAATGGAGCATCTTTTGAGTTTTGTTTACACATCATTAGACCACAGGAAATAAGTGCTTCATACTTTCCTACCATGTTCCAAATTGCAAAGACTTTTTCCATGCATTATGCTCCAATACGAATTTCCAGAATATGATGTGTTTCTAACCTTGATAAATCTGTACGCCATCATCAATCTCACAGTCCTCCGGCAACACAAAGGTCACCGCTAGAACGTCGATTGCGCGGTACGCTGAGTAATTGGTTTCGAAAATTGAAATCGACTGCTCGCCTCTAGTCCTAGCTCTCTACATCCCTCTCTCTTTCTTCTTCTTTATCGTCGTGTAGGAGCTCACTGAAAGCTCTCCACTCTCGGTGATCGCAACTGTTCTCCGAACCCTTCCCTTTTCACTCGGACACTATGCGTCAGACTCGCCACATATAGTCCACTCGGACCACTATCAGTAACCTAGCAACAGCCACCAAGTAATCTCGAGATGTCTCCGTGTGTAACCCTTGTTCCAGATGCAATCGATGCGATTAAACGTTTAGTTCCTCGTTAACAATCACGTGACAATGCCACCCGGGAACAAAATATCCTGGGGTTAAAGGATCCCAGAGACCATAATATCCAGCGTCTTGGGACATAGCGTTCTAAAAATATATTATCCGTGGATCAAATAATGAACTATTTCATTCTGAAATATAGAAATTCGTCAAGACATAAAAACTCATTAGAAATAAAGACTCATTATACATATTCGCACGAGGAAGGCAACTTCACGGGCGATGTAATCCGTCGCTTTCCGCACTTGTAGCATAAATAACTATTACGAAGTCACGAGAGTCATTCTTGCATTCGTGAGTCACGAAAAGTCGTGATGACTGTCTTTTTTTCGAAACCGTCATATTCTCGTGTTTGTGTGTTCTTTTCAAGACTTTCCGCATATGTTCCATTGAATGTCGTTCCCCTAAATTTTGTATGGCTTCGCCTATACTTCTTTTTTTGCCATACCGCCTCCACCTCATGCACCATGAGTGAGAATCCACGAACAGGGAAAATTCTCGCTGTAGGATTAGGCAGAAAGAGGGAAAGGAAGAGGAGCAGGTGCAAAGGGTGCATCATTGTACAATAATGGTTGGAGTCCGTGTAGAACGAACGGAGGAAGGTGGAGAGAAAAATCGATTCATGTGTTTCCTCTCCCCAAACTTTTCTTTTTCTCCGACGGGTCACAGTCGATTCTGCAATTTTTAGAACGCTCGCTCTACGGATTTGGCAGGCTCGTCATCAATTCTAATTCGAAACTTTCTTTTTACGTTCACATAAATCCTGTACCTGTTCCAAAGTGCTGCACTGTTACTATTCACGGATGCACAAGCAAAAGTACGATTTTTTAACGAACCATTTTGTACACGCTGATGTGTACGGTCTCTTATTGTGAACCGAGCCATTAGTCGATGCTCCAATAGAGCTGCAAAAAAATAACAGCAGAAAAAGCTACAGTGCAGTGTCATATCCATAATCTGGGAAGCGAGTGACAACAAAAACAAAACCGTGAAGAATCAGCTCAACTCATTAGATCAGCTCAGTAGGACGACTCTGCAGGCCGTGCTAGTCTCCAAAAATTTGACTATCACATCCGGTTTGTTCTAACGCCAGTAACAGATACACCTGAAAAGAGGTTTGCCCAGTCTTCTTGTTGTCGAAGCAACACTTTCACGGCTGCCGTAGGGTAAATTCGAAGTGAAAAGTAGAACCTAGCCATCAGCCCTACCAACATTTCTTTATACATCCTGACAAAATGAGTCCACGAACACAGTCACACACGCAAAAACACACTTAAGTAAACATGGAAACACGGATGTCTGCGTTACTCAAGACTCCATGGATGGCAGGATATTTCTAAGTCCATCCTTCATCGGGGATGCAGCTAATCCAACCGTGAATTCCCATCAGTGACTTTTTCCTAGTTGCAAAAATGTATGTACGCCGGAACGTATTTTTCTTCCACATCCACAAAAGGCTTGAATTTTTCACGGTATACGAAGGCAAGCTTTGACGCTGGAATGATTATCCGATGAAACCCTTTTCCATATTTCCAAAGAGAGACCAAACGTTGTTTGATAATCCTGGACTCGTGTCTGCTTACTATTATCAGTCATGTTCCCCTTTACTTCGTCTTGACTCTCATTATTCTTAGCTTTTTTTCTATCAACATGTATTTCTGGAATCTTACCATTCGCTCTCTGCAACCTATCCGACAAAATGGTTTTCTTTCTCTCTGGCATTGCTCAATACTGTCTTACTTGTGTACATCATTTTCGTGTATAACAGGGATCCACGGTACATAGATTTTCAAGGCTTGGTCTCGGGGACAGCTTTGATCATGAACGTCCCATGTTCAAGGACGTTTTTGTAACCAATCTATACATTTCCTATGTACCAAGGGATCATCTAAGATTTGAATAGAGGCCTTCCTGTCTTCCAATGCTTTTGAAGTCTCTGCGCTTGCAATACCGAAAGCACTGGTTCGAATAGAGTTGACCAATATGCGTTGACAGAAACTTCCTTACCTTTAACATCACTCCAGACCAAACTTTCCTTGCGGACCTTTCATGTTCTTATCCTCTATCCCTCCAATCCCTTTATGACTCGATATAAACTTCATCGAAGTGTATTCCCAGTTGACTGTGATATCTCTCTCTCTCTCTCTCTCTCTCACTCCTCCTTCTCTCTCTCTCATATTATATTTGTTTAGCGACTATACCTTTTCCCGCATGATGCCGTATAAAAATCATGCTAAGCAAAACAAAATAGATCAATCAATCCCTTTCTCTCTCTCACTGTCTCTGTACCGCTTTGAGTAGCTAAACACATCGTTCTATTTATTTATTTCCTGGACCAAAATTTGAATTCATCATTGGAATGATTGAATGTTAAAATAATTTCAAAAGTGATGCACCCCAATTTGGAAAATTTCGTACCATAGTACTACGACCAGGCGGAGAAGGTGACCAACCGGAAGACGATCGCATGACTTAATCCGACGTTTACCACCCTCAGGATATAATCCCTCTTGTTTTTTTTTTTTTTTTACGAATTCTTCTCACTTCTTCACTCCTGATCGGAAACGTGAGTATACAGTATACGTGGTTACAGAAGCGCAGTTGCGATTTTTCTAGGAGTACTAAAGTCAGGAACCCTTGCGTACAACTTGCTCCGAGGATATTCTTAGAGATCACGTATATTCCTTTCACGTTCGTCGATCGCTTTCAACACACTACTTGACCGTGATATCAGAGTTGTTATTTCGCACGAACATGGTGTGTACGTTGTATCAGCTATGACGGAATGAATGAAAACACGTCCAAAAAAAAAAGGAACCGCCTGGCATTGCTCATAAAACGACTCAGCTTGTGTTCCCTGACCATCATCCTTTTTTCCCCCTTACTCCTTTCCTTCGATCGCAAGATAAATGAGGCAGCCAAGTTTTCAGCCATCCTGGAAGTCAACTAGAGAATTGAGAAGAGCGAACAAACAGAGAACCCCTATTCCTCAGCTTAGGCTTGTGCATGTATATCCTTATGGGTGTTCCATCCATTAAATTATCACGGCCATCGAGTCCCTCGACAGCTTGATGGCGCACCGCTTGAACGACCGAGGGGAGAACACTGAATACAAGCCGAAAGCAAAAGCATGGCTTAGGCCTGAACCGACCACAGGATCAAGAGCGAATATGCTTAAGCCCTTTTCGGTTATTCGATTCGTAAAGAAATAACAAGTTGTACGAAGTACAAGTGATTTTCTTTTTTTCGTTAATGCTTCCTGTTTTTATGTTCGTCATTTTATTCTGCTCCGAAACCTCACGGACGATGCCATCTCTCACTGATCACGTGCTCATTTGGTGGCATTTTTCCTTCATCGTGAGATTTTATGAAATTTTCAGTGGGGAAGGACTCAATGAATATTTCTCTTCATTGGATATCGAGAACTTCCGATTTAAAAATGCTACCCACTACCAGATAAAATTGTTGAACACAAAGAATCCTTTTTGTCTACGTTAATCTTTCGAATTCGTTTTTTGAAGCTTGCAACACGTGGATTAAACGGTTTTTCATTATGTCGAACAATATCGGGTTAACCAACCAGTAAATTAGTGAATAATGAAACTGTTGTATTTAGTTAGACCGTAAAAAAAAAAAGACCATAAAAAAATGAACTCCATAAGAGGATAAACAACTTTTCTTGTCTTTTACAACTTATGGGACACCCTGTCTATGAAATATAATTCATAAAATGACTTAAAGTGCTGACTGCTGTCAGCAGATAAAGTGGTTAAGAAAACTGGGTTGGTGACTTTTAAATTCATTCAAGGAGAGAGTTAGTTCTTCGTGATGAGAGAATCGGCTGGAAAATGTCATCCATTACCTCGATTGAATTAATTTGTAAGCACCGACGACTCCATTCATTCGCGAGGTTGGAGTTGGCGGACAGTACGAAAGTCGGACAGATACGGAATCCACTGATGTGAATGAAAAAGTCGAGCGTTCCAGGATTCTTCAGGCAGTTACTGATTCAAAAGTTTCTTCTAACGAAACCGGTGTCATCTCCGGAATGCTCTGCAAAACAGAATGGGAGAGCGCTGAAACTCTTGAAGGATTTGGAGTCTGACCAAGTGCGAGCTAAAAGCTTGAAGAAACGCACGTTAGAGGGCGGAAACGGGTGAAGAGAACGAAGCAAAAATAGGGGAACAAGGGGCAGTATGAGAATCTCATTGACTTCCGGTGAAAACGTTTCAACTTGTTCCTACTAAGAAAAGCACCAAGACGAGAGAATGGTCTCGTGAAATGAGCGAAAGACTAAGTAAGTCGATTACGTTACCGAGAAACGAGAGAATTCTACGACCTTTAATGGCATCATTCGTCGTTAGGATGCCGAAGCTCTTTTACTTTGGACTTCGATCTTGCTCACAGAGCCTGATTCTCTCGCAAACTATCGTACAAACTAATCCAACTAACTTTAGTATACGACTGTAGTAGGTCGGGTTACGTACGGAATAGGGATAAAGTATGGCTTCGTTGAAGTAAATCGAACAAAAGAATTCCCGTCATTCTTTTTTGAATCGATGGAATTCACGAAGTTTTGGGATTGCCATTTTAATCTCGATATTCGTATTATACGCTAAGAAAGCAAAACATGACGATCAGTCCATCTGTGAACTGGTTGAGAGTCCTTCTTCGTTACTCGTAACCACGAAACAAAATATCTTCCAATAGAATTGGCTAGCTAAGTGCAGCTTCCATTGGAAACACGTGCCCCCAAAACTTACCCGTTCAGAATATTTAAACAGGAATACCTCAGTCTATCCATGAAGTTCTATGGACGCGTGGATTATGTGAGGCATTCCACGTCATTTGAGCAAGCCCGCCGTAACCTCGAAAATATTCAATTTTTTGCATAATTTTCTAGAGATTAATACAGTATGAAAAAGATATCTACGTCGTTTTCAGAATCTCATCTCAAATTCTGTAAGAGTTACAAATTTCCAAAGAAAAATCAAGTTTTGAAAAAAATGATCTTCGAGATTGCAATACCATATATTCATCATTTTTTTAAAGCGATTTACTTGAACTATCATCAACCGAGTTTAAATCATGACAAAAGAAAAGTTATCCTTCCAGTTCTTTGATAATGGATTTTTTTTTTTTTTTTACCGAAGACGATTGGATAGGAGTTAACATTGCAGCTGAAGTACTTCAGTTTGAGTGAGACGTATTGAAAAAATGTAAGATATTAAGATGTGTAGAAATATTCCCCTGGGTTTGGCTGGTAGTCTCAATAACTTCACAAGAATATAGCATCCAGCAATTTAATTTGTATGACCTTTAATCACCCACCAAGAGTGGTTAGCATGTGCTCGTTAGTTACAGGCGTCCGTCGAAGAGCGAGCGAGCGATAAAAACCGCCTTCCGGTTAAATTGAGCACAAAAACGCTCTTTACTCAAGCGTCGGAGTAAACGAGGGTGAGTAAAAGGAAAAGAGCACAGAACGGACCAATAGAGCGGAGGGTGAAAAGTTGCCGAGAATAGCAAATGTCTGAACTATAGTAGTACAAGTCAGCCTTTCGCCGACAGATTCTTGTTCGGATCCGCCAGGAGTGATTGTAGCATTATCATAAGAGTGCGACGAGGTATCACAGCATAGTTGGCATTGGGTGAATAAGAAAATGAACAAAGTTCATGATGTTCAATGAATATTAAGCATTGCCACAGGTTCCTCTTCTTCTCGAGAACGCTAGTATTTTAACGACGTCGTGATAACGGTTAGTTTTTGCCTGCTTGTCATTCTGTCATAAAAATATCTAAATGCTAGCAGAGATAACTTCATTGATCGAAGAAAGAGTTCTAATCCGAATGAATGTAAGAGATTAGGTTGAAAAAAAAAGAACATGCGGCTGCTTACCAAACGTTGACGTAAGTTGGCTTTGCTTGCAATCGAAAATCAGAGATCAATTAGGACTCCATCAGTTTCTTGATGAATTGTTCCTTCTCATATGCACTTGTGAGACAGCAAACCTGCAAGTCACTAAATAGTACGTGAACCGTATTTCAAGCATACTGACAGTGTCCCACGGGTGAATTTCTATCCGAGGTTGTACGATTTCCTTTAGGTATACGCACGCAGCTCGTGTACCAAAGGGATCGATCCCCATCAGATTCCGTACTCTTTAATTGGAACGTTCGATTTATTGAGTTTGATCGTTTGCACTGAATTCCACACACGTCTCTTCTACGACTCGGTGCAGCCTGGAGCCACACATCCTCTTTTCTTTTTCTATAAGACTTCCTCGTTACTCCAGCCAGTAATTCCATTTTACATACATACATAGACTGTTCTCTTCGCGATGCCTCAAGAACTGATGATGTCACTGACCATGGTCCCTTCAATCATGCACGTGTACTCTGCAGTTTATGAATTGTCGAGATTCTGATTATATAATGATCAGATTATAATCAGATTATTATAAAACATTGTCAAATAGTTTTTCCAATTTCTGTGAACATTCGAAATCCTAAGGTATTGTGATTTTCTCCTTTCGAACTCGATTATATGATCAAATTTGAAAACAACAGGTTCAAGTTGCAATACTGAAAATACTCATCGCTGTATTATGAGTTTGTGACTTTGTTATCAAATCAAACCTAAAGTTCAATGCTTTCCGAATGAACGGAGCATCCTAAAATCTACCTGACATGGAATATCAACATCGAAATATGAAGGATAAAAAAATCGTCTGTGCTCTTGTGCAGGTTCAAATAACGGCTGGAGAAAAAACGAACGGTCCAACCTCATCCAATAGAATCGTCTATCATAGTTCCTTCTTTCTCCAGGGAGCTAACTTTTTCGCATCGGGATCTTATTCTTCCCGTTACGAATGTCCTCGAAATTTGTGTCCCAAGGGCCTACAAGGCAAACGTTCCTCACGACCAGAAACGTACTTTTGGAACGATAGCAGGGCGTTACATGCTCGGTATAGATAGAAAAACGGTCGCTCCCTTGCACTGCAGTCGTACACGATCAACTCTATTTCTGTCTCTGTCAGCCTCTCACGACGATCAACCCCTAAAATATTGGCAAAGTTTCGACGAGCCGCAGTAAGCGGCAGAAAGAAGAAACATTACACACTCACACTGAACACACACACACTAACACGTAGGCACACATAGAGCGAGAATAAGATAAAAGTCCCCGGGTGCTTCCAGTGCCAGTGCCGCAGCTTCTTTTTCTCTGAAAGCCATTGTTCCTGTCGTTTCCGGTAACTTCCCTCGAATCACCACATATATAACTTCAAGAACACCGACTGCTACGGGAACTTCATCTACCGAGGTCACCTTTGATTTTTTTCTTTGAGGCATTATATACGTTATAGCTTCCGTATGAAATACAATGCCATATTCCAAGGAAATAGCAATTGTCCATGGATTTACACGTGTCGAATAAATCTACCCTTCTATCCATGCGGATTATCCATATTGTAACGCGAGTTATTGTCAAACAGCCGTCACTAACAGTCTGGCCGCCGAGGCTGACTAATCTTACAGAAAAAGATGCCGGTATTATTCTAACTAACTCTGATTCCGAAATAAAAATTATTGTTATATTCTCTTCTGAATTCCCTAGACTAAATGGATACCACTTTTCTTTATTCCCTTCACTGCGCTCTCTTCCATCGAATATAGATCTCTGGCAACGTTAGCTCGGCCAGCTTTGATCAGGCCGTTACGTCGTATTACTACGATGTATCTTTTGAGAAAGAAAACTCCAGATGGAGGGGATAAAGTCGTTAAATAAATCGTGTTGAGTATTCGCGTTAGTTGATAGTGTAATATAGAATGAAAGTAAAATCGATACCATCTGTTTCGTTAAAGTAAATGAAAAACAGCAATGCAAGTGATTCTGACTAAAAATATACGTGAAAAGTGCTACTACAATATTATGATGTCAAGTTTTGAAAAGCAAAGGAAATTTAGGAAAAAAGCAAAGGAAAGCAAGAAAAAAAGCAAAGAAATTTACACTGGAAATGTATTATTTACTTTGCAACAGTTGAACCAAATCTCACAAAGCCTGTTAAAAATACTACATACCACTCCGTAATTATTCAATAGCAAAAAAGAATCAAGAGACTCGGTAGAGTCTCAGGACAAGTACATTTGACAGCTCTGTCGTCTGCTGGCCCGAGGGGCATCAAGGGGTGTAAGGGAAGTACATTTACCAATATAAAATGATCGAAGCGTTCAATCTGTTTGATACGAAATAGCACCAGCATCTTGGACGTTGACAACACCATGGTAGTTGCTCGTTGCTGGACAGAGCTTCGTGCGGCATCCCAAAGGGTGAGTTAGAAGGAGAAAGTTGCTGAAGGTTCTATTGCTGCAAGGCTCTCGAGGGTGTAAGGAATAACTCGTGCGGAAAATCGCTTTAAGCCGCGCCAGCTAATATTAACTTTCAAGAAGACGCGGCAGGGTCCTTTTGCCTTATCTCCCACCTTCTTCTGCCTTCCTGTGGCCCGTTCATCCGTCTTTACCCCTTCACTACACCCTTGATTTCTCCGACGTATCCGCTTGGACCCTTCGTTACCATAGACTTACGATGGCTATGTGATGGTTTTGAACATTCCAGTTAACCCAGTGGATTAAAAAGTTGGACGATTTTTTCTATGAAACACTTCAACTAGCATATGTCTCATTTTTTTTCTATTCTCCACTTCACGTGGCTAACATGAGTTTGTAACCGAACTTGGATGAATCACGGAGAAACAGCAGTCCAATTAAAGCTATTTTCCAATTTTTTTGTTACAGTATTATGAATAACAACAAGCAGCAAAAACCCGATGCAGACAACATTAAAATGTTCGTTGGTCAAGTGCCCAAGGATATGGGAGAGAACGATCTTCGAGCGATGTTTGAAGAATACGGTAGAGTTCATCAGCTTAATGTCCTTCGAGACAAATTCACCGGCTGCAGTAGAGGTAAGTTATAAAAACGATAATTAATATCAAAGTCAACGCAATGATTAATTGTTCAGTTAGCAAACTGCGTTCATAGCATCGACTGATCCTTAGTAAGTTGGCTTCATTTGACCCTTTACGAAAAAATATAACGAAAGGTAACGCATTAGCCAAAACGCTCAGTCCGTAAGTTCGCAACGTCAACAAACGTTAACGTATCATTCCGTCGAATATTGATTTCCAGTAGGGAACGTATACCGTTGACGGTACACACGATGGACGGCTTCACTGTGCCCGTCCTGGCGACCCAGATACTATAGACTATCGCCGAGATACTGACTCCATGCATTTCGACAATGTGGGCATATTCATGCCAATTCATAACGCGGTATTGTTTCCAAATTGACATGGGTAACGATGTCCCTGACAGCTATGGACTGGAAGCCTCGAGCGTATGCGAGTCCCGAATAAATAGTTGGCGTGCCATGGACGCGCGGGTAGATTGACTAAGTTATGCCTGGTTAAGAGATCAATCTGAATTTAGGATCTAGACATAAATGTAGTATTAAACACGATTGATAACGTCACTAGATCTCAAAATAGCGATTAGCCTCAACTCCATGTAGACATCTTTTTAGTATGTCCGGGAAATTTCCATTGGATGTTTTCTTGACCATCATGGAATAGTGCTAATGATTCAGAAACCTTCAAATGAAGCGGGGATAAAAAATTTAGACACAAATGTGGGAACAAAAATCATACTAAAAGCTTGATAAATTTGTAAGCATCGTTCATGTTTATTTATTGAAGAAAGAAGGACTCCAGGATTTCTAAAATTCGGAATTTACAAGTAACTGAGTATAAGAAGGTCAGAAAAAAATAGACACTGAGCATACGTGTGTGTGTGTGTGTGTGTTTGTAACTAGCATTGTGCGGTAAGCGATCGATGCCTGGTTCCAGACAGCCATTGTGGTCGCTAGTAGTTTTTGATGCCATTACTATTGATCGCTTCACCGTGACCACGAATCGAAGGATCGGTGAGTCAGGAATACGTTAGAGCAATGAAGAAAATGAAGGAAGAATTATTAACTTATGAGTAGTGAGTAAAAGTTTACGGAAAAAAACAACAAATCAAACAATTCAGCCTTCATACTTTTCTACCCCAATCATAAAATTTAATTAAGAACTAGTCATTCGAAAAAAAGGAGGACAAGTGCGAGTTACACTCGGCCGTTGAGAACCAATGGAAGACAACACAATTCGTAGGAAATATTTTTAACTCGACGTCCAAATATGTAAGTTTGTTATGTGAATGTATGAGGAAATCATTGATCCAATTATTTATATTAATCCATCTGCCCGTTTACCCGTCTGTCCGTCTTCGTTTATCTCCCGTCAAACTGCCCGCCAGAGCCGGGGGGAGGAGGTTTAATGAACCAATATTGCTATTTTTAAACATTTTCATCGCAATCATCAATTATTTCGATCATTGGATTACATGTGAATGTCCAGACTTTACATCTGTGCTGAATCCTAGTTCACTAGCAGTTTTGTATCCGGAGAATTTGACTGTGACAAAAGTTTTTATACCGTAAAAAAGTTGACTACAATTTTTGGATCATTGTAGTCCGATACCTCCTTTAGATTTTGTTGATGATCCTGTATAAGTTCGGTTATCATTATCATCACATTATTATTTTATGATTATTGTGATTCTTCGATTCTGTTAAATGTATCGATCTCCCATTGCGCGACCAACGTAATATAATTAGCGGGACCGCTTACGAGCTAAGACAATGAACAGGAGCATGAATGAAAAAGAAAGACTGCTGCACTGAGCAGTAAAATAAAGTTCAAATTTTTGTTTGATATACATCACGCGATTTGGAGGAAGAGACCATTAGGATAAAAATGTAGCAAAATATATAGTGAGTCCGATCGATGAGTCAACGGTATTGGCAAAATGATCTTCACTAGCGGCATTAAACATCCGCTACTACTCTCCAAAGTTTACAATGGACTCACTTCACCCTCGTTGCTCTAACCCTCTGAGCGACGACGCGACGGATCAGAAAGCGTTCGCAAATATTGACTGGCTGCAAACAGGTTGGACCTCTTTGCGATCGCGATTTCAACCTCAGAGATTCATCCTCAAACCTTCGTCATGAATCCATCTCATTGGCGCTAGACCATTCAGTTGGAATAAGCATTTTCCAGTTGCTCGTGCCCCCATAAAACTATACAATAATAATACACGTGAGCAGAAAAGTGTTGTGTTCTGAATACCCAAGAACTGAATTCAGGTCCCTGAGCTTTTTGCAGGATCGATCATTGTCTTTCTATATTTTATTTATTTATATTTATTATTATTCCTGCGCATACCCTTGTGGGTTTTTACGATATCGTCCTTCACTTTTATCCTCACTACACTGTTCTTGAGTTCCTGAGTTCCTTGAATTCCCCCCCAGAGTGTTGCCCACAGCCACCCTTTTCTAATGCACTACCGTATCGCATTCGCACGAGGGCCAAGGGAAACTGTGGAAAACCTTGAACGACACAGGTGGCTGTGTTTTCACTGGTTTCAATGAACTTGAAACATTTTTGTTGGCACCCATTTAGAAGAATTTCCATTTAGAATCACTTTTATCTGTTGAGTCAATAACTCACGAGTCGGATATGTTTAGGACTGCTTGTTGGCGCAAAAGATAGGAATCTCCCATAGAATCTACGAGTGGTCAATCAAGCGTAGCAAAACTGAAGACTTGATCAATAAAAGACTCGACTAATGGTGTTAATGACGTCTAGACTCAAACAGACAGACTTCGTGTCTATATCCATATATTTCTTAAAGCAGCACCAGATAAATGACACTTGGGTACGATTACGACAGCGTCCTCATCCACGTTCTCGCAGCTTCGTCCAATCTTTATTTTTTATTTTTTTACGCCGACTGTGACAAACGCCTACGATAGACGCCGTGATCCCCGACGAAGAGCTTCGAGTATATACGAATGGCCAAGTGAAAGAATCTCCGGATGGGTGTCAATTAGAGAGAAGTGCAGACTCGTGTCTACGTCGCGGTGGTTTGGTACGGCTTCTGCAAGCAGTGAAGCGTCTCAAATTGGCTAGCACACAGCAAACATAGCTCTGCGAGTGTGCGTGCACACGTCGGAGTGCGGTGTCTTGTGTGTCTGTGAGTTTGTTCGTGTATTCGTAAGTGTTGTGGGTTTGGTGGGTGGATCGGTACGCGTCTAAGTGTTGAATTGGGTGAACATGTAGACCGTTGGGAGCTTCGTTTTTTGTTTCGTCTTCATCGCATATCGAGCACGATCGGTTCCTCCTTCAGCCCTCGCTCCAAAGGAAGAAACATTTCCGCACTTCCTTTGTCGTCCTCTTAGAACTCCGATTCTTTACGTTCATATCGAAGAGGGGTATGATCTCGTATTTCCTTTATTTCCTCAAGCCCATACTGCCGAGTCGAAAACTTTGGAAACTTAATGTCTTTGACTGAAGAAAATCAATCATCAGATCACGAAACGCATTTCCTAAGCTCATTTTTAATAAAATGTTGTAAAATATTTTTAAGTGGATAACGTATGAGTTCGGTTTTAACCAAGTTTTAACCCTCGAATAATTGTACATAATTGTAAACTTTTTTATTAATGATTAATAATTAGTTATTAATCATAGGTTTTTGAGATTAGTCTAGATTTTGAAAAATTCAATCGATAATTTTTTGTTTCAAGTTCTTATGTGAAGTAAGTTCAATATGCCACTTGGATGCTATGATTGACTAAATGAAGAGATGCTCAACTAAGTTACTTCGAGATACCTCGTTGCAGTTTAGCGTGGAAACTATCAAGGGCTGCTCCGTTGCTGCTATTATTCCGCCACTAGCACCTCAATTTTATTAATTAAAAAATGCGTTTTTTCAAATCAGTATTCAAACAATTGACCTTTGAACCCTCCTCTGCCGTTCAAGTGTAAAGACACAGGGCAAAGTTTCGACGCAAAGAATGACCATGGCATTGGGAGTTTAACTTCAATTCAACCCACGTGGCTATCCACGCACACTAATTTTTTATTTCGTGATAATTCAATTCATCGAGCAACCCATAATAATCTTGAATGAGTAAAACGTTGAAAGCCTTGAGTAGACAATTATCAAAAAAAAAAAAAAAATCCATCTCCCTTGATAATCTTGAAGAACAAGTCCCTGTTAATAAAAAGAGTTGAGGAGCAAATACTTTGAAACACCATTGTAAAGTCTTCTCTACCAAGAAAGACGGTATAGTCGTTGACTTTAGAATCGCAATTAGCGTTCAAGGCTCTTAATGAAGTGGCTAGAGAAGAGGACCCGTTGAAGGAGTTAGAGAAGTGAGCGCAATACCTTTCAACATCACTAGGTAGAAACGGTGCATCCACTTTCTATGATATTTTGTGAGGGGCGAGGGAGCACCGGGGAGAAAAAGTAGTCTTAAAGATTGAAGCAGCTGGAGAGAGGGCAGAGTGGGCTTTGACAGGGAATTTCCGTATTCTTAGAAGGACTCTTCGCGTATAAACACTTACTTGAAAAAGCGAACTTCAAGATCGATCGTTCTTTTTCTCTTTCTCTACTGTGTAGCTTCGGAGAGTCTAGAATTGCGGTGGATCCAACGTTGGCTTGAGTCGATAGAACCATTGTGAATTATTCATTAGAGATAGTAAAATTGCTTGGCCCCTGCAAACCTAATTTTTTTTTTTTTTTCTATAGAGAAAAAGCCTTCAATGGCTGTCTCTGTAGGGAGGTCGACAAATTTGTATTTCATCAAAAATAATTAAGATTGTGACCAATGGCTTTGTCGAGCTGATCAAAGAAACTTTCTTTTTCTTTTGCAATAATTTTTTTTCGTTGTGTCCACAATTTCGATATTCTTTATTGCTCAGGATGCAAAATGCATCGGGAATTTTTCAATTTCCGTTGCAAAACACCGCTAGAACGTTGGTTTCATCGTAATTTGATTCCATGATTAATATGATCAATGATCATATTTACTTTCAAATGAAATTATTGAAACGGTAGAAAGAATACATAAAAATTCAGCATACAGGCCTCTGAATATTGAACGTTTGAGCTCAATTTACTACAGAAAGTGTATTTTATTAATGGAATGTCCAATGAAAGCTTGCGAATATGATGGAAAAAGAATTTCAAACATTTATTTGCATCAGTCTAGCGATGCCCCACGTGTGTTGCAGAGGGCGGAAATAATAAATGTTAATTTCATAATTTAAAGCAGACTCCAACTGCTGCGATCATTTTGTTCAGGAAAAAACGAGAGGGAGGAGGATAAAAGATTCCACTTTTCAAGCAATTGCCTTATCAATTCCTCCATAGTTGAATTTTTGGTAAATATCTGCACCTTGTGTGAATATTTTCAATGCAAGTTTGAAAAATCACGGCTCCAGTTGATTAAACGGATTTTCATGCACTCAAAGTTTTCAATCAAGTGCATTGTGAAAACTGGAGCTCGAATCCGATGAAACTTCGATTTCCTTTACGTAGACATCTTCGCGTTTACAAGCGCTCGGTCTTGCTGTCTGGTCTGCCATTGTTGGCGATGTTTTTACTGCTGCCTGTGACCCTTAGTAAACGTTGGAACATTCGCACGATACAACCAATTTGTAAGCGTATATCTTATACCTTCGCTGGTATTATCACCATTGAAGACCCTGTTTTACTCCGAATCCTTACCAGGCCCAATCATCTCCGCTGCTCTCTATTCTTTCATCTTATTCGACCCTTTTATTCAATCTATATATTTACCTTTCTCGAGTTTTCCCTTTGCCGAGACTACAGTTCTATTTTCGTCCTTATATTCCTCGATCTTTGGTACGAGAAAAAATAAGTCAACCAGAGTGTCGGGTGGGCTCTGAGCATATTTTTTAGATTCTCTTCTCTTGAATTCGGAGTATGTTGTTCTTTAGTCAATTAACAACAACTTTTCTTTATTAAGTTATGCCCGCAGAGCATTTGGTATGTGAGCAAAACTAAGAAACAATTTTTCGAATTGGGCTGACCATGTACCCTTGAATAGCTGAAATCTTCCAAGGTCACCCGTATATTATCAGCGACGAGTTGATCCAAAATTTTCAGCAAAATTTACGAGTACATAAGTTAAAGGGGTTGGAGTCTCGAGGGTGTTGGGGCTTTGTCTAAGAAAACAAAAAACTGAAAACAGAGGCAGCCTGAAACCCAGTGAAATATTATAAAATTAACGAGCTTCATCCGTCAGAGTATAGCTGGGTTGCCGGGTTGCTGGCAGCAAATGAGGATGATGGGTGAGAGAGGAAGCAACAGCGAGGGTAGTATCGAGCTACTTTTCTTCCAGCACAAAGAAGAGCACAAAGAAGAATACAAAATTCACGCGCATACTCGATCTGGGTTCGTTTTCTTGTAGGGCACCGGTGAGAGGGCCAACTCTCTCTTCCTCTCTCTCTCTCTCTCTCTCTCTCTCTCTCTCTCTCTCTCTCTCTCTTCCTTCCGCCTAGCCATATATATACATAAAGTATTGCTCTCGTCGCCTGTAATCCTGCTACTTTGTATGCGGAAAGCGCGGGAGTTGCCTCAGCGTCGAACGCATAAATGGGGTATACCGTGCGTCGTATTCAACGACGTTTCATGCGCCAAACCACCATTCTGTGGAAGATTGCTTGAGAGGCGAGAACTTTGCCCTCATAGCGAAATAAAAACTCGTCACTTAAAAATAATTAGTGGTACTAGAAGGCGAAGCGAGGCTCCGTTAATAATCGTTTTTTCCGCAAATTTGCGAGCTCTGATTCTCGACAGCTCCAAGACGTTTTTATTTATTTATTATGATTCCTCAGATCGTCACACCCGTTTGTTTCATTGAATGGATTATTATTCGTAAAGTGAAAATTGATCCAACCGGACATCCTTTTTTGTTTTGTACTACCTTTTTTTTTATGAATAATTCTTGTTATCAAACTTCCGGATCGTACTCCCCTTCATTTGTCATAACTTCTGGATGCCAGAGACTGCGTGTCAGCGTAACGCGAGAATAGATAATTGGCCTAAGGTGTAAAATCGATTGCACGATAAATCAGCTTCGATTAGACACGACTCGCGAGCTATACGGAAAGGATATAGGTGTACGTGTGAATGAGAGAACGTGCGGGAAGAGCTCGCGTGCCCAAGTAAATTGGCCGACGAACGAGGTACATGGGTATCTCGTCATATATATACATATATTTATATATATATACATATATAATGTACACACAGGATGAATGCTCGAACGGTTGAACTTCTCACCTGATCTCGCTGCTCTACCAGGGAGTTTTATCAATTTAGGAACACACGTAGTGTGTAAGGAGATTGGCCAATGCCGACCGAGCGTCCAATTTAATTAGCGATTGGTGTTCAAGAGAATACGAAGGCAGGATCCGTGTTGGAAGAGAGAACGAAAAGCTACGAGGTAGAGCGACGGGGTATGAATGTTGGTGAGAATAAGTGAGAGAGGTAAAAAGAGACGGACGGAGTATACGAATTTCTGGCCGCGTTACTTCGTCAATCCATTTCATGGGTAACGAAGGGGCCGAGAGACAACGGGTAAAAACGCTCTATCGTATACTTCGCAAAGTATATTGCAGCGGAGGAAAAGCGATCTTCAATCAGCGCGAGTCCGTAGCGGGAACGCGATATCCAATGATTCTAGCGGCTTACTGGCTGTGAGACGAAAAGTCCATTTCTGTGTGCAGCTCAGCCCTTCCCTCATCAGAGTCGTACTCCCTTCGCGCATACGGCTTCAACTTTTCTCGCCCCCCCTGCTCCATGCACGGAGTGACGTTCCCTCTTACCCTTCTCACTTTTCCTCTCATTTCCGTGGATCTGGCTAATGTATTGTGCATTTTGTTTGTTATCCCGCTCGAATGACACCCGCTTGTTGAAGAAAAATATTTCATATTTGCCTCGTCCGTTTCCTCTGCGCTCGGAGAGGAGGCAACTTTCTTTTTTTGCTCAACAACATCCCGAACCCTCTTTGACCCTCATCATGCTTTCATTTATGAATATAATAGTTCTCGTGCCATGAAATGCTTTCTCGATTCAATTAATATTTTACATCATCCAGACTTATTTCATTTCTAAACATAGATTCTCTACACGGCGATTTTCTAATTATCGCACACATTAGTTATTTCTTAAGCTGATTTAGCAGTTGGTGAACCGTAAAACATATACTGGTTCATAAACACAAATATTTTCCGACTGGTGCCCTTAGTATTAATTATTAGAACCGTCATCACGATTTTTTACACTCGAAACTTAAAAAATTATTTATTTTTTAAGTTATGCACGCGAAAGAATAGGGTGTATAAGTATAAGTATAAGAATATAAAACCTGCTTGAAAAAAAAAAATCGAAGCTTAACTACGTTTCGTTGAAAGAAACGATTGCATTGATTGGTGTAAAGAAAATTGACATGCAGTGGAAATAATTCACATGAACGAATGGAGGCAATGGCAGCGAAAATTTCGTCTTATTTTTATTCAACGTCGTCGATTTATATATCGATATACGCGATTGGCCAATGCGTCGATTTGTTGTGGATAACTTTGCTAAGGTCCAAACCCCATTCCCCGAGCGTGTATACAACCTAATAACTAACAAGTATATATCTACCTGGTTCTCGACCACATCCCCGTGGCCCGATGTAATATTCATAACGCTCGATACGGTTGGAGCAAAACTTGTCCAGCAGCGTTAACATTCTCTTTCTCTCTCGGAAGCACATATGCGCACACATACACGCTCACGCTCACTCACTCACACACGCACTCACACACGTGCGCGCGCGTAACAACCAACGAGCACTCGAACACTCGTACCGATCAATACGAAATTGAATCGCGAAAATAGTATACTCGCCTTCTCTTGCTACGCCGCTCCAACAAAATATCTGTCCACTTTTCTCATCTGCCCGCATCGTTATTACCAAAAAAGCCGGTCATCTGCAATGTAGCGTAATGACGATCACAACCGCACCGGAGAATCGACGCCCTTAACACCGCTCGAACGTTTCTATCACGATAATGAATTTTTGGAGAAAAAAATCCATCGGACTTTCAATTTTTCATATGAAACTCACCGACAAGGTTGAAATAGTTTAAAGTTTCAAATTTTCAAGGTTAATTACCTTGGGATCACAAAAATATCACAACATATTCATGAGCCGCATTGTATGTTGTGGTATACAATGTTGACTGGATATCTACTTGACTTTGGGAAAAAAAAAACAACTAGAACGTAGTGGGCGAAGATTACGAGGAGATCAAGATTTCAGCAGGAAAAAAAGCATAAATGTGATTTTGTGAATTTATTTTTTCAAATTGCTTTACACGAGCTCATCGTAAGATTCTTCTGAACAATTCTTTTAACAGTTTCACAAAATAAAGCGAAATAGAATGGAGCAAAGTAAAATAAAGAAATAGACGGGCAAGACTTTTCCTACAGGAAAAGGTGAAAAAGTAATTGGTGAAAAACTATGAGGGGGAAGTTTTCGTGATCGAAGTAAAACTATCTGTATTTCGACTACTTGATTTCGATGAGAAGGTCGGCAAGAATAATGAGAGGGTGGACATGGTTTCACGAAGCGCGTGAACCCAAGCGAAGAGTCTTGTGCTCATGGGTCTCGGTCTGCGGATATTTATATTTCTAGCACCTAACTACTGTAAATCCCTGGGCGGCAATTAGGGGTGGTCGTTAACGTAAGGGCAGCTGTGCTCCGTGAAACGAGAACCCCCATACAGTAAAACCGGGGTTGTTCAGCTTAGGCTTGATTCGTTAAAATTTCCAGTCGTTGAGATCTTCTGTTTCCCTCCCTTTTTTCGGGCTCCTCATCTTCTCCGTTCGGTCGTGAATATATGAGGAACACTTTGAGGCCTGGAATTACGTTAGGGTGTAATAACACGAAAAATAGGACTCCGCAAAAAAAAAAAAAAAAAAAAAAAACTTTTACCACTTACATTACTATTTATGCGAAAATTTGCATCTAGCAATTGAAAGAACATCCACGATGACAAATGACATCGTATCGTAATTTCTATATTCAATCCATTTGAGAATTTTGTTGGAACGGTGTAGACAATCGTTTTGAAAGGTTGGAGGGCATATTCGGGATAAATCAAAGAACGTACTGTCGAAATTTGAATAAAATGGTTACATTTCGTCACTTATTGTAGCAAAACTCCTTGAATTCTCCATGATCTTTGTGCTCGATTTATACATTCCAGGCATAAAAAAAGTCAACGATCCGTTTATACGAACAAAATCTTTTCTCTAGTTATCGTTTTCCCTCAATTCATTCTCTGCTACATTACTTCATAAGCTTTTCACTCTCAATTGTGCTCCAGTCCGAGCTCCGCAGTCGTTTAAGTTCATGCACCAATTGTTTAAATATATATATGTGTGTATTATTAAACATATGTGTGTATGTATATATCGCATATACATCCTATGTGGAGTAGAACCCTAAAACGATGCTGTCGAGCTGACGATAATAGTCACCGTAGCACTGTGCTCTTATTACCGCTAGTCCGAAGCAATTCCCATTCGTGGGACACGCGCAGTACGCATATACGAACGGAACTTTTACCAAATGGCCTGTCATTTTCACGCCAATGAGGAGCCGAATATGCCACAAGAAAAAAGTTTTTGTGCCTATGCTAGAGAATATATTGCAACACGTTGCTCGAACTTATACAATAAAGCCCAAATACCAAAATTTAATGAGTTCCTCAATTTTGTATTTCGTTACAAAATTGTCATAGGTTTTAAAGACCTTAAAACCGATATTCATAAATTTAGGGTTGCATTCCGTATTTGGACGATTCCACTTTATATCATTCCGTTATGCTTGCATGTCCATTGCTTGGGTCAAAATGACCCAAACGCTAATAATCTAGGGCTGGTTTCGATTGAAAAAACCCGGCCATGAATGATTTATGAGGATAAGATCAATGCCATATACAACGTTTTAGAAAAAAAAAAATGGAGGTACAGAGAAGTGTAATAGTTTTATTGAGTACACTGCAAGCCCGCAAACAGAATTGACATAATTCAATTACGAAAAGATGTGACATCTAGAACTTTACGCATCGTGAGGCGTGGATACAGTTCGAAGCGACCCGGAACGCGTTCAGAGCTGCGTCTCAGAGCTGGCATTTCTCCCAAGCAACAATGTAACGAGAAGCAGAGAAAATGCTTTTTCTCCTCTGTTCCTCTCAGGCTCCATTATTACAGGCGAAGAGTGAGATATTCGCTATCCTATAGCCCAGTAAGAACTCGACAGTGTACGGGATAGACCACGTGTCACAGACCGCTCGGAAATTCACTCTTGAAAACAGACAGACCGAAATGCCGGAATACGAGAATAGGTAGCAACGCGGTGGTTGCTGGCGTGAAATTAGCTGCCATGCCGCACGATGTACGGTTTCCTCATAGTTGTTTAACTTTTTGACCTTTCTATATACTCGAGAGGCCAGAGAAATCAAGTGAGATCCTTTATTCTTCTCGACTAACTAGACTTGACATCACGAGGTACGGCTGATGGGCTAAGTTCACCACAAATTTTAGTAGAGCCCGAACAGCTCACTGAATCTTCGATCGTTGATTGTCTTGATGCTGGGTCGAAACCGAAAAAACTTGAAGTTTCTTTTTTCCAATGAAACTGTGTCGTACTATCCATGTGTCGTTCGAATAACTTCCTGTAAACATCCGTTACTCTAGAAGGCACATGCAGGAAACACTGTCATGTTAATATTTTATATTGAATTTTCAAAATTTCACCAGTATTTCACTAAAGACACGATAATGACTGCTGCCAGTGTCAACAGATTTCATTCAGTTCTTTTGAAACGCGACAGGAAAAGATTGGTCCGGGCGGGATGGGGAAAAATGCAAACTGGTCCTCAAGAGTGATGAATCTTTTGCTCGTCGATAGGGACTGCTTCGGGACTACGACGAATACAACTTCTTGATTCTACAGCCATACAACTTGTGTGCATGAAGTATATATCTGTTGATGAAAACCACACACCGTACTTGGCTTTCTACCACGTTGTTTACTTTGTGCAATGGTTCTACTGGCATAGGATTGCATTGCAAAAAGAAAAGCTGTAGCGTGCAAAGGGGAGGCGTCAACGATGCGAAGGGATGAGAAATGAGAAGAACCGGGGAAGAAGCTTCAGGGCAGATATATGGCCGTGCTCTCTTCGTACTATATTCATCAGAGTGGAGTCGAGTTTTTTTTTGCGGTGTGAGGGTTACTAGGCGCCCATTGGCCTTTTCCTCTCTCGACCCCCGTGCACTAGATTGATTCTTAAAAAATAAAATAAAACACACAAAGCGTTATTTCTCCGTACGTGCATCGTAAAACATCGCAAAAAAATTCGTTGAACGAACGAAATTAATTTTTCTGGACAAAAATATGGTCAATTGAACTATTTTTTTGTTCAATCAAATGATGTAGATCCACGATTCAACAAAAAAAATACTTGCATTAACCATATTTTCGTCCAACAAAATGAACTTTGTTCGTTCAACGGAATTTCTTTCTCATTGAATCACGATGAAATGATAATGGACAACCATCGTGTAATATTAATGAAACCTGTGTATTTCTTACTAGTAAAAAAAAAAGCGTGAAAAGCGATCCAATATTCCGAACTGTCTCAACACATAAACTTGAGCATTATACAGCTTTTATCGTTATGCTCGTTTTCTGTGTCCTAACAGCATTACTCTCATGCTAAAGTGGAGCGTTCAATTTTTTAGAGTTGCCTCGAATAGAAAACATGACATGTAGCACGGGAAAAGGACGCTCTCATCCATTATATGACATACAGAACGGAGGGTTGTTAGACTTATACACAAACCGCAGAGCATCTACGGATATTGAATTTCAGGCTTCCTCGGCCTACTTTTCGTTAGTAAAGCCACACTGGAATGAGACGGGTTGCCATCGTAGAGCAAACAAGAACAACCTAGGATATACGGTATCCACGTTGCGAGGATGAAGCTCGTACAACACTGAACACAACACCGTGTTTTGTGGTTACCGAGGCTCTACTATTCTGTTTGCGCAGGACTAGATGTGAAGTCGTTCATAGAGGATCCCATGCCCTAACTCGACAAACAATGTTATTATTATGAACCTGATAGGTCCAAGTTGTATATATAATAAATACGAATCCTTTTTCCTCCACTCTGTAATCCCTTACACTACAACACGAGATAGGTGCTGCCCACTGTACATCGACATTTGTCCCTTCCATTCGTTAATTTGGCTGTAACTTTAATGTTTTGTGAGAGAGCGACAGCGATGGGTACGCAGTCGGAACGTGGCTCCGGCGATCACACAAGTTAAGCAGCATCGACTTCGGTCAGTACTTGGTTGGGTGACCGCTCAAAGATTGATACGCCAGCCGGTACATGGCTAAGCAGTCACCCAACTAAGTACTGGCCGGAGCCGATGTTGCTTAACTTGAGTGATCGCCAGAGCCGTGTACAGATCGCTGCAGGTTAAAAATATAAAAAGTATTCCAACAGCATGCATTACAACAATAATCATAAAAGCAACTATTACAACGATAATAATTAAGTCTTGGCATCATACATGGCAGTTTATATTCGTACACTTTTGCCGCTCAGTAGCAGTAAGGATGTAGTGTAGTAATAGCAGTACCAAGGCTAGTAGTTGCCGAAGGGATACTGCCGAGAATCGTCCAAATAATACCTATTAGCCGTGGCATGTGCTGCCATAGAGTGAATGTGGTGGTACAGGTACATTGTAAAGCAAATTAGTATGAGGAAGAGAACGAGAGAGGGAGAGAGAGAGAGAGAATGAAGGAACAGGAAAAGCAGATTCTGAAACCGAGAGTGTAAGTGAGCAAAAGGTATTCTAGGGTATGTTCACTTATTAAATTTACCAACCTCAAATTCTGGCCTCTGGAGAAGTGAATGCGAGTGTGAGGTCCAAAGTGAACGGGGGGGGTACACAAGAGAGAACCCGACTAGGCGTGGAACCTCACTCCACCTCTGAGGAAGGGAGAGAGAGAGAGAGAGGTGGGATTTCAGGAGGTACCCAAGAGTTGCGGAATTAGGGCGTAGGTATAATATACAACTTCGGTACCACCAAATTCCCTCCTAAATACCCCGCCTAACTGGCTTACCCAGAAACAGCCAGTGAGTGCACAACCAGAACCACCGGAGAAAGTTACATATGTGTGTGTTCGCAGTCTGCTTTTCTCTGAGCTTACGACACAATTACACTCTCTCGCGTAAGAGGTTGGTAAAACCAGCCGAGCTTCACAGCGAGACTCTGACCAATATTGCATAGTAAATATCACTTGAACCCCCGACCAGCGTGGTATAGACGCGGCTCTTGTATTGCTTGTACGAATTTCCCATGACTGTATAAACCGTACATGTTGCCGATAACAAAAAGAGAATGGAATATTTGCGATGGTTGAATTTCTAAAATGGCTACAAAATGATGCAGGCAACGAGGAACTTTAAAATGACAAAAGTTTTGAAATTCCAACAATTAGAAATTGTAGATTCGGGAGCTTTCCTCTACAACATTCATATATTTCGTTGATAATAATGGTACAGCTATAAAGGCTATTTATATCATCGAAAGGTCCTCTGACAAATGACAAGATGCGTTGTACGTCCGAGAACAATTTGGGATAGGAGATGAAAACTGATGGGCTTCAATTGCATATTCTTTGTGACACTGATAAGGTAAACGGCCCTGTTACTGACCCTGTCCCAGATTGTGACCCCGTCGGCAAAGTTTGGACGGTCATAAATATAATTTTTGTCGAAAGACAATTAAATTATAGGCTGATTAAAGAGCATTTTTCGCTTTAAATTATGAGACAAACAGAGATAAAAAATAATTCAACTTTTCGTTAGATATTTAGTTGAATCGGTGGTGTAGTCATGACTACGACACATAATTGAGCTTATGCAAATGAAAATTTTATTGAACTGAACTGGCGTAGGGTCATACGACATGAAGAAACCTCCGGATGAAAATATAGGGATCCCATCCGTCTGTGCTCTAGATTTTTCGATTTAGCTATAAAAGGGAGCTTGGAAGCTTACTATTATGGTTGCTAGCTCGCAAGGAGAGAATTCAGGAGCATAGAGACAATGCAGTTAGCGACAGACGCAGCAAATTTCTCTTTAATAATCCTTCGTGAACTGATGACGAATAAGATCACGAGCCATCGAGAGTTTGCTCCGCATGTTCATCTCGTCCTTGCACAAGCAGTTCAGACGGGAGCACAAAGAGATGAGAAATGAGAAGAGCCAGAGCATTGATGAATAAAAAAAAAAAAATGGAACGCAAACCAAAGCGATGAGGGTGGATGAAATATTCATCTCTAATCTGATGGCATAGCGACGCGATTCTATGACCGCATTTTTGCATGCATTGCTGAAATTAAAATGCGGATGACGTATTATATTTTTTGCAATTTGCTTTGAGAAAGAAGCCGGCAAACATCGTTTAAAAGGTTTCAAAGAAATTGAATGTAACGTTTATTTCGTTACATACAAAACATGGATATCGCACCAGCTCCACGAATTAAGAGACACTGCTTTCTCGAATTTGCTTTCCTTGCACCACATCCATGGAAAATGTTGAGATCTCATTTTAATGGTTCTACGAAAACCGGGGATTTTATGAACGTGACCATGGTCATTCACGACGTTCCATTCATTCGAAAGTTTTTCAACATCACTTTGAACCGACTAATGACATTGTACGATTAATCGTGATTATCTTTATCGGTCATTTTTTATTTGAAATTTTCTTTCCTGGGTATATTTTGTACAGGAAACATTTTCGCCGGGTCCGGTAAGCCATGGATTAAAAAACTCATTTTCAGTAATTATATTTACTGCTTCAACTAGTTGATAACATGCTCCAGTATTTCACAAGCTTAATCCAGTGCGCTTTACCAAGAGTATACAAAAAATCAGACTTCCGTCTAATCATGAGGTTCCACGAAAGATCAACCTTGAAAAGGTTACAAAGTTGAAAGACTCTAGTTTCATCATATTACTATATACTTTACTAAAGGGAGACTGGATTTCATTTATTGCTCAAACTTCGAGCTGCATTGTTAATTAGCGATATTAAAATTCAATGCGACATCGACATAATTAAAAAATCTCGTTTAACCTACGCGAGTTGAATATGTATGGCTTAGAATTATAAAAATTTTATGAACCAGCTCAATTACAATAATCAAAAAATGCTAACTTCGCTGTTCAGTAGCACCGACAATGCAGTGAATATTTTTAATTATTTTATCTATCTACTTATTTTATTTTTGTAATTAATTTATTTACGTCGATGCAACGTATCACGCGACGTGAAGTTACGGCTCTGTGATCCGTTACGTGAAAATTTCGAGATCCCGCAAGGGTATTCGTAAACAGCACTTTCCGTGTACTTAAATATTCAAGTTCCCCTTAATGCCTAAAGAAAACCTCACTGAACGATAACGATTGAATATGTGGCTCTCACTGTACTTTGCTTTGCACTGCAACAGAAATATGGTGGCGGACAACCACTGCTGCGAAAACACGTGTAAGACAGGAATAGGATTGAAGCGTGCGATGCATACACGTGGACGACTCTCGCGGTATTCTTCTATGGTATTAACGATGCAAAAAGGCTGTAGTTTCTGCTGGTTGATTTAACATGGTATCGATTAGACTAAAGCTAGTACCGCAAATGCAAGCCGCAACGTCTTTCCACAAACATCGACTGTTCTAGAGCTTAGGACACAGTAGTAGAGAAGGAAAGACTGTGTTTGGTCGGACATGGACGGATCTGGCAATCGGATGGCTTAGGTTTCAATTTAAAGAAATACGCTGTAAATATACTTAAATTTGAGACGTAATTTCATGGAAACGACAACTTTACCGTGGACTCGGCCATATTTCAGGATTGAAAACTGTACAAGAGAGAAAAAACGAGAGGAAAAGAGTCATATGTTATGAAAAAAAGACTATAAATGAAAAACACTAATTACGAATTTGAAGATCATTCCAAAATGAAGAGAATGAGCGGTGGCTAGGGTCCCAGCTCCGATTGTCATTGCTCATCTCTATTTTATATGAATCTGATGAACTGGAAAACTCCGAGAAAAAGAGCTAGCGTACTCCTTAGCGCCAACTAGGTGCGTGGCCGGCGAAACCCGCTGGCACAGCTAGCAATAAATAAATAGTATTATAAATCGACGAATACTCTTGGAATTGTGAGTTTTGTTGAACTCGTTTGATATTGAAAGGAGAATCTGTCGACGTATTTGAAATCTATTCCGCAACGTATCGTCCGCTTAAAAATGATCAGAAACGTAGCATGAATCGTATATAAGACAAGCGGTACGCAGAATTGTTCACTGTACGCGTTACGAAATTCACGCTTGAACGAACTCGAGGATTCAGCGTGAGGATGACGCTAATTCGATTCCCAGCACGTTCCAAAGAGGAGCTTTGACTGACGCTCTGACTGCTGTTGTGGTATACGCCATTGGTGAAACTGCAAGCCACATTTAGGTGTATCTACCATAGTCTGCTCAGGGGAGAAATGCTCTCGCGAATACCCGGATGCAATTCAGACAGACAAACGAACAGCGTGGATGAAAAGAGATTTCGAACGCTTCCACGCAGTGGATCGGAGATAGGAAAAGCATCATATAAATCAAATCGACTAGTGCCTAACCCGTTTAGGAATTTCAGGACATTCCTGAGTATTGTGTGTACAAGAATGGCATTGTAACAAAAGCCTACATTCCCTTCATTGCTGACCTTTATGCACTGCCCGTCTTTTTACAATCGCGCACAATATTTTTCATTCGCGTGTTGTACTTTTGTGTCCGTACATCCACAAAGTCACCCCATATTCGATCACGTTAATTCTTTATCATCACTTTTGATTAATTTTAGTCCCTCTTCCATCTCCCCTAGTGGAAGAGTGCGTTTGGGTGTCTGCTGTCCGCACTAAAAAGGCCTTCTTAAACGCCAGCGTGTGGTGTGAATTTAAAAAATGTTTTTTTGGAGGATTTCTTTAGTGCCCTGGTGAGTCGAAGTGGCTTCTTTTGAATTCAAGACTCCGCTTCTCAAGTGCGATGGAGTGAAAGGGTCAAAAGAAACTAAGTTTCTGTAGTGAAAAATACCGAATTTACTGACGAGAAAATCGAAGTTTCAACTGCACAAATCAGAAAAATCTTGACTTGCGGTGAAATTTTAAAGATTCTTATCAATTGAACATTGTCAACAAAAATAATGGAAGTGCCATTTTTTAACCGTAACTCAGTGTGGATGACTTGTCAGAAAAAAAAAGAAAATACAAAACTTTCTGTACTTCCTTTGCTCACGATTCCACATGACATGTCATTTAACACGGCCACAGTCTTGGTCCATCTCTTAGGAATGAATCACTTTTTCATTTACCATCCCAAACAACGCTTTGTTCTATCACATTGCAAAAATATTCTACCCGCATGCTCATGCAATTCACCACGCTCTTTATTCTTGTCAAAAAATGACCACTCCCGAGATGCCTTGACTTTGAAGCTACTGTTAGGTGTAAAAGCGGGTAACCTCACTGAGAAAAGATGTACTAAACAACTTCGGGCTATAGCTATGATCTCTTTTATACGTTTTTTGAACGACATGATGTATCTGACCAGGGGTGAGTTGAAAAAGGTTGAAGGATCTTTTGACCGTACTGCTGAGGCGAATTTTCTTTTGTTCGTATCTCGCTTTTGAGTCAGCAATAGAAGCATTACACAAAAGTTCTTGTTGCTATGAATATTGTCCTCCTCGTGTTTCTCTTTGTCTCGTTACGAGTTTCGAGGGGCACATTGCAGATCGATACTTTCTATTTTTGTATTTCACTACTCACCTCGTTTTGGTTTAACTCATTCCCAAATTTGACGAGAATCTCGGTCTCTTTGGTTCGGAAAACTCTTGCTGTATGCATTTAAGGCGCCAGGCCACCCTAGAATTTTTGAAAAATCGATCTTTATTTCATTATTTTAAATGGTCTCTCAGGATCTTAAAAATAATGTCCCAAAAGATTATGGCCAGGAAGAACCTTTAAGTACTCGGTTTTCGAATTTTTCCGTAACCTCGATTTATTTTGTAGTATCTGTGAAAAAAAATCCCCAAAAAGTCTATTTTTTGATGATCCTCTACGGTAAATCCTCGTGAGACTTAATGTACAATATTCTGAAATATTTAAGGGCCTAACATTGTATTTGAACGAAAAAGATTCTCGTCGATTGATTGTGGAAGAAGAAAAATTCCATGATGAAAAACTGATGATGCCAGCGTATCTTTTGTAAGAACAATCCAGGCTGATCAGACTCATCAGACAGTTTCTCGATAACCGTCTCTCTGCAATGGGGCACGGAGATATTATGACGAATATTCGAAATGGTAAAGAGAACAAGTAATAGGAAATTTGCGTCGGTCGTTAACGACCCCCTCGCGATACCCGCACTTGCCAACGACAGTTCTCAACCAAGAGATCTTTCCTCAGATTTAACGAGATGTATATATCGAGAATAGCAGACGTCTCATCCTAGTGTCCTCGAGACTGAGGGGAGGATCATGATTGTTGACGTACAGAGAGCCTGGTATCGATCGAGGGTGATATTAATGTGCCCTATGCACGGAGATATAAATGTAAAATGTATGAACCGGTTTTTATATCAATGATAATAATAGGACATTATCTGCTCATCGCGTATTCGTTTTTCGTATTATTTATAAATCCTAAAAAATTACAAAATATCTGTAAGTCCAGAGTTTACTTTAAGGGTTGTTAAAAAAATGTAAAAAGGTTATTTAAGGTTGTTAATTAAAAAGTTTCTTATTTTTTATCTTAAAAAACGAACCAACATTTTTGTATTGTTCCAAGTTAAAAAAGAATCTCTGTGTACTCAACAAAGAAAAATCTGCAAAACAATGGGCTCATAATGAACAGTTGAAAAAAAATGAAAGTTAAAGTACCCGCTGGTTGGTGAACACTTTTTATCAAGTTTGCACAATCCAAAAGAATCGATTTTCTATGAAACGATCTTTTTTGCTCGATATATTTTTTGGTTTTGATACTCAGGGTGGCAATTCAAATCAATTCTAAAAATCGACTTTTTTTCAACAATCCGGCATCCCTAGAATAAATCATCAGGTAGAGAAGAGTAGGCTTTTATTTTGGAACGTCTCGTCCGCGATGTACGAACGCATTTGCTGTGGTACATTCGCGATCCCTTTACCGGAAAAATGGGCTTTGAGAACTTTCACGGCTATGTAACACGCGTTCCGTCCATAGAGTCAACTGCAAAGTCCTCTTAGTCTCTCTTCAGGCATTCATGCTCAGTTACGATTCATAACTTTTTTTTTAGGCCGTTTTTTTTAACACGAGAATGGGGGTGCGCAAGATAAAGCAGAGAAGGAAACACGGAAGTTGGGAGGTAGAAGGAGATGCAGGCATCCCGTGACTTGACGCGAAGGTGTTCGCGCACGCAATGGGTGAGCTGCATTGGAGTGGCCGCAAGGCAAAAACGTTCTTCAACTCAGTACCCCCGAGAGCGAATCCCTGATCTCTTTTTTCCCTCGCACACTGCTCTTTCCACCCCTATTTTCTTTCTCTCATTCTACGTGCTC
Organism: Campoletis sonorensis; assembly: GCA_013761285.1. Classification (NCBI taxonomy): domain Eukaryota; kingdom Metazoa; phylum Arthropoda; class Insecta; order Hymenoptera; family Ichneumonidae; genus Campoletis; species Campoletis sonorensis. The sequence goes on along the minus strand of JACEOJ010005830.1, from coordinate 313,343 downwards.
GGCCACTCACTCTCTTTTCTTGCTGTCTTTTCCACCCGCGAATTTTCACTCTTTTTTCGTACACTCATGCGTTTTTTTTCTCCCGCGAGCGTCACTTTTTGTTTCTTTTACTTTACCTTCTTCCATATCATGCATTTTTCAGATTTTTTACAACGCCATGCGCTTTCTAAAGACTCCACGATATGCGTTTTGCAAAGAAAAAAAAGTCTCAATTCTACTCTTCATCGATGCAACGGTCAGCTGAATGTGGACGTCTTTATATATTTTACACGAATATTTATGAAATCTTATTTCTGATGCCAGGAGAGTGAGTGTCGTTCGGAAGTCAGACACTTTTCATTTCAACTTAATTTCATTTTCTAAAGTTTTTCCTATTCTTTATTCTTTTCCGAAGAGGGAACTCATCCACCGTAACTAACTTTTATTTTAAGCTAAAAAAAGAAAGGTATTCTATGTTACAAATGCAAAAAAACGATGAGTTATATCGCGCGTGAAGTTGCCACATGAGCCGAAGGTTTATGATGCATATTCACACTAAAGTGGAGTATGACCTGCAAAACGAGCCGAAGGCGAGTACTCGTACTCTTATGTTCACAGCACTCGTACTTGTGCGAATGTGCGGCATAAGCTTCCGGCTCAACCTCCACATGCGCTGTAATTCGTCGTTTTCCGCACTTGCTACAACAAATTCTGTTTTGAGGTGAACATTTTTTTTTCAAACAATTTTTCTCACGTTAAGTTGAAAAGTCAAAGCCAGCTTCAAAATTTCGGGCCATTAAATTTGGTTATTGTGAGCAGTTCGATCAGAGGCTGAGGCCCGATGAATAAACGAAATAACTATTCAATGGATTATTATGTATATTTCGTAATTATATTATTTAATTATTTTCATAACATGCTATTACCCAGTTTTTAATGATTAAAATTGAAAAATGCAATGAAATATGAAAGTTTAGATTTAAAATATGAGAGTTCTGTTCATTCTCTTCAAAAAGTCTACAGAGGAAGACTAATATTTTTAAGTCGTTAAATGGTTTATTCGAAACTTTGAAACTCTCATTTTATTGGTATAATTTTGAATCTTTTCCTTTGTTCGTCAAGTTCCATCAAATTTTGACTCGAACCCACGTTAATCGGCTAACGAATGACATACAAGCGGGTAACTCTTATAATTGGTGCTTACAGATCGTCTCACTGAGTTGAAAAGCGTACTCAGCTTTTTTCCTTTCTCCCCCTGGCAAGTTTCTTCCGCCAGTCTTCTTATACCCAACCTCTCCATCACAATTTTCCTTTCTTGATCTCGTTCACTCGTTCCTCACCCTCGTTTTCGAGAGACTATGTGCTTGAGGGACATGTACCAGAGGAACATCGGGGTGTAATAACGGCACGTAGCAGACCCTTGAAAGATGGATAATAGTGGTATTAGCAAACGAACAGACATTGGACTAAGTGTAGAGATTATTAAGGACAAACTGGTCAAAAGAGTGTGCTGATTCTACAATAAAAGCAATGACGAATTATTCGTTCATTTTTTCATTTTTTCACCAAGAATAAAAAGTATAGCTCTGATTGAAAAACAACTCAAACTTTATTATCTTTCACCATAAACAGTAACTCACAAAAATATTGACACTTTGACTTTAAAAAAATGACATTCCTCGTCCATAACTATGACAGCAAGATCGTGAAGAAATCAGAAACTGCCAAGATTGTAACTTCAATGTAGTCCGCTGGGAGTTCCTCTGTCACCGCACATTATCCGCGCTAGTCCATCCTCTCGGTCTACAATATTCCCTTCCGTAGCTTTCGAAGCAGATGCTACCAACGTTTCAAGTTCAATGGAGACACGTATAAGACCAGGACGTGGAAGAAAAAAAAGGCCGACGATGGCCGCCCAACTGATGGGGGCAAAAGAGCAGTAAATTTTTTGTCACCAATTGCGAAACGAAAAAAAAATGACCACGCATTAAGTAAATATGTAGGGCCAACAATTAAATAATAATTCTTGGAAATGACAAATCATTTGTTAAGTGAAAAGCGGCCTTTTTCGTCACATTTAATCATTTATAAAATAACAATTCAAACGGCATAGTCCGCGTGTATTGAGCCAGAGCGAGATGCAATTGAAAGTTTCGTGGATGTCCGTTAGGTGCAAAGAGGCGAAATTGAATTGAGTAAACTGTCCGCTCGATCAATAGCTCGAATAGAGTGTTATTATAGATCTCTCGTCGTGGCCGGAGCGAAAGAGCATTTTTCTCTGCCGATATCGGAAGACTTTCTTGTTCATTGTATGAGCGGTCGGACATCTTCATCCCCATGACAATATAGGCGCATCGTTTCTGTAACGAGAACGAGAGGGCGGAATGAAAAGGGTGAGAGGCAGATGGCGACGTGGTCGCTATAATAATAAGGACGATAATAATAATAATACTGAATTGAGAATATAAGTTATCCCCCGCTTGAAAATTTTCTCTCTTTTCGGTCTTCCTCTTGTCTTTACTCTCTTTCTCTCTCTTTTTTTTTCCAATGCCGTTTTAACCTTTCTCTTTTTCTCTTATTCTGTCTCGCGTCTCAGCTACTATAACAGATGAAACTTCACAACAACATACGGCCGGTACTCCAGTTAAGTTTTAAGTGGAAACTTTGGCTTAACTCGCCCAACGTAGAGCCCATGACATTTTCATGGCAGTAACAATACGCTGAGGAGAGAATACACTGAAGGTGTGATACATCCATATGGGCCACTCCGACGCAAATCGGACAAAAATGTTTACTTCCATTCGTTATCGAGTTGATTTTTATAGTTTTGGAGTTTATTTGGAGCACCTTGTTGGATTTTTTTGAAAATTTTATCTTGACCGATGCTCGCAAAACTTCTCAATTTTTTTTTTTCTTTAAAACGGTATTGAATGGGCAAACGCTACATGATGAGCGAAAAAAAAGAAACAAAAAGCGATAAGATTACAAACAAACGCGAATGCTCGGCACTCGGACGGTTCAAACAGACACGCGTGAGCAGATGGAGATCGGCAGGGCAGCGGATAAAAGATATAGAGCCTTCGACACTCATTCTTTCGAGAGAAAAAGAGCTCTCAGGTAAATGAAGGACCTCTGCCCTTCCTGATGGCTCGGTGAGCAATCTTTTCTGTCCTCTTTTCCTTTAGAAGCTCTGGATATTGAAGTGGTTCGGCTACGTTGAACTGCTATAGTTCGAGATCTACAGCCTTTTCCGAACCTATTTTTTTTTTCAGATGCTCGAAATTTGGGAGAGATTCGATGACGTTCGTCTCTCCCGTAGTCTAAAATCTATACCTCCTTTCAATTTCTTTGAAAAATCGAATATTTACAAAAAGATTGTCGGGTTGTCCAGTCTGTAAAAACTATCACAAGGGTGATTAACACTTCAAACAGTAGTTCCTTATAAAAAATCCTCTTCATAATGGTTCCTTATACAAAGTTACGAGGGTGGCCAAATTGTTTTTTCGAATGTGTTCCTCATTGTTCAGAATTGTTGCTACATCAATACTTAGCAGAAGTATGCACGTTTGTTTGCACGAAGAGAACGAATACCACAATCGTGAGAATACAGTGAATAATCCTTCCATGGTTCACCAGGAAATTCTGTAATTATTCGCCATTTCCACTAAATCCTTCTAGAATCCGTTCATATGAAACGTTTCTAATAACAGCTTTGTTAATGCCTCCGGAATATTAATCCTTACTTGCCGCATTTCTATAGAATTACATACTTTCCACGATGGGGTAAATTTGTTTCTCAGTGACACTAATTTTTATAAACAAGACTCCGGGATAAAATTTCACCTGGTCTTTTCGGTCGATTTATCCTGAAAATATTTGTTGACCACATGCTATGGCACTTGTCGATGATTAATACATCAGTAGTCATTGGGTTAATTCATACAACATTGGCACTGGAGCTAAGCATCTCTTCTAACTTGTACATCCGTGCTATAGCAGCAGCGAGACTGTGTACTTGTATACATATAAACATAACCATAATCTACAGCTAGCTAAGACTTTGCAGACGCGACACCTGTTCCCCGACACTTCTGTTTATGACGGGGTTGGCTCCATTTGTTACAGCATACGGTGCGTTATATGTATAATTACACGAGTAAACCCCTTCTCTAGTACTACTGCTTCTGAATTAGATACCGGAAGCGTGTGGTGTTCACAACGTTACGCTCTTTATATTTCTATATACATAAATACACGTACACAGGAATATGGCTAAGGAGAATGTGTGAAAATTATGACGGAGACGTTGACGAGGATAGTATCATGGCCGTTCAATCATCCAATCAACAGACTGATCTGGCAGAAATGCATATAAACTGTTTTCCAGAAACATTTATCAGCAATGAAGTAGTTATATGGGCAATAAGCTCCTTTAATGACCAAGAGCGTGCTCCGCTTGTAAAAGCAATTCGAATGCTCACCCAGGCTTGTGCTTTTCTTTCTGGACGTAGACTAGGCAAGACGCAGACGCGCGATTCGCTGGTTCTTGTTTTCAGTTTCCTTAAACTCACACACGATAATCATGGTCGACAAATATATCGACAAATGTCAAAAAGGGTTTCTGCTCCAAACTGCCATCTGTCATCGTTTGAAAGAAACGAATGATCGTGGTTATCTTTACGATGGCTGATGTCTGAATCTGAATCCGAATAAATCTAGTTACGCAGCGGTCGGGTTTCGCAAACCAATTAGGAGAGCGGAAAAGCGATGACAATTATGAGTCAACTCACGCGTCACAACTCTGCTTTATATAAAAGGATATTGCAAGGCAAAGACTTTTTGTACCTCAGTGACAAAAATTGTTTTAGAACATGTTGAAAGCTTTTTTTAAAAGACTTTACATAGCCACAAAATTCAATTAAAGTACACTTGAAGAAATGCTAAAGCCAACAAAAGTAGAAAAATGACTATTCTCCTTTCCAGGCCTGGGGTACTTTTGTACCTCAAGGTGACAAGTAAGGATTAACTTATCGAATGGCATTGGATCTTCGTTTCTCGAAAAAATATTGAAATTATGATGATATCGAATTCTTTGCTACGGCAATATCTACCAGAAGTTTGTAACTTTGAGCAGCAATTTTACGTACAGCGAAGATGCATTCCAATTAATTAACCATGAGTTCATACAGCTACGGTTCAGATTGTCTGAAGCGGAAGGAGAGAGATAAGCTGAAATAATGTTTTACGCCATGTTAAGGCTTCGAGTAATGAATTATTTTATCGATTCACCCTCACAGGCGAATATAGCAAAGCGGTAGTCGTGTTAAGCGAGAAATTGAAATACTATCTTTCACAAGATCCGAGGGTTGGTGTACAAGAACCCCGTTTGCTTCGACAGTTTACTCGGCGCGGCCCGAATTTCGATAGAGGTTGAAGTTTCTCGCAGTCCCTTGAACTCTATCTCTCCCTCTCGTTTCTCTCCTTCTCGCTGCCTCTCTCCAGCATCCAGAGTGATATGCCAGGTGTAACCCTCGTGAACGTTTCGCCCGGGATCAGTGGGTAATGTCTGTAGCAAATCCTCACGAAAATATACGAGGCGGGTTCTCCAGGGTGTAATCGTGAGATCGCCCGTTCCCAAGCGTGAATCAAGCCTTGCCATTATTTGTTTACGCATGTTCTCCACCTTTTCTCAGACTCTCTTCCATGCTCTGCTGAATCGATATAAACTCGAACGTGTCGAGAGTAGGCCCTTTTTTTATATTACTAGCAGACATGGTCCGACTCCTACATCTACGGTGCGGAGTATATTGATAACATTTTTTTAACAATTATAATGGCGTTGGAGAAAAACATGACATAAAAACCAAGAAATCAATACACGGGGAAAATTAAAATTTAGAAATTACACCGTCATTGTCATTAAAACAAGTTACAATTCTTCATTAAAAAATCCCCTGTCAGCGTATTTTTGCCATCGTCCCGCTTCCGCTGAGAGAGCCCTTTCTCAATCAGTCATCAGTTCAATTTTCACATCACATGTCTCTTGAGCTTCGTAATTAAAGAAAATAAATTTAGATTTTCACTGAAAAGCATATTTCATTTCCGTCGGGGTGGGAGGCTGCTCAGTTGCTGATCGAATGTAGAAAAGCTAAACTAAAATAGGAGGTAAATGGATGTGGTTAGGTAGCGTATGTGGAGTTCATAGCTACTTCAGCGAAGGGTAACCTCTTCAATATCCATCTTCAAATTTCGCAGCCCGGAAATATAGAAATTCCGCTGGCAGCAATGTATGTGGTTGAAGAAGAATTCTCCCATTGTGGGATTTCTACTTCGAATTCCCTACATCAGTTGAAATAGAGACAATCCCTAGTAATAGAAAAACAACGACGTGCTTTTCCATGAAAAATAATTCGCGGAAAGTCATAAATTTTCGTGTTACTCAAACTTTGTGGTTATAATCCCCCTGGAAACTTATTAGAGAACGCAATCAGCATTTCATCCACCACTTGGTGCCACTTATATTTGTCATTGAAAATGCCGATCATGTAATCATCATTAAATGAAAAAACTGCAACGAAACATCTAGTCAAATTCAGTTCGTTGTCGACAAACGTTTATCCGGAATCCCTGAGAAATTATATTTACTGCGCCATTATATTATCGATTTTCAATCGTATTAGAGTGAGTTGGTCCCTGGAGATAAAACGAACGACAAATAGGAATCTTATCGATATATTAGGATAGGGGAATCCGTATAGACGTATATAATATCGTATGGGATGTGGTAAGCATGGCAGCCAGCAGGTGCTTTTTCTGGCTGGTTGACTGGACCCAACTACCACTATCATACTCCCAAGGCATGAAGATACATTGAGAACGACGACAACGAACCGTTCATGCAGCGAAGCGTTCCCTTCTTTAGATATTATCCCGTCACTGGGCTGAGCGAAAACATACATACACACAACCCTTCAGCCCACTGAAAAACCATCTTTTACGCTCGCGGAATATCAATGACGTGAGCCGGCAATGGATAAAACTGTGTATCGAGATATAGTGGTATCTCGTGGTATACCGAGCACCCTAGCAAGCCCTCTGGCATAAGCAGCGTATGCTACTTGAATCCGCTTTTTCTTTTCTCTAGCACGCTTCACTAAAGCCACATGAGAGAAGAACATACAGCCAGTCAACCAATTTTTATAGTATCCATTGTACCTGATGCGATCTTTTTTTCGCAACATTCTACGCCACAGTTCTCACGCGGCCATGTATAAATTCTCTAATATCTTCAGCCTTTATTGACAATGCTGTTGGTCATCGCAGCAAAATGTGTGACCGTCAGAAAGCTTCCAATCGTCAAGCGGGTTATATTTTTATGGAAAAACTGTTTTCAACTATCGCATAGTCGACGTGACAATACCAGACCCCGAGTACAAACTTTTCGCTTAGGAGCTGTGTTTAGGAAATGTGAAAATTTATTACACATTTCATCTCAACCATGAACCGTGCTACTTCAATACCCAAACCACATGAAGACGGACCTCAACTTTCTGTTGCTGTTCCAACAAAACACGTTAGTGATGATGCTGGAACCGCATGCGGGGCCGATTTATCATGTTTTACTGCAACTTAGGGTGTGTGGGTGAAAATGACCCTCTTGGGTATTAATTCTCTTCTCGGCGAACGTGTAGGATATTATTTATCGATCAAACATGTGCATCATGCACCTTGAAGAGCAAAGAGATCGTGGTAGCCTCTGCTGAAATTATTGAACGCAAGTCCCGTTCTTGACCCCTCCCCTACGACTCACATGTCCGACTACCGACTGGGAACAAACCCGCTGGGTCCAAACAATGGAAAGACCCTATTGTTTGCCTTTTCGAGATACAAGGAAAAGTTATAGGGATATCTGCATCCCGCTGGTAATGAGGTGATCATAATGGGAGTGGGTTGGATGATTGAAACGTATCAATATAAGCTGCTTACCAGCTGATGGGCTAGGGACTTTGATCAGATATGGAGAGAATCTTTCGAAGAAGAATATCCACCAATATTTACGGTTGGTATCGATCATTTACGTTGACAAATGTATGAAAAATGGCAAAAATCGATAACTAATTTCGGCTATTGTTTTCGTGGTGGTTTTTTTATGGATCATTTTTCATTTTAAGGTAAATTAGGTCGATTATGCCAAAGAGATAAATATCTTAACTGTAATGCATCAAAGATTTGCATTCCCTCCGCTATAACGCGACTCCGAGTCATTCAGTGCATCGTTCATTATTCAACGTTATTCCAGGTATGCCTCAGAAGAAAGGACAACCTGCATCCATCTTGCTGTGAGCTCTGCGTGGAAGGCAATTTCAAATGAGGTTAGGCAGGGACCATCATGAGTGTGGGTGGTTTTCGAAATGACGACAAGACTTTGAAGCTCACACCTGGCTTGAAGTCAATGCGATTCTGATAAGCTGCTATAGAAAAGCACTGAATACCATTATATATTCCAACCACGAACCGTAGACGATGTCCGGGAGTCTTCTATAAGTACGCAACTCCAATTAGTGATGATTAGAACATCAATTGAAAATGTATGGTTGTCGTATCTGTGCCAACTTTCCCCAAATCCTCATGAACTCACATAAACTTCTTCTTATTCAACCGAATTGAAACAGAAAAACCTTCTTTAACAAAACTTGATCCGGTTTTTAGACGAATGTACTTACGCAGAGTTTCCATGTCGTTCTATCTTCGTGGCGATTCTTTGCCAATGACAGAGTTCTGGACATGGATTTGTAAAGGTGGAGGTCAAACCACTCTCGATAACGGAAGAATACTTGAAATGACTTTTAGATTTTCATTGGTATTTGGACGAGGTTCAAACGCGGGTCGCGTGGTCGTCGAGATTGAGCATTTGTCTTCTACTCTGCTGGCAAATGTTCTAAGCAAATTATTTTATCCTGACATAGCTGGAATAACGACGACTTATAGCAAAATTTAAGCGCGTTGATACTCCATGGACGAGAACTTGCGTAGTCTTGGATGAACAATGAAATGAAATCCAGTGTCATCAGAATTGGAAGAAGTAATAAAAAGGAATGAGAATCCACGTTGGATCGTACGAATACAAGTGAGTCTTACACGTACGTAATTTGATTGAAAGCAATCTGTGCACGTCCCAAGAGCGTCGAACACACTCGAGCAAGCATCTGATGAAGCTCTATTGGAATAAAACAACGGCTTAAATCAGGAACGCGTTTCCCTTCAATCGTATATGGAGGAAAGTTAAGTGGAGCAAGTTCTTTGAAGCGATTAATCGGCTAACCACTCGAACGAAATCCGACAAATATTGGTGGAGGAATTCTATTAGTTTTGTTTTGTTTTGTTTATTTTTTTTCTTTTTCATGTTCCCGACATTTTGATTGTAATTCGAAATGCATTCGCGCTTACAATGCGATGCAAAGTTCTGAAATTATTGTAAGCACGAGGCTCTGATCACTTCTGCTAAAGGGAAGAAAAAAATCTGTCTGGGGGCGGTTTGTAAACAAGCATCATTGGGTTCAAGTAAGAACGAAAGGGAGTAGAACGTAAAAAGAGAGTCGGGCAAATATCGTTTCAACGATGTAAAAGAGTCCGGTGGACCGAGAAGCTCTTGAGGTCGAACGAGCCCACAGGGAATCGCGAGAGAACAGAGAAGAGTGTGGGCTCGCGTGTATGCTCGGAGTCTGAGAACGGCGGATAAGAAAAAAAACCGACAAGTGGATGGGGACGGTTATAGAAGGTACCACCCCGGAGAGCAGAGAAGAATGTAAAAAAAAAAATCCGTGCGAGAGACTAAACCATCGCTCGACTTACCTATCTAACTACCAGTACACGGCCCTCTCTCGAATAAACAGCCTACTCTTTCACTTACTCCGTGGAAGGTCTCGCTTTTTTTGTCACCTTAGACCTTTGAATTCTTCATTTTTCTCTCAAATATGCTCCCGTTTATCGAGATGTTCACTGACACGTTTATTAAAGAGCATTTTCAATTTTATCGTCTCTTCGCACGTCCATGAGTTGAAAACCTAATCCATTAGAAATATAACGATGAATACCTTTTGGTCAAACGACGTGGAATACTGATTTGTTTGTCACTCTGAAGATAAAATAAATGGTATACGAAAAAAAATGAAATGCCTCTATGTTTGCCCAGGCTACACACTTTTCGCTTGAGTCGAAAACCCAACTGCCCACGTATAAATTTCTTATCTAATGCCTACCTTACAAATTTTGGGAGACAAACACTTTTACCATCAACTTTTTTGGAACTGTTAGATTTTTAGAAAAATATTCTCGTTCATAGGAATCGCTTCATCATAAAAATCTATAGAATTTACAACATGATTCAATAAGTAGCCCGGTTTTTATGTTTGTAAATATAACACAGTATTAAGTCGAAATATATTGAGCAAGTATGCTGCAAACGCAAAGAGAGAGCCACATATAATTGACACACACTTTCACATATTTTGCCGGATCACCTAGACACACACATATGACAGACTAGCCACGAAGTATTTCGCCTTAGTTCCTCCGGTCAATCGATTCATCAAAGTTCTAAACCCCGACGGCCAACGATTCGTCAATATCACGAGACGTATACGCTCGATGCGCCGGACGAGTCGTTGCTAATATCCGGAGACTTGTTCCCCTCCTTCAAAACGTTCTTGCCTTCCGGGTGAGAGAGAAGGAAAAGTCTTAGTGGTGTGTCATGGCCGGAAACCGCGTTGCGGCTACTCGGCTGGAGCAAACGCTCCGCAAACATCCTTCCCATATAGATAAAAGCACCCTTCTGACTTTTCCTCCGTCATAACTTCTCCTCGTCTTTTTGGCCCGGTTTCTCCCGGTGCTTTTCTTCTTTTGCTCGTTTTCCCTCTTGCGTATCTACGGACGCGGCAGCGGCGTCTTCATACCGCGCCCGGAAAACTCGATCAAGTTTTCTCCGCGACTGTCAATGCGAATTACGTCAACCAAACTTTTCAAGGTGTTCGGAAGGAAACCTGAGGAAGAAAAAAAAATGCATGACCTTTAAACTTGCGAGGTCTGCAGCAATTTCCTCATTAAAAGAGTGATCGAAATGAGCCAAGGCGCGCTGTTGATTGGTTCATCACCAAGCAAAGGTGCAACGTTGCCCACTCGTCGAATTTACTCTGCGAAAATGCGATGATGTTTTTCCGTTCATCAGTCACATCCGATCATTTCGATCGTTGCACACGACTCTTCTCTAATTCCGTTGGAATATTCGAACAAATGCAGGTCTTGCGATTGCCAGATCGTCGGTGACAAAAACTGTCACGAAAGATCATTTTTGATTAGTAATTTGGATGATTATACCAGTCCATATGATTCCACTGAAGCATTTGTACAGGAACTTCTTAAACTGTTTAAACCGTGTCAAAAATATTCAATTTCCTGACCTTGAGTTTCGGCTGTTTTTGTTTAAAACGTGCACAAATATAGACCAGAATTCATGACTATTTTTTGACAAATTCGTGCAGAATGTTTTGGTTATAATGCACGAGGGGAAGAAAGAGAGAGAAAGTAAGCAAATAGAAGAGCAAGAAAGCGTTGGCAACTGAACGAATGGGGCAATTTGTAGACACGAGTATAACAGCCGGTGCCAGTACGTGGTCCTTCTCTTTTGCCAGAGGTGATTCCTTTCGGAGCGAAGGCTGAATCAGTCAGTGTGATTAAGAGGTCTATCAGGTAATAATGTGTCGTCATTAGTTCTGAACCCGAACATAATTTTCTGTCGGTTCCTTCATGGAAGGCTGCGGATAACAGAAAATGGGATATTTTTCTTTTTTTCTCTCATGTCTCACAATATTCTCCTGAAAACCTCAATATACAGAAGGAATCACGAGCTTGAAAAATAATAAATAGTTTGAAAATGATATAATGATCGCCTAGGAACGCATTCCGCTGCCGTAATGACACTGTGTGTTTTTAAAATTATATTCCAATGAACAACACTTATTATTCTATCGTAAATAATCAATAATCCTGTTATCGATTGGGTTTAACATAAATCTTCAATTTTTCTGTTCTAGGATGTTGTTTCGTGACCTTTTATACGAGAAAAGCCGCCCTCATAGCACAGAATGCGTTGCACAACGTCAAAACCTTTCCAGGGGTAAGTAATAAAAAATAATTGGAAAAAAGTAATAAAAATAATATAAAAAAAAAGATTGGAAAAGTGGACGAGGGAACTTGAGACAGAGTTATTTTTCTTGCTACGTTAGCAGGTCGAGAATCAAGACTGTAGAGATGAGTTTTGCATCCAGAGGCTGAAATACCTTTTTTCGAGGAAATTCTTTCTCCAGAATTTTGTTGATAAGAAAGAGTCCTCGCGATAGTATGTATATGTATATTTATATATGTATATATATTTACGCGGACGCAGACAAACAAGGAAGGGATGGTTCTCGAGTCATAACGATAACTTCCTCACAATAGTATACGACGAGTATATAACGTTCCACTTATTCACGCCAGAAGGTGACGCTTTCGAAAGTTCTGAGTATATCCAACCTTCATATATAATATGCATGTACATATATAGACTGGTATATATATGTATGTAAAAATTTCAATGTATATATAAGAGTATAAAGGTGGCACATGGCACGGGCAAACGGGCGAACAAATATTTGTTGGTTCGAAAGTTTTTTAATCACTCAACTTCCCTCAACCGCACATTTTACGCGTTCACGTCTCTCTTTCTCTCTCTCTCTCTCCCTCTCTCTCTCTCTCTCTCTCTCGATTCACGATGAACGGCTGACACATTTTTCCCAATGTTCCATGTATACCTTTGACGTGAAAGGAATTATTTAATCAACTTCAATAACACCGTTGAACTAAATTGAATCGTCGAAATAATTATATAAAACTTTGATATCGATATTTTCTCGGTACCCAAAATGGAATACTTGTAATATCGATATTTAATCCATTTTCACTCGCGAATCGATCGATTGTCGATAAAAAAAATTTTATGAGTATTTTGACAAGTTTTCTCTAATTGATCCGATGTGGACATAAGGAATGCGCAGCCGTCGAAAATCCTCCGAAGGAGTTTGCCGAGAATCTATAAAATAATCAAGTGGAGTAAGAAATTGTGAGGTGGGAAGACGAAATTAGCGTGTACGAGGAATATTGATTATTTCAAAACCAGATATTCTTAGTTTCCAACTCAATATTTGTAGTCATGCTATCTTAAATTTTTCTCTCAACTGTATGTTGAATGGAAGCATATTATTTGAGATTCTTAATTCAATTTGAATGTATAATTTTTTTTCAATTTTTGATGATCTGATTGAATGATTTATTTTTTTCTTCAATAATTTTTTAATGACTTTCCTTTAAATATCGGATAAAGTTCATGTAAAAGAAAGGGAGAGAGAGAGAAAGAGAAAGAAAGAGCGAAAGAGAAGGATGAAGGGTTGGGAAGAAAGAGAGATGAACGGTATCGTAGAATAATTGTTCACCATACACAAGAGCGATGGCTCTCGATGGTAGAACTTTCCACGTAATTGCGAGACGTCATTACGAGCATTTAAACGATTCTAATGGGCGTGCTTCTCAGCCCGTTCCTCGCGATATTCCAGACGTATTATCCGAGATAGAATAACGAAGACCCGCGTGCACGTTGGTTAATGGGTTCAAGACATTTACCTCACAAATTGGGGTAATTATTGTCTCCTCGCGATTGGTCTCGATTTATACCTTCGGAAATTATCGTCGAAATCATGCACCAACCCTTCGAGCAGACACCGCGTGTATTTATAAAATCCCCGAGATTCCCTCCTTCTTTAATTTTACATTATTCCAAGATTCTAAATTTAGAGTAAGATTTTTTTCCCAAAATTCAAATTTCAAGCTTCATTCGAGGCCGAAACACACAGAAATTAATTGATGTCAATAATCAATAACTTACAATGCTAATTAAGTCATAAGTTTTATCAAATTATTTCCATAGTTTTTTTATAGCCGTAAAAGTGTATATTGACATATTTTTTTTTAATTCAATTGTTTTGAGATGTCAGTTAAATTCCATGAGAACGTTTGTCTAATTATGAATGAACGTATACAGGCAGTTGGTTGTAGTATGGCTTAGACTTAATCCATCGAGTGCAAGAGCGTTGTGAGGTTGGTATACGAAAAGGCTCAAAGCTTGGAAGGTCGGCCGTTCGAAGCCGCCACTGCCTTGCGCCGCTTAAGCTCCGCCAGATATTTATTGTCTCACAAATTACTCTCCGAGGAGTTTGCAGCAGCGAAGCGTGTCTTCGCGGGGCTCGGACCCCTCGACGTGCTACTCTTCGTAGTCTTGGTTGTCGTAGTGGTAGCACGTAACTACTACAGGCCGCACGCGGCGTGCACCAACTCTGAACGGATGGGACACGGCTTTAAACTCCACCGGACCATTTTCCTCGTTTGTTCACGAAACTAGAAACCCCACACAGACCCGCAACAACAACTCAATTCTCCATTTTTTCTATATTTTTTAATCTCGTACTATTTTATTTTTATTTTATTTTTACATTTTTTTACCCATACTTTATGTCCTACCTCTGTCGAGGATTATGTTCAATAATTCATTACGATTAGTCTCTCGCAACTGGCTGGCCTGGTAAAGGTCTGAACACAGCTCCACTGTTACTACTGCAGTGAAAACTCTCGTAAATAAGTCGACTTCTACTGCTGGGTGATTTTTTCAGGATGATGCAATATAAAGGGAAAGAATTATTGAAAGTTAAATAATGAAATTATCATCGATTATTTCCAAGTTTATTAATTTAACTTTGATATTTCAGGCAATTATTTAATTAATGATTTATTCTGGTCGCGAAATCTGTAATTAGTCTGCAAATGCGATAAATAATTATAGCAAAGGAATCATAAAGTTTCGAATTGTTGAAGTATTTTTTTTCTGTCAAATGTCCCCGAAAACTGAAATCGAATATTCATTGTCTGTCCTGGACCCTTGTATTGATTTTTCGACTTTAGTGATTGCAGAGGGATTAAGCTAACAAGTCGTTAAATATCATTCGTTACAAACAACCAGCAGATGGTTGAGTGAATGCGATCGCTAATGGCACAAACATATTAAGGACGTTGTATGCAACATTTTCTAGCGATAAAATTCCTTCAAATTTGCATCACGTAAAAGAGAATAGTGATGCGTAAATAGCTCGCGCAATTTTATGAGGTTTCACCATGTAGAAGTCGAGATATTTATTTATAAAAATCACAATTTGCACATCGAAACCATTTTGCATGTAAGAAAAACTGAAAGTAAAATTAGATTTGACCGTCGCCATGCAACGTCCTTAATGAATCGTATTCTTGGAACTTGCGTAAAATTCGGAATTTAACCACATTCATTAGTCTTTCTTTACGATAGTCCTCACCTCAGAGGAGTTAAAACAAATGAGGATTCGTAGCTCGAGAACGGGTAAAGGGGACCCAGGATAAAAAAAATCTCATAATCATGTCCTGTAAAACTGACTATGCAAGGAGTGGCGTGGAGATTAATTTCTTCATCGTTATTTCACTGTAAGGGAGCTATTAAAAAGAGAATAACCAGGAGAAAAGCAAGCTGTACAAAACAATCTTGACACTTCAGGTCATGTGCTTGTCTCTCGCTAATTAGTTTGCGGAAGATTACATTGCCGCGGGAGATGTATCACTGAACCTCGTGCTTGGAAGTACCACGACGAACTATGCTTCACCAATAGCTTAGAGTTTTTGTTAACATGGAGAAAAGTTTGGATTAAATTCACAATGTTGCATTGGTTCTATAGTTGGCTTCCTGTTAAATTATTGAATTACTGCTTATTGGCGATAAGGAGTACTACACGAGCTTTTTTTTCTCGATAGAGATTGTTCTAAATTCCGTGGCCTCAAAGTTGCTGCACGATTCTACGCTGATTTGTATCTGAAATATTGAAGACAGCACTTACTGAATTGGTCAGTCGTCGCTTCACAGTGCTCGTGAAAAAAAATGTGAAAAAAATTAAAATCTACGAAATTTTAATCAAATTCACAAAAATCACTTGAACTTTTTTTCCATTCTCTTCATTTTGGAATTATCTTCAAATAAATAATTGGTGTTTATCATTTACAGTCTTTTTTTGATAACATGAGAAATTTTACTCGATCAAGTTTTGACCACTGGAGTTACGAGTGACTAAATCGAGAAATATAAAGTCTTTACGATCGTGAGAGTTATAGAGCGTTTCTTATGATCATTGGAGTTGCTCGTAAGGGATTTGAAGTGTCGAAATAACTGTTTTCGTTGGTCGGTTAACTAACGAAGTAAAAATCCAGAGGAGGGGATAATTCTTGACATTTTCGTAGCTATTCTCAAGCCACGAGAATAGAGTTCCATGGAAAGAGCCTCTGGTTGGCACAGCCTCCTAAAGTGTCAAGAAGTTCAGGCGATAGCACCAAAAAAGTGAGACGCTACTGCATAATTCCTCTGCTCAGCCAATGGGAAACACGGCTAACATTTACCTTTGTTTTATGCCCTAAGGGTCACAACTTATCGAGTGTGACATCGCTTGGGAGCCCGTTTTAATCACGAGATCCATTACGATTACGCGATGTACCTTTTGCAATGATAAGCTGTCAACTCTGACCCAAGTTCTGCCCTGGAGACTTCCCAGGAGCGGAATGACTTTTTTCTTGGCATTTAATAGATTTTTGGAATCAGTCGATGCTTCCGGTATTTGAAAAGTAGAAATGCGATTTTATATAATTGTATATTAAAATGGCGCTGGAAACTACTAAATGAAAAAACGTCTCAAGAGACAGTTACCCTCCATTCCGGTGGGCCGTTGGGGGAAAATAAGGCACGATGGATTGTCACGCTTGTCGACCGAATTACGCGTTATAATTGAATCGCTAATTTAGCAAGCATCGTGCAGGGAGGTCTCACCCCGTGGAACAGGGTGCGAGATAAACTGAAAATGGAAGAGACGAAGGTTACGGAGTGAACTATTGTGACGTTGGGGCAACACCGAGTCTATTTCACTCGGTTCTCTCGGGAGTCGAAGGCGAGTGAAAACTGATTTAACGGGGTTAGTATTATGTTAGCATTCCCGTATGAAAACCCATAGTTATGTACTTGGGAATTTATTTTTCTTATACAGAAATCCATTTTCATTTTCGATGCGTACTCAATCGTTATATGGAATTAATCGAAGTCGTAGGGAATTATTTTTTGAAATGTACAGTTTGAACGCTCTTCAAAAAAAGGTTTTTCAATCAGTTTTATGAACCAAAATCTTAGGGAAAGGAGCATGATTTTTTTTCCCACAATAATTTCGTTTCTAATGCAAAAATAGATTAACAAACAGAATTCAGAAAACATCACTCAACACGAAAACTATTAGGTTGAAAAGAAATTCTCGAGGAAGTAAAACGTTCTGTCCATTTTCGTTGAGCTCATTAAAAACTTTTGGGTAATCTTTTTCGAAATTGCTTTTTCAAGTATTTTCAGTCGGATCTCCTACAATTTTATTGCCGTAACTTCCAATGAGATTTGTGATAAAATCTCTTGAGGGGAAAAAGTTTGATTTTTTTAATTCCGAACGCATCAGTTTTATTTTGCAAACTTCTTTCCAAAACTTTTTTCCCGTCCAACAAAATCGAAAAAAATCGAAATTTTGAAACCAATATTGATAACTTTCAAATTTTCAAGACTTAAATGATTTATTGGTCATTCACATAATCAGGGAGATTGTTTATTACGAAAAAAAAGTATTATATTTACAATCAATTTATGGATGACCCTTTCCCCTCCGACTCCTTTCCACTTGACAGGTCGACGAACGAAGACACGGATGAACGGACAGGCAGACAGAGAGAAGTCGGAAGGGCGGAAAGACGGGCAGACGGACACTCATAAATAATTAAATGAACGATTTCCTTATATCCAGTGGACCAGGTTTTCAAATAATACAATACTTTCCGAATGCATTAGCGTTTTCATTGAACAATTCAATTCAATGTAGTTAGTGAAAATAACTTTTATCGAAACATTAAATTTAGTGAGTCAATGCTTCAATGGAAATTATTTCCATTATGAGTAGAAAATGGATAATGATTAATGCATTATTTTCCGTCAATAAATTCTTCCCCCAGCAGCTAATGAACTAATTCTAATTAGTAACTCTTTGGACGAAATCCAAACTTTTGTTTTCAGTTTTTTTTGCATACGAAATGGTTTGAGAGCCTAAGATCATTGAAAAAAAGTTGTTACTAATTGACTAAAGAACAACGTACTCCAAATTCAAGATGGTCCGAGGTCATTTGTATTTGTTATATAATAACAAAATTTTGAAAATATTGTACGACCGATTTTTTTGAAAATATAAATGAAGCTTCTTCGATGTTACGTAAAAGCGTATGCAAAGTCTGAAGAGGCTTCACTATTTAGAAATCGAAATATTTAATTTTGGAAATTAGAACTTTAAACACGCGCTCTTATGAGAAAACTACTGAAAATTGTGATCTTCATAAATAAATATCTCGACTTCTACATGGTGAAACCTCTTAAAATTGCTCGAGCTATTAGATATCACTATTCTCTTTGAGTGATGCAAATTTAAAGGAATTCTATGGCTTGAAAATTTTGCATGCAACGTCCTTAATTATCTCAATGGGAAAAGTGTTCTGTTCCATTAATTCTTGTTTAATCGCTGCGTCTACATACTTTTCAATGGAATTGTAAGCATATGTATTATGGACGAATGAAATCCTGAATAAAAAGTGACAGAAAAGCAAACTTGAACGTTACAGCTGTTTTTGTGAATTTTCGTAATGGGAGCTCGAAGAATAATGTCGATTTGTCTTTGAACTAGCCTATTATCCGGGTATAATCCAGTCCGAGTCTCGAGTTTCTTTTTTCTTTTTCAAGAGAGTGTTCGATCTGTTCACGGTAAACAATCAGTGACGGGTATAAGAAGATCGAGAGAGAGGTTGAGATAAAATTAAGAAGAAAGAATGGGGAAGTATCCGAACAAACGATGAAGAATATCTTCGTGGGGCTGAGGAGAAAGTCCCAGCACTCTCGTGGCAATTCGTGAAAGCGCGAGGAACTAAGTTAAAACCCTCTCGAGTCGATGGTTGAAGAGAGCGAGGGCGGAGGAGTGGACACTTGAATCTTACGACAAGGAAAGGTGAAGCATGAGCGAGAAGGATAGAAACGCGAGTAAGAGAGAAAATAAATAGAAGGGACAGAATTCAGTTCCGAAGCGACGTATTTTCGCGATGAAACAGTTGACTGGATGAGTGGGCTGCGGCGTAAGGAGAATGAGAAAAGGGAACCCTCGTTCTCCTAAATTTTCTCTCTCACTTTCTCTCTCTCTCTCTCTCTCTCTCTCTCTCTCTCTCTTTCTCTCTTACTCTACTCTATTGCTTTGAGTGTTGGCTCTCTTTTCTTTTGCTTAATCGTAAGAGAGTAGAACTGAGACGGAAGAAGACGAAAAGAGGAAGCGAATGGCTCGAGACAAATGTGCATGAGAGTGACAGAGAGGACAAGAAAAATATCTGATTGAGTGGGGTGTGTGAGGGAATAAGGGAAATGGTAAGAGAAGAGAGACGCGTGGATAGAGTATATAGATGTATATAATAATACATACAGGATTTTCTAGCTGAAAATGACAGACATTCCATTCTGAAATGACCAAACTTGCTACAGAACTGTTAAACTTTCCGAAAAAATCAGCTAAAATCGCCAATTTGGGTTAAAGGATTTCACAGTATTTTGAAAAGGTTGTAAAATTCATGTTGAAATTAAAGGTAGAATTTTTTTATGATAACCAAGAAATGGCGTCCGTAAAATGTCACTACATCTTGTTATTTATTATAGTTTGTTTTACTAATTTCTGGTTTTACTGCTTGAATTTGGAAGGTTTTAAACAGATGTTCGTTGACATTGAATACCGTATACATACACGGATTGAATAGAGTGCATGGAACGAAGGAAGGGAGGAAGAGGTTGGATGGTTGAGGATTTTTCGTAAGGTGAGGCGAGTGAGACCGAGCTCGTAGTAGAGAAAGAGAGAGAGAGAGAGGGAGAGGAACGGAATACTTCGAAGAAATGGCGAGGGTGAAGAGGTCGTGGCCGCTGTTGTTGTACATATAGAGTGAGTGAGAGCGAGAACCAAGAAGAGAGCGAGAGAGAGAGGGGAGGAAAGAGAGAAGAAGAGGGAGAGACAGTACTAGGAACGGCTGTGCTAAACTCTTGTGAACATTTCGAGGAGTTTAGCTTTTCCCGTATCGGATTTCGTTTCCACAAGTGGCGCGCATGGAGTCGAGAGGTCTGTGTCGGCCCGGTACCGGAGAAATGAGTCAACCGCGGTGTGCAATGCATCTCTCCCCTATATATACTTTGCAACCCTGATCCGGCGTGTACCGTCTACCCCAAGACGAAAGATTTATCCCAACTGCCACAACCTCTCATCTCCTTTCCCTTTTTTCTCTCTTTCATTTTTTCTTCATTTCTCTTTCACTCGTTTTTTATCTACTCTTTATCATATACGTACCATTCATGCCCACGGTATATACTTTTTTTCACTTTTAATGTAACTACTTGGATTCGACGAACTTAGACTTTTTAAATTTTCAATTAAAACATCATTGCTCGTAGACAAGTTTTCATTCTTATTTTCAGACTTTTCAGAAAAATGTTCAATTCCATGCGTTTTAATAATTGTCGAAATAAATCGAACGAAAAATGGAAACTTTACATCAATCAAATGATTTGTAAAAGTTACACGTATTTATTGCACCGTCCTCTTTAATTTCTCGTTGCTGGTATCAAATCTAAAAAAATTAACCCCCTGGCGGTACAATTATTTTCACAGGCTTATTTCTCTTTTCTGGAAAGATTTCCAAAATTCGAAATTATTAGGCTCTCTATATAGAACATATAAAATTTATTTTGAATCCCTGATAATAAATTTTCCATTGTTGTCTTCGACGACATAGTGAAGAGCCGGAGGGCTTATCATTACCACCTCAATAAATGTTGAGACTTTCACGGAACTTATGTACTTTTCATAATAATAATTACTCAGAGTGTCAATATTATTATCGCATGACGGGGGTGGAAGTACTTAAATAGACGGTTAACGGACGAGTTTATAAATAAAGCACGACACTTCTTCCGATCGATCGTCTTGTAGCCTGTGACAACGAGGGTTGAACGACTTCACGTATGCCCCATGAAGGCTTTCATCTTCAAAGTGACATGTAAATAACGCAGAAATGAATTAATTTCTCTCTCCTAGCAGCGAAACAGACAGAAATGTCGACAAATAACGAGAATCCAATTCTGCGTCCGTATTTATCGGATTCATAAAAAATATTAAAGATTAATCTGTTTAGCTGCCTATCGATGGGTTGGTTAATTCTCTGTGCGCTAGAAACACGGCAACTACTAATTTTATTTCCATCAAACTTTCACACGGAAAAAGAAGATGAGCTTTTTCATTGATTGAGTTATCTGATTATTGCACCAGCGTTCCGAAGAGCTGATCCCCGTTGATTAGGGTTAATGACGTTTTTTAGTTTACTTATAGGGTTAAAGGGTTTGGTTCACTCTTCGACTCATGCCGTTGAAAAGGTTCAGCAGCTTAGACCTAAGTTTCGCATATAAGAAATTCCAAAAAAAAATGCTCCCAAACTCAACGATGTTTTAAACAAAATGCACATTTGAGGAGAAATAATTGGATTAGTAAAAACTTGCTCGCAAACAACCCAGCGCTACACCCTGAATTGAAGATACACGTTTTTGTCACTTTCAGTGAACTTCGCAACAAATTGATCCTCAATGTATATGAATCTCGATAGAAGTGGAAATAAGGAAAATCGAAAGTGTAGCAGGCTTTGGAAAACTTTTCTTCAATTCTCGCAATACTTTTTCATTAAGAAAAATTGCCAGATAAATATAGTGACTTGCTCGTTTTAGACCGTCGCTTACGCCTAAATCCATCTCTTCTATTGCAAATATAAGCTGCGCAGGCTCGATGTCGATATAGCTTTCATTTGCCATTTATCTAGGCAACGTGAGATGTTATTTACTTGCGTGTGCAGAATCGAGAATGCAGTTGCAATTTTTTTATAGACCACTAGACTGGCAGTATCGTGCCATACGTTTTTCCAGTTTTACCTCCATCGAATAGTAAATCAGTTGCGTAGAGTATATGGAGAGTGCGCGAGACAGGTCTGAGGACACTTTTATGTGATAAAAACTGAATGCAATTGGGAAAATGTTGCAATAAGGTCATGTGTTGCAGAGCTATGATTGAGGTAGTAAAAAAAAAAATCAAGCCAAGCTGTAGTTTAACGTTTAAATAACTCCGATTTTTTAAATCAGCAATTGTTGATCTTTTTTCTGTCGGGTGCTAGAAAAATGCTTCAGTTTTACTGGAGCTGGCTAAAGTTTATAATAAATTTAATTCAAATATAGTTCAGACGCGAGTAGATCGAAAAAAAAAATTAACAAACCATGAAATTCCAACGAATGGATTGAGCCTAACGGCCCTGATAACGAGCTGGGAAAGCTCTTTTTCTATTAAACATGTGGGATATAGTCGAAAATTACGAATTCGCAATGCTTAAACAAAGCGTAAAACAGCAATGCAAATGCCGGAAGCAGGCTTTGAAATATTCAGGACAATACGCTGGCTTGCTCGTGGATATCCAATATCTGGTATAACAATCAATTTCAATGGTTTACAGTTGTTTTTCGAGTGAAAAACACAAAAATACTCATGGTTCAGGTTCACATAAATACATGACTTTGATGCGCGAAAAAGTGATTGAATTGCATGTGGAACTCTGTTTGTAATGATCTTCATATAAATCAGGCACGATCATTCATCAAACTATCGTTTTTTTTTCTCTTTTCTTTCCAATCTATAGTTCACAGCCAATATTTTTTCATTTCTCGAAGGCAGAGCAAATTAATTCGATGGCTTGGTCTAAGGAAATCGTTCATTCAATTATTGAAATGTCCATCTGTCCGTCTTTCCACCCTTCCGTTTCTATGTCTGTCTGTCCATCTATCTGTCAGTCTTCGTCGGTCAAGCTGTCACGAGAATAAGTGGCTGGACGGGGAGAGAACGTTCACGGACGTACACATTTTTTCACAGTAAACAATTATTCCCACTAAATCAATATATGCGAATTAGCAAGCTATAATATTACGGCGTAAGTCAGATCAATAGTAATTTAAAGCCACGTGTAATTCAACGGTGACCGAAACTTCGAGTTGATGTAAAAAATAATCACAAACTTCGTTCTGGAGGATTTCTGCTAGAAACCACATTTAAAGATTCATTTTTAGTACTGCATTGAAAAATTACGTTAATTCGAAAACATTTTTGCAATTAAAAATAATACGAAACTGGTTAAATTTAAAGTTGTACACGATTATAAAAACTTGTAGAATACGAAATTCAATTCACTACGTAACTTCCGGCCTATGATGTAATAAAAATTCTCCATACATTGAATAAACTTATTTTACTCGCACTTAATTTTCTTTTTTTATAACCAAATCAAATACAAAAAATTAGTAAGCCTCAGATGTTCAAATGCATTTTTGTTTTAAACAATTCGTATGAATGATGTTCTTCTCTCTCCAACGATGCATTCGTATTTCGTGAGAGTCGCATATTGCTTATTGATAGCGGAAATGGAAAAAAGAATAAAAAGCTGAAATACTGCAAACGTGGCTCTCAACAGCTAGTAAAACGTTAGGAGTATGTTAGAGAAAACATGCGCAAGAATACAACTTATTCTGTAGGGAAGTAAAAATTATCTTATTTTTGTTGCATGGTGAAATATATCGAGCACATTCATCATGGAGCAAGTACATCGTTGCTATATCATATCGGTGGTATATTATTCGCTCGGGGATGCACATAACGCCGAGTACAATAAATTTACAGTGCGAGCTCACTCAAACTGTCCGACTAGCTCATGCTCAAGTGTATATACTTGTAACGGAGAGCAAATAGGGTGTGCCGGATATCATGACTGTATGAGTCACATCATTAAAATTAAAGTCTTTTTTTCATTAATCCTCCTGGATCACCAATAATTACATATTTATCAGTAATTTTTCAGTAATTATTGCATTAGAAGTTCAATCAAACGTGATTGTCAACTTTTATTTATTCATTATTTATTATCATTTATTACTTTTATTTATTATTTATCGTTCATCGCATTTAGTTATTCTGCTCAAAACTTTCGTCTTTCCTCGTGAATTAAATCTGAAAACAAATTATAACTAAAACATAATCTTACTTGAATTTTTCATAGTTTTCATTGTTTAGTACTTTGCTCTACGCACAAATATTCGGAGTTTTTGGCAACTTCACAATTTTGACTAAGTGAGGGGAAAATATTTAATCACACTGTCTTGTCATAATTGAAAAAGAATAATGTTAAGAAAAGTGCTCAGCAATATGACTGAGAATATCGCCTAGCGCTATTCTTTATATTATTCTTTTTTAACGCTGCTACGAATCGAAGTTTTTCAAAAAAATGAAAAAAGGTCAGGGTCTCGGGCTTGCTGGTCCGTCGTGGAACGTCCCATACAAAAGCCATGTATGTTATGTGTGTATATTTGCACAGACGATCGTGTCTGTTTCTCTGTGTAATATCGCCCAAGGTTACTGGATGTCTCGTTCTTTCTGGCGGTTATGAGGGTAAAACGACAGTGGTAAGAGAAACGATATTTCCGTATAATAGCGCTGGTTTTCCTCGAGCACGAACAAGACAACAGATTGCTACAGCGAAAAAGAACCTCGGGTGAGATACGCGTGTCGCTTGTTTCTTCCCTCCGGCACGGACGACAACCTCAACCCATCTAACAACCTCGTGTCCCTATTTTGACCTCTTCTAACCTTATCGAGCATAAGCAGGAAGGAGAACTTACCATTCCAGTCTATTTATATCCTAAATAATATTTGTATATGTGTAGATTATGAGTTCCTTTCCGAATGATGTGAAAACGAGGCCACTACCGGTTTTGTTCATTTAAAAGTAGGTTCCATGTGGATTTATGTGAAATCGAATGATGCCATCCAACCGACAATGAAATAGATCAGGTCTGATTACGCTCCTAAAAAATAGTACTTTGGAAATATTTGCCTGGTATAGCCATCCTTCCTCATGACTGCACCAGCCAATCAGGGTTGTTAATTGATCAGCAAGTCAATTACAAAACCGGGACGATGGTGTGCAATCTATTTTTTTTTTTTTTAATTGACTAGATCATCATTAAATAAGCCTTGATTGGTTGGTGCAGTGATACGGAACGATAGCGATACGTTTAAAAGCATCACTGGTAACAAGGGAACTTCAATATACCGTCTCTCAGCCCTAATGATGCAAACTACAACGTTCATGAAATTTCATGCAATCGGTTGAAACTCGACACGGCTTTCATCTGGAAACTCCAAACTTTAGGAACAACAATCCTGGCCGTGGTAGCCTTCCAAGTTGGAGTGTAATATTATATTTTACGAACCATTGGCTCTGCGTTGAAAAGTATAACAATGGCCAGTATTAATTGTACAATATTGATTGGGCGCCCGAGTGTACCTCGTGTCTTCTTCCACTAACAAAAAAACTGCCAAGGCGGTACACGTATACCGTGTTAAAGTATATATTTTGTGCTGACAGTGGAAGCCAAGAAGGTGGAAGATCCAAGACTCTGTCATTAGGGTGGCAAGCGTATGAAAACCGCGAGTCGGGTTAAGAAAGCAGTTCAGTCGTCATCAGAGAACCAGCCTACCGGTCGGAGACTCTGCACCCCTGAGTCGCTCAGTTCGGCTCAGTTCTAATTCGCCTACTGCCAAATCAGTTCATCGGGTAGTTTCAATAAGTCGGAGACTCTGCTCCCGTGACTTCTCATCGATCATCAAATTCAACTACAAGTCTGCGATCGGTCGAAGACTCTGTTCATTCAAGTAAAATTCGGCTATCATCCGTTACAAGTTCTCCGGATCAAACTCCATCTGAATTAATAGTTCATATCCGCGTCGAGGAAATGTATCATCCTCAAGCTTTCTTGAGTAAACCTAATTAAATTGTACAATTGTTTATTGAAATCACGAATCTCAATGAATAATCGACAACATTTTATTTTCGCCAATTGTAATGAGATAAATCAACGAAATAAATAACAACGTGGATAATATTTCTAAATGATGTCAATAATTTCTACATCCTTGCTAAGACCAAGAGAGGCTCCACTGACCATACTTCCCTATGTTCCCCCACATCGAAGATGCGACTTCCGACCCTGAGTAAAGGACTTGATTGTCTTGACCCGAAAGCGAAGTCAAAACCGTGCTGCGTCCTCCCTAACACCGATAAACTCACGGAGACCTAACAATTTTAATGAGTTGGTCAAAAATACTGATTGTTGCTCGGGAAAGTACAAGGAAACAGTTAGTAGCAAACGACTCGAGTACGGCCTCAAGTTTTACTCCCTAGCAAACCAGCACGTTTCAACACAAAAAGTCCGCCTCTTTCTTCTCGCTAAACCGAAGATTCTTTATCACCAATAATTCTCAAGTCAATACGCTCTGCTTTAACTGTTTCCCGAACGGACCTAATGAATCAAACTTTTCCAGAATAATACAATTATTACTTTCTTCTTTAAGTAATCGCAACTTCATTTATCGATGGGTAATAAAATCAATACTTTTGGTTGGGGAAACGAATTGGTCATCGTGGCTGAAAAAAATAGGTTCGTATGACATGGCAAACGCTTTTAATGGCTTATGGTGAACATTATAATCCGAAACGTTTAATAAACAATAGGATTTCAATTTTTCTTTTGAACTATTGAGAGGAAAAGTTTAATATCACCGATAAAGAGAATAGTGACGAGCAGAGATTGGTAGAAACTGCTTAGCCCACGACTAGTTCATTCGGTACGAGTGAGTGCCATCGTGGTAAACCTTCAATTACCCTTTGGACCGGGGTTTCAGTGAATAGGGGCTGCGGATTAAAGTTCCACAAGTTTCGACAAAAGTTAGTCAAAGTTTTACAAGCTTTGCAAAAGCAGTCCGACCTTCGTTTCCCCAACATTTCTACGTGAAAAAGCATATTGGCCCATGGCTTAATGGACGG
Organism: Campoletis sonorensis; assembly: GCA_013761285.1. Classification (NCBI taxonomy): domain Eukaryota; kingdom Metazoa; phylum Arthropoda; class Insecta; order Hymenoptera; family Ichneumonidae; genus Campoletis; species Campoletis sonorensis. Next base: position 286,157 of record JACEOJ010005830.1, on the reverse strand, counting down.
TGGGTAAACTTGATAATAGCCTATCAAAAATATTCAGAATCAGTACATTCATACCTGAGTATTTTGTGTTTTTGATTTTTCTCAATTTTTTCTTTTCTTCTTCTCCATTTTATTGTTTCTGTGCCTGTTTCATGTTCCCTTAGAATCTCCGAGAAGGGATTTTCAAAAGGACAAAGGAAAACTGTAAAAAATTTGGCCGATACAGATATGGCTATATTTTAACTGAGTTTCAGTCTGACACCATCACGAAAATTCAGAAGCGACTGCCAGAGCGATTGATATGCGAGCTAGTGTATTGCGCAACGATCACCTAACCAAATATTGGCCTCTTCTGAGGCTGCTTTATTCAGGAGATTGCCGAAGCAATCTGCACGAAGCTCACAGCTATAACTGCAGTAGAATCAAGAGACTGGGTTTGAATAGATTGACACAAAAACAAATCTTAATTCGTAAAAATTGTTATATCAACAATTGTTGTTCTCGATATTTTCTACAAGCACAAGCGTCTCGGCTAATAAAAATAAAAAGAATTATTGAAAAATGCTAAAGAATCTCGTCAATTTTGAATCACGATAAAATTCGCATTTATACGGTCGTGAATATTCATTCGAATGCCCTAACACGTTTCACCGAGGAGATTCAATCTCCATTTTGTCAATACGCACAGATATACACCCATCAGTGCAAATGTGCCTACACTCGGTTCCTCTATCGATATATATGTTACAGATGTATGTATATTTATATGTACATATTCATACATATATACGTATATACGTTGAAATTTGGTGGCTTGTAGTTGGAAGTCGAGTGAAAGAAGAGAAATACAAGAAGACGATAAAATTATTTGAACGTTTCGTCACGTTCCGGGGCAAACGTCATTACCTCCCCCCATCTCTCAACCTTATTTTCAATTTCCGTGTCAAACGACTAGAAACAAAATGGCGGAGATGAAAAAAAAATGAAGCATCGGAAGATAAAAATACACGAACGGGGAACTCCACTAAAAAAATGTATATACCATTCCATGCCAAATATATTTCATGTATATTATGATACTTTCCGAATAAAATACTCAGAGCCAATCAAAATTAGTTGTTTTTTTTTTCAACCTCAATTACTTGATGAATTAACAACAGAACAAACTTTTCTGTTGTCAATTCATCCATTTATCATTGTTAATAGAGAACAAAAATGTAGAAAAAAAATGACTTTCAAGATTTATACCTTTTAAATGTTTCAAGTGTCAATAAAAATCCTGGGGCTGATTTTAAAGAGTACCGAATTATTTACAAATCAAGCGATTCACGTGTTGTTTCAATAGAAAACTTTGACAGTTCGAGGGCTCAGCTTGGGACTGAGGTGAAAAGATGAAATTTGTAGACAACTTTTATCATCGATAACAAAGAGTCTAGAGTAGGGTAAAAATTAAAAAATCAACCCATTAAGCACCACTCCATTATAAATATAGACACACATAAACAACTTATTGATGACGTATTCCGCGGAGAATCGTTTTTATTGACACAGAATATATTAGCGATGGTACAGAAAATGTTTTTTTTTTTCTCTACTGAGTTACATTTATGCGTATCATCGTGTGTTCTGATACATACAGACACACACAGATAAAATATGTAGAGGATCTTGCATCAAGAAAAGTTGTGCAGCAGCTATTTCTATTTACCGTACCAACCGGGATGCTCGATTTATTACGGTCTATCCTCCGACCTGAAGAGGTGGAGTGGATACACAACATACCGGTGGGATGTTTTTCGTGATAAATCATATATTTTTCCGCGCGCGCGGAAAAGAGAGAGGGAGAGAGAAATTCGGCACGGAGGAGGGAGAAGGAATCCGGAAAGGTGAAGCACGTACGAGGGTAGCAAAAGCTACTATGTTATATATCCGCAATATTGCTACTCCATACCTTCGCCAAGATGATGCTCGTTCTCGGAAGGCGAGACGAAAAAAACCACTTCTTGCGGACACACCACATTCCACCGATTTTTTGGATATTGCATTGGTGAATAAAAAAAATTAAAAAAAACCACAAGCCTACGTCGCGCGTTATTATCGAAAAGAAAAACACGGTGACAGTAGGCAATAAAATTGAGGGCGGAATGGGTCGTAAAACCCATCCAAAGTCATTAAGGTTAACAATCAAAGGATCGCCGTTAGTTTTTGTTTTTTCTTAAATAGATAGACGGATTTCTACTCAAATAGAAAACTCCAAGGATTAATGAACTGTTTTTAATTTATTTTCACGATAACAAGTGTGTACTTTTGGATGAAAAAATAACTGTTAACAAATGTTTCAAAAATAATGTTCCTGATGTTGGCATACGAAACATTTTGAAAGGTCGAAAGGAGCACAACAAATGTTTTGAGATTTTGACAGATATCGAACAGATTTACACGAGAGCGCGTTGGTGGAGGTGAACTGTCCAGCAGAAGTGAAAGAAAAACTGCGTTTAATTAATTTCGAACGTTTTTACCAATTTTACATCAAAATCCCCCTTTTTTCATACTCGGTAGCGTTCCACCTTAATGTCGGCAATATTCATTGTAAAAATTCAAAGGCACGAAAATAAAAATCCAACTAGTATTAACATGGCATGGTTGGAAGAATGTCTAACTGACGCGTAGCAAATTATTTCACTTGTCTGAGCTCTGTTTCCTGCGATATATTTGCACTAAGAGAAATGCGGAGGGACTGCGGTGTGACTCGTTACTCTGAAAAGTGGAAATCCCTTTAAAGTATCAACATACATTTATTTCAGAGGGTATCAGACATAAAGGGCCATTTGCATTATTTTTGTGAAATAAAACGATGCACGATGCATCCTTTTGCCTTCAACCAGTCTATTTATGTGCATATATTGCAGTTGCACCGTTACCAGGAGAAGCTTTAGAGATGACCCCGTTAATTTGATTCGGGCTATGAGAGCGCACGGCAAGTAGCAGCAGCTCTATTTCAGAGTCCTTTCTCAGGGCTGAGCTCGACTGCGAGAAAAGCGAACCAGAGTATAAAGAAATAAAGAAACCTCTGTATGTATATATATACGCGACCGAGCTTTATCGTTGGAAGCTGTGGACCGCGAATGAAAATGACCTATTATCCGTATGTACAGGATATAAGTCGGGAAAGAATGGAGAAGGAACACAAAAAAATGTAATAGAGAGAGAGAAGGAGGAAAAGGGGGGAGGGGGAGAGTGCGAAAGAGGAAAAAGAGAGATTGCCGGAGGAAACAGCGAGAGCTCGATAAGACAATGCGAATAAATTCTTTTTATAATGCTGTACAGTTGAAATAAAATGTAAAAGGAGAGCTGAATAAGGTATCCCAGCAGGTTGAATACTTTTTCATTATTCTGCATAGCCATAAGGAGTAATATAAAAATATGGCATACAAAATCGAGAATGGAGGAATGATGAGCGAGATTCGCTGGCATTATCGACCCGTCGAGCTCTCTCACACGAGTGGAATCTCAAAATTAATTAAATTTACTCCCTTAACCTTCCACCTGTTCGTCCTCTCAAAACTAAGAGCGTATATAATACAAACGATATTTACTCTGGATGAACATGAATAGGGGATAAGGAACCATGCTCTTTGCCTCCTTCACGTAAATACCAGATCAGTTTTGTTAAATTTCGTAGAGATAAAATGCATCAACCGATAACTACGTAACCTGGTACACATAAAGGGGTGCGGGGGGTGAAGCTCCGGGCTCGAGCATGAAAAGAGACATGGGAGAGAACAAATAGATAGAGATAGACATTTTACGAGTTTAGAGATATTAAATGAAAATTATAATCTACCAATAATTATTCACCACGGATACGAGCAAAAAACAAAGCCGTGTTACTAATAAGTTTTCTTCTATGATAACGATCGCTAATTCTAACGAAAACGTTATTCTGAACGTAATTATTTAGTGTACTCAGCACCCCGAAAATATCTATTTGATTCTATCAGGATCATTATTCGATGTTTTTTTTTCTTGGGTAATAATTCTACATTTTCTTCAAGGGGAAACCAATCATCAAAAAATAGCATCAAATTTTTTTTAAATTACCTTCGTATTTATGACATTCTCTTAAATACAATCAACACCAACTTCATTTCTTCAATTGATCACAAACGGGCCGACCAAGACTTAAAAAAAAAAAACAAAAACTTACTGACAACTCGATACAATCCTTCGTATCCTGTAGAAGTTTTGTATAGTTTTCGTTATTTTAGTTCGGGTCGCCAATCTCCTTAATCTTCCACTCAAAGAAATGTCCAATGTATTATGGTGCACCAATAGGGATGGTGATGCAAGGACGTATATATATTCAGGCATTCAGAAAATGAGGAAGGTACGAAGAGAGGAAAATACGCGAAGCCTGGGTAACCACATGAAAGCCAAGTCGCCAAAGAGAATTTATACATGTGTAGTTTTGTATGAAAGAGAGTGTAATACCGACGAAAATAAATCACAGCGAAAAGCGTCGTCGTCGACGTCCGAGTCGTCGTCAACGCGGGCGTTCGTGCCGACGGCCGGGCACCGGCACATCCGAACATTTGCCCTCCCTACTATGCCTGACCCACATTTTCGTTTTAAATAACACGTACACTTGCACACAACGTTATGAGAGTACATACTACTGAACTATGTAGAGTACATAAGCGAGCGAATACTGAGAGATGAGGGCGAGGGATGCGACGATATTACACTTTCCCATATGTCCTCGTAGGGCTCTCATCAACGAGTGGATATGTGCTTTTTTTTCAATTTTCACCTTGTTTTTATGTCTTCTTTTTCTTTTTCATAATCTTTGCCTCTCTCGTCCGAAAAAGTACTCATCATAAATGGAAAGATCGTGGCCGTGGACACGAACAAAATAGAAAACAGCAATGTACGTGAAAACGAAAATTACCGGTTGTAATGAAGAATATTCGTCACTATTTTTGTTATTCCTCCGTACACCCTTGCGAGATTTTCACATGTGCGTATTTCCGCGGCTACCGTACCCTCCTCTTACCTGAGGTTCCAAATTTTCTCCTTTTTTCCTCCCGCGGCTTCCACCCCTCGAATTCCCTCCTGCCGCCGTCTTGTCCCCCACTGTATGGCATTTTCCGAGGGCGAAGGGAAACTGCAGAAAACCTTGCTGATACAGTCAGTCACAGTCTCTATCAGCTCTCACTTGGAAGAAATACGGAAGCGATGGGAGCGTGTACCCATTGCTGTCGGTCTGCAATGAAATTTATATATTTTTAATATTCCAAAAATAAAAAAATAAAATTTTAAACGAATTTACTGCTTCGTTCGACGTGGAATGCCCCATGCGCTTAAAACATATATGAAAGAAAGAATCGATGGAGGGTCGGGGTGTTCTATACAGAAGAGGGGTTACGAAAAATAAAGACGTCATTATGAAGCGGACACAAAGTGGGCGAGGAGGGGTTGCGCTCTCGACATCTATTCTTCTTGTGACCGTCAGTAGTGGCATTGAAGAGCAGAAAAGCAATGAAGATCTGTATTTTCAATTTCCACATTAAAGCTATTTCTCCCCCCATACATTTTCGTTCTTTCATCACAGATTCGTCTCATACATTCATACGATTTTTTGTCAGAAAAAAAAACCAGTGGCCCGTCCGCGATGCGACGTGTTTCATTTTCGTGAACTGTTTTTATTGCAGTCGACCAAATGGATAGAGTGGCAACAGTTTCCATTCCTACAATCCTCATTTATGTTCTTCCTGCACGTATTTTTACTAAGGAACGAATGTAAAAAAAAGCGGCGTTTACTTCATTAGTCCATACACACATATACAGAAATCTGTCAAAATTTCCTGCAAGTTACTCGCAAAACGGAAACCTAAGAATAAGTGCCACAACCACTGCCGCCTGAAACCGATGAATGATGGTATTATAGCAGCCTTGTAAACACAAATATTATGAACAAACATATAAACAAAATCGGAGCTCCCAGCTCTGATAATGCAAACTTTTATGTTTGCGAAGCGTCAGCAATACACGCTGCACCTACATCCACGGTATCCTGGCAGAAGCAATAAACCTTTAAAACATAATCGAAAAGATGCATCTTGCAATGGCAGATAATAAATTCATCTTTTATGAATATCATCGGTTCCCATTTGACGAGAGTCTGAAATATATTCCCAAAATATACGAAGCTGTATACGCTGCTACACTTTCTCGTTGTACTCGTTGTTTACTCCATTTACAGCGAATTGACGTTCCATTTACTCACCATCTGATGAGATGTGACAACTGAAATTATTCGATCATATTCCAAGCAAGGCATGGCCAAGGTTTTGAACGTTGATCGAAGAGTTAACTTTTGGTCGTGACTGTTACGAGACTACCACCTTAAATAATGTATTTTCAAAGATGTGTCTGTCTGTACGTAGGACTGAGGATGAAATCCGAGGGATGAATTCAATTTGCTCGTGGCAGCAGTTCATTATCCTGAAAACATATGTTTCGTTCTTCGAACCAGTAATCGGACGGCTAGTCGGGCAGCTTTTTTGTCTTATATATATTTCTATATATATATGTATTTCTAGGTACATGTCTGGTGCGAATTAATATGTATATATATATATTTGAAGACTGTAGTAAAGCGACTGTAACAGCGCATGTAGTGTGGCTTCAGGTTCTCAGCGGGCTGGAGCGGGTAGTCCGCTGCTGGTACGGTAAATTGCGTCCCATTTCTCACTAACTTTTTCAATTTATCGCGACTTGCGCGCCCTGGGCTAATTACGACGAAATGACTTTTACCGTGCTCGCTACCCCGCGCTCTTGAAGGCCGCAACGCGTCACTCAGTGTTCTCTCTTCTTCTCCTACCATTTCGTGGTCTCGAAGCTCTCAGAAAAAGCCTTACTCACACACGCACACGCACATACACACAAACACACACACACAGACACAAATCATCGATCTATGAATTCGTATACTATAGCGGAAGACGGGATACTCAATTGGTGGAAGAAAAACCACCAGGTACCCTTAAACCTTATGAGTGCGTCCATTAAGAACAACCCTTGCGTAATTAATATCAAGTGTCCTGAAAATACTACACAACTTTGCAATACTTTGCATGCTCGCGACTAACACGAGTACTTGATGAAACATTTTCCTTCAAAAATTTACAGGCCCGGGACACCCTGTATATGCACGAAAGAAAATCCTTTGCCATATGACGCACCAGTCTTTACGATCGGTACAGTGCCAATTTCTCGGAGTGTTTTTTTCCAGCTTCTGCAAATGACACCTGCACACATATACATATATATATATATATATATATTTTTTTTTACGGCACAATTCAACACGTAATACTTCGAGACTCAGTGACAATACCGTATCTGTACGATGTATACTTTGAACTCTTCCTGAAGGGGCGTGAAAGGATATTCGGTGCCTTGCTTTTTTTTCGATTCAACGGCAGGTCTACAGCCGTCAATTGTTCGCCATGTTGGTAACACGACTGTTTTTTTAGACGAGAAAAGGCCTCTCACTTTTATTGGAAATTTCATTTACGTGCGCGCGAGCATGTGTGTGTGTGTGTGTGTGTGCGTGCAATGTTCATGATGCAAAGGGGCGTCAAGCGTAGTTGAGAAATTTAAAAACACTGACAATTGGATTAAGCGCAAAAAAATTGGGCAAAGAGAAAACAAAAAACGGCGTAAATGTACGTCAACTACACGCGAGAGGGTTGAATAGCGAAAGCGGGGTTGTGGCCTCCAGTTTGATACTTTTTGAAGCCATTGAGTCTCCGTTTCAGCTACCGTGCTATATTTTCAGTCGACTTTTGGCGGAAAATATTTCCTCTCGCTTCGGTATCAGTCGAAAAAAGAAGAAAAAAACAACTAGGAAAAAATGTCACGTGCAACCCTCCCTAAAAGTTGTGATCTATCTGCTACATGTATAGGTTTTTTATTCCCTTTTGCAGAAACTCGATAAAAATGGTGGAGTAATAGAGATGACCTGCCAGAATGTGAAACCGAGAGAATCCCGATGGTCACGTTATTTTTTGTTTTTTCTTCCTCATTCTTGATGCTCAACAGCCCTGTACCAATTCAATTAGTATTTTATTAATATTCTACTGAGGATTCTCAGGAACGAAAATAAACAATCCACTCGGTTGGATGCGCGTGGTATAATTTTCTAACGTTTGAATTCTATAAAATTGAATTTTCATACAAGTACAACCAACCATACGTTGCGAGCAGAATATGGATTTCCAATAAAAATAACTCGCATCGAATTGGGATGAGAACGAAACATGAGAACACAATGTAATTTTAAAGTAATTTAGTTGAAACGAAAGTTATGAGAAAAAATTTATCATTTATCATTATCATTTATCAAAAAAATACATATTTATTTATATTAAATAAATTGATTCACCAAAATTATTGTAAACAGTCACTGATTTAAATGATAAAATCCCGAGTTTGTAATCTCCATTTATTTTGGTAGTATCTTTGATACTAGAGAACAAAAGTCAGGGTATTGTTAAGTGTTTGAAGGGGTTTAGAATTTTTGCAAGAAAGTAATGCCTCACGCGCACTTGCACCTGCTGTTCTATGCTAACTCATGAAAAGGATCCTCGTAGTTTTGATGCGGTGTACGTTTCTCTTCGTAGTTGTATCCGTCGACAAAGTGCAGAGAACATCGTAAATTTTCGTCGTATGCTAGCAGTCACGGTGAGGGACACCATCTGAGGCGTGCATTATGTGAATATATGTACACACATCGTATTTACGTCATTTTATAAAATTCCCAAGAGATGTTAATTATAACACATTCCAAACTTCTGTAATTAATGTCTTGTGATACAACACATCGTTCCTCAAATCTGAAGTGTCACATTTTTTTACCCTCAGGGTGTGCATTACATTTACTCCCACTCAATAATAACCAGTATTTTTGAAACGCTTTTGATGCACCTGGTCCAATTTTGTTCCTTCACCGATCCTCTTCGAACCACGTGATTTTTTTCATTCGTTCGGAGATTATTTATGAAAAAGTTTTTTCGCTCAATAAACAATCGACTGCAACAGTGAAAACGATTAAGTTTTAAACGAAATCTTCATTTAATCTTGATTTGAAAACCGACTCGCAGTAACTTTCGAAACAAGAACCTTCTTTCTTTTTTCCACAACGCGATCACGCTCGATTTTTAAGAGTTCATACTTATTTTTATTCACTCTTTAATACACACGATATTTTGGGCTCTACAGTATTCTGAGATGATAACAAGAAAATTTATGGTTTTTTTCATATTATTTTTTTCCTAAAGCCTGACAGCATGTTCGTTTTTTTTAATGAGACAGTGTTGCACGTTATAGAGTATATGAATATAATGCGTGGCTGTGAGTATCCCGGAATTTCGTTGCGTATAATATCGATTAATTAGAGTTTTCAACAAAGCGCTTATTGTAAGGGTAGGTTTGGAGATCGAGTCTACAATGGTCAGCGAAGAGAGGATGAAATTTGGCTGAGTCTGCAAATTGTGGGAAAAAGGGTATCTCTTGTCGAGCAGATAAACGCCGGGGGTGAATTTTACTCTCTCGAATCTGAAAATCTATAATATTTTACGTGTTCACGTATGCCGTGGAATAACGTTTTTAAAAAATCAATGTTTTTTAATTTGGCATTTTGCCAGTCGAGTTTAAAAGCTGTTTCATTACCAAAACCGAGCCCGCCATTTTTTTTAACAAAACATAACTTGTCGGCTCATCTCGAATGAAGATTTCAATTCATTTTCGTAAACAAGTTTTAATCCGTTTACGGCCACGCCTATTTCTAAATATCTCACAATTATTAGCTTTGGTAATGTGACTCAAAATATTTTGAATACGAATGTTCAACCATGATTTTGTCGATGAAGTCCTGGCGAGTAGTATTTTTGGACAACGTAGCAAATAAGGTGCTCATTTTTTCACGTTTTCAGCTCAAACTATAATTTTAATCCAATCTTTCAAAGCCCAGTTCATCGAATCATTGTCATTATCTTTACTTCCTCCAGTTACCAAAGCTCGGGAATCAATGGAATTTCTCGAAATTAAATGTCTTTCAAGTGTGGAATTCTAAACGTTTTTTATATACATCCCTATATTATTGATGTGCTTCAAGTACCAAATGAATTCTAGTTCGACGAATGGCTGTACTGAAATATGGTAATAACGTGAAATACCTCAATTAATAAAGTAGCCATCAAAATATACTCGACGGATGAACCTCTGTATTCTGTAATGAATTGTACTCAAAATGAGACGCGAACACGCGTAAAAAAATTCGAACCACCCCTCGAAATACGCAAAAACGACGTGAATTCGGTGAAAAAAGAAAAAAAAAATTGTACGCGTACACGTATATACGTTAACAGCGTAAAAATTTTTCCATCGAAACTGCCCTCTCGTTGTTTCGAGCCTAAAATGGAAGCTCGCTCCCTCCATCCACGTTTTGCCCGCAACCCTCCGTAAACGCAGCATCGCAGGCAAAATTATTTCTGGACATCCATTTACCCTTTGCGTAGCAGACGAGACGAATAAAAATATATTCAGTCCAAATAATTCACTGATATGTAATACAAGTAGTTGCCGTTTATTTGTATAGGAAAAAAAATATTTACGTCATTAAATACAACATTGATCAAAGAATTGTGACGAGGGAGGCTCGTAAACACTTTGAATTCATAAAAAACTCAAAGACGCGACGAATCAAAAAGTCTGAAGGAGTTCGTTTTCAAACGGAAATATTCCAAGAGTCTTCATGGTTACGATGAAACCCGTGCATCAATCAGAATCTGACAAAATGTCATAAAAGCTTGAAGGATACTGAACGCTCCAAACTGAATTACTGTTAGACGCATGTTTACTGTGCAAAGAATGATATCGGCTCGGACGAAGGAGCAGGAGAGTCCACAAATGAATCGAAGCCAGGAGGGTGGATCACATGGTCCATGATTCCCCCAGTGCACGGAAAGAAGAATCAAAAAGCCCAGTTCCCATGAGAGTTTACCGATAGTCCTACACTCTGAGTGTATGACCGACAAATTTTCTTGACCCGTCATCCACCAATGATTGACTGTGCTTGGTGCTGTGTAACAAAATATTATTTCAATTATGCCACCAGAAAATGAAATATTTCGTATCCATCGTTTATTAATTATTCATTTTTATTTGCTTTCGTGAAGTAAATATATTGTAACTTTCATATAATTCGGCAAAAAAAATGATCAAGCTCGTCGTGGCTCTAAAAATATTGAACATAATGCACGGCGGAGCAAGTGCGATGTTTATCAACGGCGACCGAACAGATGTTGCTCCAGTATCGTGACGCGAACTGAGTGAACCCGGTATTAACTCACACCCAATAAAAAACAGTCATTCGAAAAGTTATCACTGAAAGGAAAAATGCGACATTGAATGGATAAAATAAAATCTAGGTTCTCCGCTTGTTCAGGTGGTCGAAGACACCACTAAAAAGGCCAAGCTATGGGCTCCGATAAAACCCTCAGAATAAAATAGTGCGAAATACGAGAAACCGTCCAACTTGCAATATTCTCGGAGGAGAGTTTTCATTTTTTTTTTTTTTTATAATTTTTTCCTCCACGCTAGAAACTTTTCATGCCATTCATACTTCTATCGTTGACTAGTCAGACACTTTTTGCACTTTGGTTGAATAATGTCACTTGACTTTTCTTCTTCTCCGATCCGCAGCCCCGCATCCAATGAAAACTTTATCCTACAGACAAGTGCCGAGAGCTTGCTCTTTCGTATCTCTTTGGGCAACCTCGAACATTCCGCGAAGATTCTTCCAGAATATCGTGAATAAAAAAAATTCTCCGGGAACGGTGTATCACATTGAAACGATGATCGCACTCCCAGCAGGCGATCGTAACCTCGGATGCGTTTCCAAAATATAGCAAAATACAAAGAACTATGTTCTTCGCCTGAAATATGGTATTAACGATTCGCGATAGTTATCAGGCGCCATTCACTTGGGTAAATTATTATTTCAGAACGCTCAGATACACCGAGTGTATTTTGCACCACACGTTACCGCTATTCTTACTGCTCGCCTCCAGGTATTCCCTGCCCTCGCTTTTCCCCATACCGACCATTGCTGCCCAGCCACACTCGTCTCTCGCCAGTCTTTTCAACGTGTTTTTCTTATCTCTATTTTTCAGTTCTGATTTCGACCCAACTCAGTTGTTTTTGCCTTCGCGTTTATTTTCTTCGTTGTGTTTGTATAATCTCTTTGATTGTTTGTTTTTCCGGTATCCTTGACAAACCCGAATGGAAACAAACAAAAAGTAACTCACAAATGTGATGTCGCGATACCCTTTCGCAACTTGAGCGAGAGTTTGAGTAGTTGGAATAACGATCACTGGCGACGAGCAATCGAGATAGTGTTGTAGCGCACCATGAGAATATAGAAATGTAAGGTAAACGGCCCAGTTACTGACCCTGTCTCAGATTGTGACCCCGACGGCAAAGTTTTGACTGCCATAAATATAATTTTTGTCGAATAATAATTGAATTATAGGATAATTAACGAGCATTTCTCACTTTAAATTATTAGACAAAGACATTTTTTCAAATGAAATATTTTAGAATAGAAATTGAATAGTTTTTGTTTTTTTTTTTCTTTCTACTTCTCTTTTGATCTGTCAAAACAATGACAGGAGAGCCCCTTTGAGCTTTTTGCATGCTGTTGATCAGGTTTTTCTTCATTTTGTACAAAGCAAAGTTGTAAGAAATAGAACGACGACAGACTCATACAGTTATAGACATTTTGGCTCAATATTTTAGCAAGAGATGATCTCGGAGGCGTGCTAAATTATCCACATGTGGAAGTGCTCTTGCAAAGAAGCAGCAACAGCGAAAACGAGTACGTAAACTTTTAGCGAGGATGAAACACACTAAAGTCTGAAACATATTTGGCACAGAGAGCGAGCAAGGAATTACACCACGAAATCCTAGCACTCGTTCCGAGTTAAATCTTTGACCCTTTTTTTTAACCCTCTACTCCTTTTTCCCTTATTCTCTCGTACATCTTGGCAGGAATAATCGTAGCATTTTCACCAAAGTATAAAGTACGTCAGCTCTTCTTTATCTTACTTGCAATGGTAGAAAACAGAGTCTTTCCCCCGGAAATAAAAACAGAATGTTTGTTTTGTATACACGTGAGTAAATTCAATTTCACAAGAAATGAAAAAAATTAAATTACGGTAATAATGATAGATCTTCATGTCCAAGAGAGTCTGATTTCGTTATTAGTTTTTTTTTTAGGATTCAATAAACATCTGATGACTCTTCAATGGCATAAACTTCTCTATTCCACGTTTACGAATGATAAATCTAAATTGGATCACTTTGACGTTTAAAAATATCAGTAAAATACATTCTTTCCTTATTTAAAGTAAGAAAATCGTAGAGATCGTTTGACAACGCGAAAAGATTGATGTCTGCAAACTCATGAGGCTGGCAGACACACACACACACAAACTCACACACGCACACAGACTTCTAGACACATAGGATATGCAGAAGAGTCGACATTGGCTCGATAGACTCGGAAATTGAGTTTTTCTCGTCGATTCGAAGCGATTTGTCACCGGATCTCTATACCGATGTGTTTCAGGCTACGATGGGACGAAGAGTCTAAACGTTTCGTGCTTCCTCTCGACTCTTTGTCGTCTTTTGTCTCTTCTCACACTACAGATTTTTACGTCCTTTTCCATCTCGTGTGTCGAGGCTGGAGGAGTGAGAAAATCTCACAAGATATATTTCTTTATCAAGCTCTATTCTGCAGTGTAAGATGGCCACATGTGTGTATACATATAGTAAATCGTACATTTTCCCTTTATTCCTTCGATTTCGAGGCTTCAACGGTCTTTCCCCCTGCCTCTCCCACCCAGTTCTCGTATCAATTTCTCTATTTTCGGCGGATATAAAAGCGACTCTCGGGGCTGTAAAATCTAAAGTTTATACATATATTTCTATATATATATACATTATGAAAAGAAGTGGAGCGGTGTGGGGGGGAGGGAAAGGCACGTAGAACGTTAATGCCTTCGGGGAACCATTCTACCCTTTTGTGAAAAGCGATGAGACACTCCTAAAGCTTTGCTGGTTGTGGCCCTCGCACGAGACCGAGATCTATACACGTCGTGAGACTAAGAGTGGTAACTCGAACGAAGCACGTTTCCACAGTTCTCCGTTTTCTTTCCCTCTCTCTCTCTCTTTCTCTCTCTCTTTCTCTTTCTCTCACACTCTCCTTCAACCCCCGCGTCACCGTTCCATTCCCTGTCGAAATCAATTTCGTTCGGCACGTCGCGAATTTCCGCTCGCCGCGGGAAACTGCGCCAATCTTTCGCACACTTGTAGCACACACTCGGCTTACTCGAAGCATCATTTGTTTTATACAGAATCTCGCCTTTTTTGTCGCATCACGTTCTACAATAATATTGAAATAATTTACACTCCTCATCAAGCCTTGATTAAAAAGTTGTAACTCCATTACTGAATCTTTTTTTTCTCATTTATCATTAAATATTGTTTATATCGTTAACTATAAAATCATCACTAAAACCTAAATCCATAGATATGCAGAATTCTTCATTTTATTGCATTTAAAAAAATAACAAAATAAACGAATGTTCATTTTTACTCATTTTGCTTCAGAGAAAAGTTTTATATAAATATTCTGTTCAAATTGTTATTATTTTTGTTCAAAATACTATAGCGGCGATTATCCATTGTCAAACATTCATTTTCGCCTCGATATACATCATTTTTATTTACGCAAAGTGACCATGATTTATAGAGATTACAAACTGACTCTGCATTCTAAAAAGAAAAAATGAAAATAACAAACGTTCGGAAATGGGAAATGAACGTCGTGTATCAAAAGAAAAGGTTTGCTAAATTGCCTCGCAACACTCTCGTTGGGGAATAAGAGAGGAAAAGAAAATCCGACACCGAAGCACTCTGCATATCGTGAGTACCGTGGATTTGAGGGCGTGTTGCCAAATGCAGTTTGGAGAGTACGATCCTTCGAGTCGATTTTTCGGAAGCATTCACCTGCCGAAATTCTACCAATGTCAAGGAAGAAAAATATGCCCAGAGGTACTGAGGTCTAATGAAAGGAGCACGGAAAAAAATGTCAATACTGAGAAAAGGTGACTCGAGATAAATCTCGAATTGAACATAAATAAATTTTGCAAAATAAGTGAATTGTGAATTTTCAATGAAAACGAAACCTTACTCGCCAAGACGTACATATTTGTCTCGTTGCGCCGTAATGGCTCAAACATTCCCAGAACCATACGAATTTTTATGAGTTATAATTAAGATTGAATTTGCTCGAGAAGCCAGACGTTTACTCAAAACTTCTTGCTTGTGTGTATACACGCATCAAACACTAAATTCTCGAGTACCGAGAATTTCACTGAACAATACTACAATGTACACTGCCTAGGCAAACCCCAGCGTCAGCTTCATCAAATGAAATTACAATGTGTTAAGACCAAATGAAACACTGAGACGGAGCCACAATACCAACAACGAATATAACGGTTTTCGCATTTCCAAGTTCGTTCCTAAACAACAGATATTTCAATGGGCAAAAAAATACCCATGTACCTTGTACGCTGATTTGTTTAAAAATGAAGAAAAATGGCATTTTTGTTAGGCTCTTAAAATGTAACTATATTTAGAAGAAACCGAAGCTCTTAAAGCTCATTAATGGGACATGGATGAAAAATTACGATGTTTTTGATGGAACGCCACAGAAGAACGACCACGGAGACACTTGACCAATAAAAAGATCACGTGGAATTTCTCATAGAAAATCTGTTGCAAAATATGTTAACGAACAACGTACAGAAAATGCCATTAGAATATGTTGAAAGAGAGTGAACGTCGATGAAAATATATTTGTGATAATAGAAGTTGGTGAAAAATGATAAAGAAAATACGGTAAAAGTTCGAGTCGATACTCTCGGATAACTCGGCGCGTTTTCTCTCGCCATTACCGTCAACATCCACGCGACAGAGTACGTGACCGTCTCGAATTTTTTTTCCACCCCTCGACGAATCCATGCAGATTTTTCACCCTACAGTGAGGGAGGAAGATACCAAAAAGCGAATGAGAAAGATAGAGACAAAATCCCGTACTCGACCCTCGGGCTGTTATTCTCACACTCTCGCCTTTTTTCCCGCACATTACCATCTCTCTTTCACTCCCTCGATTGCCCACGTGTGCCTCGCTTTATTCATCCGCATCCTTTCTCTCAGGGCATCTCTTACTTTTTGTCATTCTGTCGTCGCTGCTCGCGACATGACTGTACGTGAAACGAATGTGTAATGGGCGATACACCGTCGCGGCCATTGGTAGACACGAATATAGCACTTCCGTTACTGTGACGCTGCGTTCCCGGTGAACGCGACGTGCTCGGCCCTGACCCTTGATTTTCTAATTCTTTTTTCTTTTTTTTTCTTTTTTCCACCCAACCCTCGTACACATTTTTCCGCATCCCGTGTCTTCGTACGTGTAGTTCACTGGCAAATAGATTTCAGGCTCCAAATTAAATTTCCAAAGTTTTTCACAGACAAATAATTTTTTTGCCAATTCTCTTGTTTCTTTAAAATGATTCAATTAAAAACATTCGTTGGCTGGACAGAGGTCCGCCCAACGTAAAAAATGCAGGTTTGAGATAAACGCGTTTGAAGTTTTGAGTAGCTCACCGCGGATCAGACGGCCTTGTACTTAGATTCGAAAACCGAGTACTTAGAGGTTTTTCCCGACCACAATCTTTTGGGACATCATTTTTGAGGTCCTAAGAGACCATTCAAAATAAAAAAAAAAAAGGAAAATCGATTTTTTAGAAATTCTAGGGTAGCCTAAAGCCTTAAGCACAGCAGCATTAGTTTTTCTTCCCCGTAGATTGCTTATAGTAGTTTAGTGTTCAAGTATACGCCAGATAAAAAGCAGCAAATCGGCCTGCGCGTTATATACGGTTACGGACACACGATGAGAGCCACTAAAAACTAAAACCATCCAAGCGTCTCGCGTTTAGCATAGATATGAATTTCATGCGATTTCGGCCCCTTGCTAACGGCAACCTTGAGTATCACCTTCTCGGTCTCCATTCTTCTTATACACCCTCGGTCCCTCATTCATCGTCAAAACCTTCCCCGTCTCCTCCTCCTTTCAGCGTCCTACGAAGCATCGTACCGAGGCAGCACGACGAGGGTGCAAATTCTCCACGTACAAAAACGAGTGCGCACTCGAGGCAAACTATCCCTTTTCAAATCCCATACATTTGTAAACACGCTCACATAGACTCGCATGAAAAATAGCAGACGTCGACACGACCTTCTCCTCGCCGCCTGTTCCTGTAGAATATCAAGAAACACGCTTGCACATCGACGCTAAATATGGGAATGGAAAAAGAAAAAACTAAGAAAGAAAATTTGAGAGATCAATTCTCGCAGAATCACTAATTCGAGTTGACTAACGATAAAAATGGTATACAGCACAACACTTTACCAAACGTTCCGGTGAACATTAAAAATGGTCGTTTTCGCGGACCAGCTGTCAGAATGAGTAATTTTCGAAAATTTCATTGTTTTTAAACATATAACAATTTGACCAGTCATCTTAGAAACGTTACCTAGACAATGCATCCATGATGTATATAACATTCCTTCCCTTATTATGAGGTTTACCTATGAGTGTGTAAAAAGGGGAAGAGAGATCGCAGCCTTGTATGAATTCCCAGGCAACGTGCTCCGCGACCCTCTATTCTCATTTACCATCTACCCATTTCCTTCAACCCCATTCTTCCATTCCTTCCCGCGCCAACAAACTACCGACTCGAGGAACAACGAGGTTGACGAACCATTTTCTCCGTGCATTCATACGATAATTGCATTTTCCCTTTTGCCAAATATACATATACATATAATGCAGCGTGATCCGAACTCAAATATCAAAATTTACCCGAGGTGCTGGGTTTTAACAAACTGAAAAAGTGAAGGATCCCAAGAAAGTATGAAAATATTTATATTAAATAAATGAATTCATATTTATATGAAGTTGCATAATCTCACGCAAGAAATTTCCGATTCCATCGGGCTTTCATCAAGCATGGATTCGAGCTGCCAAAGCTCTGAATATGCCACGAATCCTGAGAATATCCTTTTCAACAATTCTTAGCCCTTTTCTATTTTCTTGGTTCTGTCTTCTTTGAGTTTCCAAGACAAAACACCAATACAAAAAAACTTTAATTGACAGAATTAAAAAAAAAGAGAAAAAAAAATATTCAATTTATTCAAACAATATCCTCCGGAGTGAGTGAATATTGCGTAATCTCATGCAAGAACATTCCGATTCCATCAGGCTTTCGTCGAGATGAATTTAAGCTAATGCCAAAGCTCTATATATGGCACGAATCCTGAGAATATCCGGATCTACGAATAATTGGTTAATTGCGGGGCTTCACTGCTGTCGAGCTATTCTACTCCTGCACGTGTGTATCTATATCTTATAAATGCATTTATATAGGTTGGTTCGGAAAAAATAACAAAAAAAAATGTGTAAACGGCCAACACGAACAATTATTGAAATCACTTTCCAGGCTCAATATATATGCTAGCTTTTTTCTCTCGGAATTTTGCAATTGAGTTTCATATGCATCGGGATGAACGCAATGTCAAAAAATTGAAATCTACAAAATTTGTACTAATTCACGAAAATTACTGTAACTTTTTGTCCATTCGAAGCTGGAACCCCAGCCACCGCTTATTCTCTTCATTGTGGAATTATCTCCAAGTTTTTAATTAGCATTTTTCATTTATAGTCTTTTTTTAATAACATGAGAAATTTTAAAGTGAAACTATTATGAAAAATTGAATTTTTCGCTTGGCCTTCCCTGAATAAATAATTTATTGGCATGTAATACGGCCTACAACCTATTCCGATTCTTAGGCTTCATTCCTGTGAAAGATTTATCAAAATTGGTTCGGTGCTTTGCGCGTGAAAAGCGGCCAAACACAATTTTGCAGTTGAGTTTTATATTTATACAGATATTGATAGTTGCATGACGTTTCATTGAGTATAAACGAAGCTCATATTTCAGGAATATATGTTCGACAGAAAGCCCAAACCGTAAATAAAGAAAAAAAACTTGGTACTGCGTCTGACATAAGCCCGAGTTGTACTACTGCGGACCACAAACTCTCATACTTTTCTTACGAGAAACGTCAGCGCATAGTAAAATCAATTTTGAAAAAAAAACGATGATAATACTGTCTTTATTAGGTAGCAATGAATCATAATTCATTTGTCTGCCGACGGATCCGATGCGGCAGACCTACCACTTGTCCAAACGCAGTTTATAGGCTCGTATGTAGGACGTTATCGTGTGATCATAATCGAAACATTTGTCACATGTACTCAGCAAACAGAAACTACGAATGTCGTGAATTTCGAACGAGATTCTGATTCTAAAAAAATTCGCTTTGCTCAGTATGTGCATGAAAAACTTATTAACAAAAATGAAAACGATTTATGTTTAAAAATCACTGAAATTGTTAATTACCGACCCTTGAAAAATGTAAATTTATTGTTTTAACGGGGATCACATGACAAAACAATAATTTCAGAGACTTTTGCACTTCTTGAATAATTATTGAAACTCAATGTTCATTTAATAGTGAAAAAACCGTAAAAAAAACGCAATGCCCATTACAGAAAAATGACATGTAATTTCTCTCCCCAGTGTGGTTCAAAGCACGTGGTCGAAATGAATAACTTTTTAAAATATAGGCCAATACAAAAAGTCATAACGATCTTGTTTTTTCGTTTGCAGATGCATCATCCAATACAGATGAAACCAGCGGATAGCGAAAATCGTAATGGTGAGTAAAGATTTTTTAATCCAGAGTATAACAAAATCTTAATTTGTAAAGTCATTTGATACACTGATAAAAAAAAATTCGGTGAACGAACAAAGTTCATTTTAATGGACAAAAAAAAGTCAATTGAACTGATTTTTGTTCGTTTGTTGAATCGCGGATCTACATCATTTGAGTAAGCAGAAAAACTAGTTACCAAAATTTATAAATGTAGGGAAAACTTATTTGTGCCGACGCCGGGGATGAATGGATAAAGAATTATTGGAAACGTTGTAGTTGTTTTTTTTTAAATGGAGTTTAGATAAATAATTAAGATACTATAGATACATGTTTGTTTATCGACATGCCTTTCTACATATAGTCTTTCGGTATATAGATCTTTATGCAAACAAACATATATATATAGTGATTCCGAACAAAATATATATCTATAGAATGTATTCTACGCGATATTTCGATATTCCTATTAATGCAGTTGGGGGCTTGCGCGGATATATGAAAGTTTATCAGCGATCTCTAGCCAGAGGCGAATCAAACTTTCCAACCTCACGTTCTGCTTCGTAAGTCCGAAACCGGTTCCAAACCCCTCGTAGTTTTACATCATCCCTTGGCCTCGAGCTCATATTCTCATTGCTGCAGAGTCGATCAAGAATTTCGATCGTTATCGAGCACCATAACTGCATCGACATGTATATATATATATATAAACATAGATGTATGTATGAACATGTAGAAAGTCCACTATGTGGACAAACAGGAAGGGTGAAGGATCCTTTGACCGAGGTAGGCGACAAGGCGTGGCTTAAGATGTATTTGATGTTTCATCCGAAATCACAAATAAACTCGAAGATTGGTTGATGTCAACATTTCTTTTTATGCCCCGAGGGATAACACCAGCAAACTCTTTACCAACTGCTGGTAAAAAATTATACAAAAGTGTTCAGCTTTGATCAATGAATATCCGGGTTTATTGATTTTGAGCATTTATCTCATCGATCAATTGGAATATCGTGTATATGCTATTGGATAAAATGATTACTCCTTCCTAGAAAATACCAGATTAGCCCGAGAAAAACTAGTTCCGCCCGAAATCGAGTTTTGCCGGTAACCTATATAAGCAATAATAGTATACACCCTCGTTCCAAGCGCAACTTTGACGATGAAATCTCCGCAAGCTTCGGCTCGGTTTCCCATTAATTAATTGGCTTAATCGACAGTGAGAAGTTAGTACAACTTCCGAACGCCATACCATATATTCACTCTCTCGCGTTCACCTTCTCGCCACCGCCAACTCTCGTGATCACAGTGCAGATGATCCCAGAAGCTGTATCTCCGTCAAATTAAATGAATAATAATCAGGAAAATAACAACGGAGAGACCTGGAAGTGTGACTCGACGAGTTTATCTATTTTTTTCCTAAGAAAACTCTCACGAGGTGATCAAGGTATTCAGTGTTTAAAATCGCAACTTCAACATGAGGTCTTATGGGAAGTTGCAAAAAAAGACGATATTTTACAACTAATAACTCGATTTCTAAACGGTCAAACTTCCTCAAATTTGACCCACAGTTGAGTATGACTGTTAAGAAAATTCATACGAATTTGAAACAATGACACTTGGAGTTTATCGAACGCATGAGAAACGATCGAACCTCCTTAATCAAATCACTAAATGAACAAAAATAGTTTTCAATTAGAATACTGAAATGTATTAATTCGCAGAACGTTCATTTCCACTCTCACGATCGTCCTCAAGTAAAATATCTTGACAATGGCGTGATAGCGGGTTCGAGTGTGAATTTTCGAATCAGTATAATGGACTATTCAAATCTTCGTACTCTGCATATATTCTGTCTTAATTATTCAGCAAGTCAGAGTAAATATATCTTGTTCTGTTTACCCTGTGCACTTCTTGGTGTCCTCCGAGAATCCAAACTGCTGCCACTCGGTGATGGAACGTATTTGATCAAACGATTTTCAAGCATTCGTTGCTTTTTTCTAACGATTGTTGTTTAAGAGAAACTTTTTCCTAATCCATTTTAACGTCATCGAGATGATAACTTTTACATCTTTCGTGCCCTCTCTCGTCTGGGCTTTGAATGCATTACTAATAAAACATGTCAGCGTCAGATATTCTGGGAATTATTTATTCCACTCTGAATTACTGCTATTCCATTGAACACCGGTAAAGGCAGTCATTGAATTTTGCATGATCCTGTAAAATTTTAAGTACCAACGCCATCTTCGTAGCAGGAAGTAGTCGAGGCGGTAAATGACAATCGGATAATCCACGATTCTTCCTACACCCGTTGCACGTTCAACCCAAATGTCAAAATAATCCCAATACATTATGAATTTCACAGACTTTAATGGAAATTGGTAATAGGAAAATGTAGTATTTCCGCAATATGCGCAGTTGTATAATTTCGATTTAAATAGAAATAATTGAGGAAAAAGGGGTTCATCACTTTTGTCTTGTACACATTTCACTTTAGAATATAAATGAAAAAGCTTTGTGGACATTGACGACGTTAGGAAGTTTCGGTACAAGTGACGAAACGGAACCATTTTATTCAAATTTCGACAGTACGTTAAAATAATATAAATGAGCGTCCGAATTATAACAAAAATGCAGTTGTGTCTAAAAATATAATTCATCAGGCAGTAAATACTGATATTACTTATCATAAATAATAAGAATGTTAACAATGAAACGAATGGAACGAAAGATAAAACGAAGTAAAAACACTGTTCTAGAAGCTTTTTTGCAAATGGGCGAAAACTTCTGGAATAGCAAAAATGAAAAATCCACGTAAAAGTTATTTAGTGTCTTTATAAATTACTGAAAAGCGAGAGGCAATATTTCAGCCTCTATATTTCATTTTTCGTGATTATATGTATCGCAACCCTCTAGTTGAAAAAAAAACTCATCTGACAAGTGAGAGCAGCAATGAGAAAAAAAAATCTCAGCGAAAGATTACATAAAATAAGCATGAAAACCATTCTCACGTGAGATATACGCAGGGAACTCAAATACAATATTTACGTTGCTACATACGTGTGCGTGGAGCATAAAAAATACATGTACCCACAACGAAGGGTGTTCGCAGTTTGGAATTTCTACATCTCCATTATTACCACTCGGCGAGGGTCTGTGTGTCTATCCCGCCATTCTTTTCCCGTTTTACTTCCTAGCTCTGTTCCGTTTGCTCCCCTTTCCAAACTCCCCGCATCTCGTATTACGCGTTGCGCATTTTCTCGGCTGTCAATATCTTATGTAACCTTTTTATATAATTAAAGCCTTAAGAGACTCGAGAATTTTCGAAAAATCGATTTTCATTGTTTTATTTTAAATGGTCTCTTATAGGACCTCAAAAATAATGTTCCAAAAGATTACGGGCGGGGAAAACCTCTAAGTACTCGGTTTTTGAATTTGAGTACAAGACCGTCTGATCCTCGATGAGCTGGTAAAAATTTATGGTGTTAGTGTTTTTCTGTCGAATTTTTACATGCACTCTTCGTCTTTTCTGCTCTCACTCTCATTTTCTCATCCGACATGTCAGAGACAAGTGGACAAAGCTATATGGAAACGAAAATCTTGTGTGTGTTTTTTTTTATGTGCAACGAAACTCGCCAACCGGTGCAGAAACTAAAGCTTTATTTATACACCTCTGTGTGTACGTTCTATTTATATTGTCTGACAACCGAGACGAAACTCGTTCGTGGTCAGAATGACAGACAACCCACCTTCCCCCGCTGACATATTGAAGGGTGTTTTTTTTTTTGCATATGTTTCAATATCTTCTTGGAACTATTTACCTGTTTAGGTGAACTAATTTTGGATTCACTCGATATTTTAAACATCTCATCATTCTAAATATCAGTTGATCATTTCACCCAAGATTCATCGTGACAACAAATTCAAATTGACCACGAAGAGGTTGGTGAGACATTAAAAAAAAATTCATTGTCAACAAGTGAATATTAGTTTGAATATATTTACAGAATCTCCTTTCTAAATACTTGAAATATAGTCAATCCTAAAAATGCCTTCTTCGATGTGAGCAAAGAGATTTCCGAATCGCGAATAAACGAGGATATAAATAGATGAAAAGCTCGAAATAGATAGACAACCGGCGGAGTACCTTTTTTCGTTCCGTTGCTCCTGCTCGATTCGGCGGTGGTCAAAAATGCAGCTGTCTCGTTTAATTCGATTTAGGGAAGCCGTACGTTGGCGAGGAAACGAAGGATCGAAAAAGAGGAGAGTCTGGTCCGCGTATATCGATGGAGTCGAGTGCTCTATTGATGGAACTTTTAGTGCGAGAATGAGAAAAGGGTAAACGAAGAAAGAATAGGAGAAAACATTCTTCGAGAAGTTCTAAAGAGGAATAAAAAAAGGACGCTCGAGGATTTTGCAGCACGGAGGAAAAGAAGCCCTGGGCGAACCTCAATAATTTGTTCTCTATCGTTTTTTTTTTCTTGCCTTGAGGCTCGTAGTCGCGCGTTGACGCGATAATAACGTTTATCTTATCGACGAGAGTGAATTGCCAGCAAAGGGGCCTTGTAGAATAGAGATAGTGGCGACATAGCCGTTTGCAGGTAGCAAAATGCAAACGTCTGATCGTTGCCCCAAGATATGACGCATTTGCCACTTCTTTATGAAAAAAAACTTATGCATACAGTCTTTACATTACAAAATTTGAAATTAGTAAATTTGAAGCTTACGCCAGCGAGCGCTTTGCTTGAGAACAATAAAATTTCCCTCCCTGATTCTCCCTAAAGATAAGCTGAACCACTACATTGTATGACTTGTACCGAAACTCCTTAAGACTTTTTTCGGGAAATTTTATGCGCGTTTTAGTTTATTGCTACAAAAATGCAACTTCTATCATTTTCTTTTTTATCTCGACGACGTCCTGCTGTATCCTAACCCGAACCGTCAATTTTGTTGAGATTTTCATGCAAACTTCCAGCAGCATAAACATCAATATTTCCTGAATTTATAAACTATATTAGCAAGCTCCTGCGGTGGAATATACTCTTGGCAAACATACGCTTGGATAATTTTCGCAACTTTTATGTAAACTTTACATGCATAAGCCCGAAACTTTAACCTAAAAGTTCCGAATATTATCCAAGTTTTGTTGCTGGGCTAATACCTCTAATGACATGTTACATGCGTGCCCAACAAATTTTCACAGGCTCAACAGTAAAATTGACAAGACGCCACATATTTGTCCAGTTATTAGAACGTAAAACCGTAAAACATAAACACGAAAGCCATCCACTAATTTTATCCTCATCAAAATTATACTGGAACTTGAGCATCGAACCAGGCACCGCTCATTCCCTTGATTTTGGAATTATCTTCAAATTCGTAATTAGTGTTTTTCATTTGTAGTCTTTTTTCAATGACATGAGAAGTTTTAAAGTTTAAGAAAATGATGAACAATTGAATTTTCCGCTTGGCCTTCCCTCAATAAATAATTTATCGAAATTTAATACGGCCTACAATTTATTGCGTTTCATGGGCGTCATTCCAGTAAAAGATTTATCAAAATTAGTTTAGTGGTGTGCGCGTGAAAAGCAGCCAAACACAATTTTGCAGTTAAGTTTTATGTAGAGATTGATATATTATTTAATTATTATTAATTTATTTATATTCAACATATTATTGTTACATATTACGATAATTTGTATTTGTCATTTTCCATTATTTACGAACACAATACAAAAGAATGCGCAATGTGCTGACACCATTGATCGCCAATGTGCATAACGTTTATATTTATATGAAAAGATAAGAAGGGCGCGTTTCATAAATCAGAATATTCCGCAAGGCAAGAGAGCGGAAACGTAAACACTGAATTTTCAGCACGGGATAGAAAACATCACATAAATATACACGTACGTACACAGGTACTTTCCTCCGTCGAAAATATAGGAGGGGAAGAAGTTTAAACTTGTACACACAATCTAGATAAAGAAAAACAGTATCGTGTATAACTAGATAAAGAAAGAAAAAGACGGTCGGAACTCAAGGCAGATTGATGGGATAAAAGCTATAGAAACTTCACTATTCTTCCTGCGCAAAGCTCTCACTGTGCAACCCTTTTTCTATTTTTCTCTCTCTTGGTTTTGTCAGTTTTTTTCCTTCTCAAAGAGTAACCAGTTTCGATAGAAAGGAAAAAAAAGATTCTCTGTATTTTCAATGATGCATAATTAACTCACACTATCGTGGCTGTGTGTATTCACGTCCACAGATATGAATCCAGTGCTTTAATGTTAAGGGGAGAAACCACATGAGGAAGCTCATTTTCAGTGATATTTGAGGATTTCTTTAGGTGGGCAAAATTAATTAGAGTTCAATCAAGTTTCTACATCATTTTAATCATATTTCCGTGAACTTTAATCAATTTTTAAAAATAATTTCGACCAAAAATGAAAGGGCTACGCCCTGAAGTCTGCTTACGGTCGTGGTCCAGAGTTTTTCGATCGCGGAACGCGTGGCCGTTTCAATTTTTATCTGATATTAAAAAAGTTTTTATTTTACATTGATAACTTATTTTATAAGAACATGGACCTCAATGCAGGTGGAAATATTGAAAATTAAAAGTTTAACCGGCCTTGGAAAAATTTTCTTCAATTTTCGCAATACTTTTTCATTAGTTAAGCAAATAAAGGCACCTTCGATTTTTTCCAAAGACTATGCAATGACCTCACAAGCTGGTTGCTCGATATTTACATTAAGTGTCATGACAGATTGGACTAAAATTAAAAAGTAGAGGCTTCTTACATTGTATCGTTGCGTTAAATATCTTACGTTGAATACACATTCATCCGAAGGCGAAATTCGATTAAAGTAATTGAAAAGAATGAAAAACTTTGATTACTAAAGCCTCAGAAGCGAGGTCAAAAGTTCAAATGAGTTAACCAGCCCCAATATCCGAGTTAATGGTTACTTTCCGATGATAATTTTATTATCACAGAGCAATGACTTCTTTCTAAGAGTAATCATTTGTAAAATGAATATCAAAATTCCTGCACGACTTACAACGAAGTTTAGAAAAATTGATCAAATCATCGATATGATCGTTAAGAATCTTTAAATTCGTGAAAACTCATAAAGGAAAAGATTTGTTTTTTCAATACTCTGGCAAAGAATGAGGTTACGTTGAGAGTGAAAAGACTTTTCTGATCAGTGAATACGTTAAATTGAAGATAACAATATATTCAGCTGCGGTCTTATTTGCACCAGGACAGGATCCAAATATGAGATGATAAAGGAAACATAAGGAGTGGAATTTACTTTCCAAATGTTCTTCTTTCAGAGACTATTACATACGGCGTATATACAGACATAACCGAGATATGTATCCCACTTGTCTTTGTCGCCCGCGATGTTTCCTGAGCCAAAAGAAAAAGTAGATGCAGCCGATGAACTTTGAGACCGGAAAATTGTGTATAGCCGGACTATCTAGCGTTTCTGGAGGCCAGCCAAATATTTACGTTTTACCCACACTCGCATGATGGAAGAGTAAAAGCGGATGCTGTCGTCTATGAGGCACAAAAAAAAACTTCGTGCTATACATCCACCCCCAACTACATTTTTCAATGTATACATATACTCATACACGAAGTCATGAAAATATAATGTGTACATAGTAAAACGAACGCTGAGCCTTCACCACGTGACCACTTCCAAGACAATACACATTTATTTTAAGTAATCAAAAAATCTGGTCATTCAATTTTCAAGCTTATCTGCATATCAGTGGAGTTTCAGTATTTGAGAGAGAAAAAATTAAAGTACCCCCGAAAAACTCGTTTATGGGATAATTCTAGTATCGATGTCTGGAACTTCAATAAATTATTGGAATGATACGGAGCAACAACCGAAATGCCAAGTGTTTTGACTTTACAAATACGAAGTTTAACACGAGTCCTTAAGGCCTTAGGCCACTCTAGAGGCTGACCAAAAATAGGCTTTTTGGGATTTTTTTTTCAGAGATGCTACAAAATAAATCGGGATTTGAAAAATGGGATGTTATCATACATGTTAGTGACTGTTTACAATAGTTTTTTTTGGAGTGATTCATTAGTGTTGATAACAAACGAAGTATGCAAATCAGAAAAAAATATACAACGATAATTTCTTTCTCCAATGAACAGTGTGTACTACAGTGAATTTCGGACAGCCAGACGCTATAGTAAAAAATCGATTTCGCACATCATCGCGTCCCAGCACTTACTTCCGACGACATCAGCGCCGTCCATTAGATAAACTTTATAGACTGTCGGGCTATGCCAGCCAAGTGTTGAGATCCGCTGATGATTATCGTCTCGTGATAGAGCCTCCCCCACGATATATCTAAGCCGTCATACTTGTGCCAAGTACATTTTTAAACGGAGGCTGTATAACGCGTTGCATCACATGCTCGAAACATTTGGATGTCTATAACGCTCGGGCGAATTGGACCATTGTACAATGACTGTTGTGTTGAGTCCTAAAAGCCGATTAAAAAAAAAAAAAGAAAATCGTAATACCGCTCCAGTTACGCCCTTGGAGCGAAACTGCTAAAAAAAAGAGGGTCACTTTTATATTTGTGTTTAAGAAGCTTCGATATACAAGTCATACAATGGTTCAGCTTATCTTTAGGGAGGATCAGGGGGGGATCCTGTTGTTCTCAAGCAAAGCGCGAACTTCGCACAACAAAATTTCGTATAAAAATTACATGATTTTTTGTCGAATTAAACGAGTTAGATCCGCGATCTAAAAAAAATATAATTGAATTTATCATATTATCGTCAATCAAAATAAATTTTGTTCGTTCAATAAATGATTGTCCTAAAAACTAGAGGCACTATGCATCCCATAATATATATCAGAGTTGACATATATACATGTAGGTGGGTGAACACGTATATCATAAGGAAATCGAATTTCCGTCGTTGACGTCGTCATCGTCGTATAGTTGTCATCGTTACGGGCGGTTTAACATGAATATACGGCCGGAAGAGAGGGCTCTTTGCGAGCACACTCAACACACAGTGAGGGTATAAGGGGGTGGTAAAATGTGCAAAAGGGCTTTTCACGAGTTGTGAACGAGCCTGCAAAAGCGTCTCGTACGGTATGCCAAGTCTCGATATTAGTACAACCGAGTTTAACGGCATTTCTATATACACGTTGAGTAAAAACTTCATTACCGGCAATTTTGTTCCGGTTGAGTGGAACCATAACATCATAATATTTCGAGGGTGATTTTGAGAGCACTGAAAAATAGACTGGGCAAACAAATGGGTCGAAGATAATATTATTGTGGCCTCAACCGCGATATATATTTTCATTAACGCGCAAATATACAAAGTGGCAATGTTGCTTACCGAATTCATTAGATCTCAGTATTTCGGAATAACTCGTAAATTCGAGCGGCCTAACCAAACAAAGACCAAACAATAAGGAGGAACGTTTTATCGGTAAACAATGAGGATCAGCGCTGACCACTCGACTGCAACGTTCAGTACCAGTAAGTTGATGGGGTTGCAAATAACTTTTCAGCCATCGAAAATGTATTAAAGTTTCTTACACCGAATGTTGTCTTGTACAAATATCCGTACAAACCATTCGAATGGATAAGTACTTGTACGTGTAGGAAATTGTTGTTTGGAAGGTAAGCTGAGGCACGATTACGAGACATTTCTATAACAGTACACGTTAGTCAGACAGGTAATGCATTTCTCTTCCATATATTCCTACTTATGTGGATGAATCGAAACGGTCACGCTATACTCGCATCGGCTATCGAGCAAACATGAACTCCGAGTGGTCGTAAGCCCTGCTATTACAGTCTCTAAATGCACGTGTTTGTGTGTGTGTGGTGCGCGCGGGTGCGTGTGTCTCTGTATTGAGTGCTATTTGATAAAAGGACGTAAACAAAACGATTAAGTAGGTAAAACAACGCAAAGTACGCTCTTTTGTCTATACAAATGGGTTTCATATCTCGCTACGTTTCATAGGGGCAAGTACAGTTGGCGTACACCCATGACCATTGCAGATGTCGACAACCACCACAGCTATAGATATGTGACGACTCCTATCGTATCTCCTTTTTACCATTCCAATTGTGTTTGTCACATCGATCGATGGCTTAGCCAACTTGCCCTGACGACCAAAAGCCACGTACATGATTACGTTTCATACCAACCCGCTTGCGAAGTAGTATTTCTTCGTCATTTATTTCTGGCCTTCTTGAGCACAAAAAACAAGAAGTATGTACTGTTTTTTTTTTGTAGAATTTTGACTTGTTATTGGAAAATCTATAGTTTTTGATTTTTCTTATTCGTCGAGAAATTTTCATGGGTCTTCATCCATCGATTTATTCGTTGTCACAAGTCGGGCTTAATATTGTATAGACGACGAATCATCGAATGATGATCATCGCGAAATGACCGTCTTAACGATTTATATGTGAATTTTCCCTTCAATTCCGTGGTCAACACTGATTTTGATATTTTTGTACCGAAAAGTGATGTCAATAAGCGTTGGGTTCTTCGGCAGATGACCCTAAAAATGTAAACAGAGTGGCTATCGCTAACCTTCCATTTGTCGAGTAGTCTTATCGATCGTGAGTTCGTGACATCAAAACAAGAAACACGAATGAGGTCGAACAGGTGTTCGTATAGTTCTTAAAATTAATTTTTTTTATTTTAATTAAGCATCTCCAGAAAGAAGGAGTCGAAAGTAACGAGAGAAAGTAACGAGAGTATCAACGATGCTAGGTGTGAGCAGTTCGTAAAAATTATCTAGCTTCGAATTTACGCTTGTATTTGTATATAGAAAAGTTACATCAATCAGACTACAAATTACATTACGATAAAACTGTACTTACAGTTAAGTTCGTTAGATCGTTCGCTTTTTTTCTCAGTCGAAGCAGAAACAAAAAACGGTGGAAAACTAATCTTTCCTCCGGTCTGTTATAAATTATAAACCTTCATGTAAAAACTTCAGTCATTCAAAAATACTTTTAATTACAAAAAAGGCGGAAAAAACATCAAAAATATTTGTAGCTTCGTTTGAAAAACATCAAGATATACAGATTTTTATTATGCGAAATGTTTGAGGATCTTTCGTGTTGAAGTGATTACTTTTTCGTCGAACGTTTGTTACGTCGACGAGTCTTCGGTATCGTGAAATATCAAGAGTCTTTTGGTGTATAGAACTGACTGAAAGCGAGTAAAAGACTCAGTCCATACATAATGCATCTGCAAAAGCCCAAGTTTCGCTCGTCTCTTTTTTTTTTATTCCTTTCTCTGTATATACTTCTTTCGTTGCTTTTTCTCCATCTTTCTCGATTTATTTCATACCTTCCTGAGATAGAGGTGACGTTGAAACTCAGAGGCCACACGAATATATTCCCCACATACGCAGAGTCAAAGGCACGAATGACCTCCGTGGCGTCCCGACCATGTTTTCTCAAACCATATACAAAGCGTCAAAGACATCGATAATCATCGTCACTAATGTAGTCGATGTCTCTCTCTTTCTCTCTCCCTCTTTCTCTCTCTCTCAGTGTTCCAATTTTTTAAAATCTAGAAAGCTGTAGTCGACAATCTCTGTTGTGTTTGCGTGCATAAAATAACGTTCTTCGTCGTTTACCGTATTCATCATATCAACTGAACGGTCGATACAGTCAGCCCGGAAGTTGGCAAGGCCTACGATCAATCGCGAATAGCGTTTACGCCAAGATGAATCGATCTGTACAACTGAATTTCATATTTTCACGCAAGTATTTCTCGAAGTACGCGTAAATAAAGGAATATATATATATTTATATATATATACGTATTGAGCTTGAGTTAAATCTCAAGGTAACTGTATTTTTGTTTGATCTTCAAACAACCATATATAGACATGCATGTTTCTTTCACCAGGAGTTTATGCCACAATCCGAGCTAAATTATTTCATCGATAATGTGTTTTCCTCAATACATGACGCAACGTAACTTACTATCGATTCTATTCTTCGTAGCCTAAGAATATTGAACATCGAATATTGACAGTGTAAAAATAAACTGGTTTTTCCATATCTATGCCAAACTAAATGTATTCATTTGATTATACAGAAACTAACCTCTATTCATATTGTGCGTAAAAGAGAATCGAATAAATTGATGATAATCCAATTTATTTGATGGGCGTGAAAGTTTTTCAATTTTTTAAATTTAATTACAATTTGCTGAATAGCACGTTTTCTCTTAAATTTTCGTCCAGATCTGAATTTCTGAGCAACTCAATAAACCTCTGACATATTGTTCTTATAAAGTAAGTCTTTATTCTGTTTCTCATGTTTGGATCTGTGCCAAACCATTTGTTCGGTTAAAAATGTACATCAGATTGACCCCCGTTCATTCACTGGTCTCTTTCAATACGTTTTATTTCCTCAGTCCTCAGAGTTAGAGAGTTCCGTATAAAATACAATCCTCTCTTGATTCCATACGCAATTTCACTACCTCACAAATTCGTCTAAGCTAACAATGAAATTAGCAATGGATTTGCAAATAAAGTGAAGTTTAAGTTTCCTCAGCACAGACGCGTTTAGAAACGTTTTAACAATCAGTAAACGACTGCGCAGCATTATTCTTTTTAACGACGAATTTTTGGGACATATTTTCCGGGGACGAATTTCCCTAGATTCAGAAATCCCTAGTAGGGAATCCACATCTCAGCCTTTACAGGTCCCGAATATTTTTCGGACAACCCCAATAATTTCCAACACGGGTTATCCATCAGGATTACATTGATTTTCCCATATTCTTTCTACCCGTCACATTCACATGTTCCTCTTTCCCTTAGGGACTTGGGGAGCTGGGAAAAAGCAAAAGTTTTTCAATTTTCTCACAAAGGTTTACTGCCACATTCTCAAAGCTCAACGATATGGAATTGTTTTCAATTTTATATCCTAAATAGATCAATTTTAATTACGCCAGTTATTTACTCAATAAAATGCAACACGTATTTTATCTTTTAACGCAACACTTTTCAACCATGCCCGAATGCCTGAGCGCGTGAAAAAGATTTGTTTAGTGATAGCCACGAGCGTTTACGTGCTTACGCGAGGTCGTGATAATAATCGCATGAATTTTTGTGAATCCTTCTGGTGTTTTTATGTTCGCAAAAGTACCGTATTCGAGCACGCGACGTCGGTTATCGAATATGCATAGAAAAATTAAATCGAGCGCACATGTGCATAATAATTTTATATTTTTCGTGCTTGGATGAAAAAAATGGAGTGAAAGTACTGCGATGTTCATCTTCAATGATTTGCTATAATTATTGTTTCTCCCTTATGTGAGCATCGAATCGCTTTATTTTATTTATTGAGTAAAGAAATTTGCTGCGATGAAATATTTTTGCTTTCCTGGCGCAGCTTCGATTCTGATGGTTCTCAGGACTTCAGTTTATCTTTATCTCACAAATACTTTGGCACCAATTAATCCGATTGAATAAAAAATTTATTTAATAATTCATTGACCAACGATGATTTAAATCAGAATGGTTACAGTCAGAGGACCGAATAAAACTTAATTTCCAGAGCCGATAAGTCATGCACAAAGAAATCGACACAAACGACAGCTCTAGATAAAGATGTTTGAATTTATTTAACTTGCGTTCTCTAGTGAAGTAAATTTCACACAATCAATTATCGACTTTTTTCGGTTGGGGACATAAATTAATTCTTCCGAGGATAATACAATTGTCGATTCACATTAATTATTTATTCATTTTATTTTGTAATTCATCGACTTTTGTCAAGTAACGAGATAAAAGGCGATATTACACAATGTCACTCAAGGTATTTCTCTCTCGAGCTCAAAAACTTTAAAAATATTCGACCCTTTGCCACGGTGAAGTAAAAATACATGTCATTTGATTGTAAAAAATATCAGGTCAATTTACCGAAGTTTTGACAGAATAATATAAATTAAAAAATCGTGTAATTCACATGGGAATCAACGAAGACTTGTATTCAAAGTAACTCGTGATCCGTGTAGAAAATAACTCTAAAAATTTAATATTTTGAGAGTATTTTTTTCGTGAAATAATAAATAGTTTGTCGACCACATTCTACGAATTTTGATTTGCTCCTGCACCCACGGCTCACCGCTACAGAATTAACTTGCTGCATGAGATCTTTAAGCAACGTCATTGTTTCTTATTCGCGAATCAAATTAGTGATTCGATTCTCTCCCCTCTCGTCTGCACAGTATCTGGATACTAAAGTTACCGAAAATCGATACACTCGCTCGCGTGGTAACCCTCGAACTAAGTACATCTCCATCTGGAGTCTATTTAAGGTGATCTTATACATGAGTTGTGTAAGTGGGAGAAAAATAGCTTAGAGAAATGATATTTCGAGAAAAGATACACATTGTTCTATGACGATAGTAGAACACTTTGGTGGATCACCTTAAGGGATCGTATACAATTGGAAGGCCAAAAAAAAGGATTTTTTACGATTTTTTTTCTGGATAGGGATTTCATTTGAAAAGAAAAAGCGAAATGAAGTAGACCACCATATTTTTGTGCATCAAAATGAATTTTATTAGTTCAACGTTTTTTTTTTCAGTGCATAATCTCCGAACCAACGACATGCCATTTTGGTCTCAATATCTTCAATTTCAGATCGTCCCAAAAATCCGAACAGCTGTTAATTTCCGTCAGCTGTTTTTTCATCAAGAATCGCAGCATAAAAAATTCACAAGATTCCAATAACGAGATTCCAAAACTCTGCTGATAATGATTCATTTAAGCTTCGAAGAATATCCGAATAATTTCCATAGCAAAACTGCATTGGTCAGTAAACATGCAACGCGGTGGTTCGGACTTGAAAATGATGAGTGCAGAAAAGCGACGGAATAGCTCTGGCGGCTCCTCGTTATTACACATCGCTTGTGTTTACGTCTTAACGGTAGACGTACGTGTGCGCATAAACGTATGAATGTGTGGAGCTATGTGGGAGGCAGAAAATAAGAGTAGGGGAAGAGAATCGAGACGAAATAGTGAGTGCTTGCTGTGTGCCTCGATACGAGCATTTAAATGAGAAAGAAAACGACTGACACTGGCGCACACAAATGTATATTAGATGTTTGCACGTATATCTTCGTGTATATATAAATATATATAGTGTTGCCTCGTAGTTGATGGTCGTTTTGCGGGTGCAGAGAGTGCGAGAGGTAACCGCGCGAGCTCTTGTCCGCTTTAAGGTGCATGGATAAGTGTGTGCGTGAGTTTGAAATGCACATGTGTGTGCGGCCACGTTTGGGGAGAGTTGGCGGGGGGGTATTAGTGAACAACGAGAGAGGAGAGAGAGAAGAGGAAGGAATGGAGGCATCGGTGGTGCCGGCTCGCGCGCTCACTTGTTGAGTGTCGAGCGACGGACGTGTCTTGTCATCAACCGGTAGACGCTCGAGCGGCTCTCGCGTTTTTTCAAAATCCTAAAACCCGCGAAAAGTTTAAAGTGTTGATTCGTACGATGCACCGAGTTAGAAATTAATATTTTAAAAAATAGTAATAAAAAATAAATAAACCTGGTTAATCCCATGATGAAAAATTCAAATGTGCGTAATGTATGTACATTTTTTTAAATATATTAATACACACAGTGCGTTATTGCTTGCGGTTTGATAATTCATTGAAAAAATTGAAGAAATAGAGAATAAAACGAATACATGAAGTTCAGTGATGGCAAAGTGCTTCCCCTTCGGAATTGAAGTGGTTAAATGATTAACGAAAATCAATCATTCGATGAAAAGTCCAATATACAACTCGCTTTGAGTGACACAAAATTATAGCCTCAATGACACGGAGACTTTTAACGTGTGTCTTGCACACACATTGCACATGTTTTTTTGGTAACTTGACACCTCGCGACGAATCCCGCACACACGTTTCAAATAAAATCGTAAGATAATGTCCTCTCTTATCTCTATTTGGCTCTTTCTCTTTATATGCGCTTTCTGTCTTTGTCTCTAACTTCTCTCCCCTCTCGTTCGATCTTTCCGTCCAATTTGCCACCGATAATTTGGCAAACGATGCGAGTGTTGTATTTCGTGAAAGACCCGCAAGAAAAAAAAAGAAAAAGAAAAACAGAAAAAAACGGTAGCGCTCGCAGGCTGGATGAAACCAGTGGAATTAGCGACTGCTTGAAAAGTGATACGTTCGTGTTAACGAATGAGAGGAATGAAGTCTATTGTGCGTAACTCGCGGTTTATATGAGGGAGTAAGAGATAGTCGCGTGGGCTATTTTCGAAGGCCTTTCTCTCTCTCTCTCTCTCTCTCTCTCTCTCTCTCTCTCTCTCTCTCTTTCTCTCTCTTTCTCTCTTTCTTTATCTAAGAGTTTGCGCTCCTTCGCAAATGAAACGTCTACTGAAATTCGCCTTAGGGGCAAAGACGCCCGCGTAACTCGCGCAGTTAGCGCCAAACCAGCGCACACACACACACACAAACATAAATATACATCTATACACACAAAATACACACGAATATGTATGTAGCTGCATTCTCGGCACTACGATCGTAAATACGCCATTACAAAAGCGTTAATGATATAGTTATTCGCTTCTGCCGCTTCTCCTATTCGACTCGGCGCATCATCTTACCGCTGCTCCTCATCGTTAATACCGGCCCACAATAGATTTTTGAACGGAAATACAGTAAATAACGTGAAAACACGAAAATGCGATAACTGTGCTTGGTTCCTTACAGAAAAATCTTCATTTTTAAACGATTCTTTATTCATCTAGAACTTTGGATACAGAGGAGAATTTTGCAAAAATACATTCACCCGCCAGTCTTGTCAGAATGGAAAGTAAAATGAAACTAAAAACGCGTGACACTAAAAAAAAAAGATTTTTCTTTTTTGAAGGAAGTATTGAGAGTCATCCTCTGGCATAATTTGACAGAAGTTTGTCAAAGTTTAAAATATAATTTCTCAAACAAAAGAACATAATAAAATACGAAAATCGAATCAAAATCGAATCATCGTGAAATATGCAGTAGAACCGCAATTGATCGATTCGAGCTTGCATACGCCAGGCAGAAATCTATGGTAAAATGAACGAGTATACTGCACTATTTTGAAAAACGATAGTTTACAAGACTGTGGAGCTGTGTGAAGAGATGGATGCGAGAAGGCAGCAATTAAGCGGCAGAAATGAAATGCACTGACTCGACGAGCATATTCTGTTTATTCAGTATATATTTATATTTTATTTTATCATAGAGGCACAAGTAACTTGAGAGAAAAGTCGACGAAACAATTCTTCGTCAGTGATTTCAAAGCAAAAGTTATACACTAGTTATACATACACGTCTTTTGTTTATTCTTCCAAGAAAAACTGACGTAATACCTACATATATATAGACTTGTTAGAGACACGTACTAAATTATAAGTAGGCATGTCTATATATGCACACACATGCACATAAGAGAGACCGGAAAGATGGAATATGCCGATAAAATATCATCATCGGCAAACAGGACCCGCCGTTTAAAGGTAGTTCTGTCGTTATATCGTTTTCTTAAGATTTTGTTGAAAAGTTGGATAAATCTTCTTTAATGTCATAAGCACGTGTTGAATTTTAGAAGGTTTCACCGAGCGGAAGTTCAGATGGTTATTGGTAAAAATCACAGTTTTCGGTAGTCTCTCATAAGAGCTTGTGTTAAAAGTTACATTTTCATCAATAAATATTTTGGCTCCTACACGGTGAAGCCTCCTACAACTTTGCATACATTTTCATGCCGCGTCAAAGCAGCTACATTTAGTTTATCAAAAAAATCTGAAGAAAAAAACGTTGCCAATTTTTGTAACTTTACAGCAAGTGCATATTATCTTGGATGACCTTGAATTTGGAATATGTTGTTTTTTAGTCAATTTACTACAATTTTTCTTTGTCAACTGATGCCCGCAAACCATTTTATATGTGAGAAAAAGTGAAAAACAATTTTTCGACATGAATGTCCCGATAGAACTACCTTAACGGAATCATTTTTTGTTTTTTTTTTGGTTTTTTACATTACAAACTAGTTGCGAGGACTTTTTAACTTTTTCATTAGTCGTAAACTTCATGTGTAACCCGCGAGTAATTTCCTTCCTTTCGTTTCTGCGACGAGTTATTATTATTCTTATTATCGTCATTATCTTAGTCGCTGTGCATCGCGATTGCATAACTATACAGTAGAAACGTCATCTACCTACGAATACACACAAGGTGTGCGTACACACATGCATAAAAACACAGTACATGTTATTGCGTAACGTTATATCCTAGCGTGGACAACGGAACGAGGACGAATGGTTTCTCTCTCTTTCTCTCTCCCTCTCTCACTCTCTCTCCTTCTCTTTACCTGCACAGATAGACATTGCTCGGGGGTAAAGAGCCACGCAAAGTGCTCAGTTGTTCTTCTATTCGATTCCTCGCGGACGCTTAAAGTACAATGAAAACCGTGTCGTGGCACATGCACTTTTTTATCTGATACTCTTCTCTTTTTTTTACTTCAAAACGCGTAATTCTACTTTTTTGACCATACGATAGCTGAATCGAAATACCGTCGGTTTTTGCGCAGTGACTTGAAGAAATTCAACTTTTGTGAACGTGTATATGACTACATACATTTATATAAATGTGAATATATACATATATATGTGAAGGAATTGAGCAACGTCATGAGAATACATTGTAATAGCACTGACGCGAATAAATTTCCGTCCATGCGCGATTTTATGTATTCGCGTGGGTTTTTTTTTTTCGTTTGTAAGAAAACATTGCATAAATTGTTTTTTTACGGGATTTTCTAGATTTGAATTTTGTTTTTTTAGTTTATATTTGCACCTTTATCGCCCGTAAGAGGAAAATGAAGGAAAAACTCGAAGAAGTTTATCCGTTGCACTACCGCTAGCTTTCCCGAGTCGTATATAGCAATACGTGAATTCCAGTCTTTGACTTTTATAACCGCAACTGGATAGAATTAAAGAAACAAAAAAATTACTACATCCATGTGTTTGTATGTGACACTTGAGTGCTTTCTCTTCGATTACTCGTAAAATACGAGCGAAAATAAGTTTAATAAAAGTAAAAAAGAGTATACAGTGACAAAAGTCGGTACTTCTAAATAATCTATGGAGATTTTTTCATTTTTAAACTTCTTAAAAATCAAAAAAAAAAGTTATTATGAAGGGCCCATGATCGGACTGGTCTTTCAAGTTGTTAAAAAAATATAAGTTTAAAATTAACAAATTTCAAAATATCGAACAAAAACCAAAAGAAGCGATCTTTTTTTTCAATTTGGTAACTGTTGAACGAGTAACTAGAGAAATAACAAATTTTTTCAGAGAGACGTCGTTCAGGGGTGTTAAAAAATGTCAAAAAATTGAGGGAATTCACGATTCAAACTTTTCAAACTGTCCGATTTGACGTCGAACGCCCCATTTATATATACATTTAAATTGATCTTTTTTTTCAATTTTATGTGCAATAAATAGTTGACATCGCTGTAAAGCAGCAACTTTACTTGGATTAACAGAACCTGTACGAGCGAGGAGTGCCCGAGTGTGTTTATAAATTAAAACGAATTTCCTTATTTCCAAACAATTCAACATGTTGAGTGATATAAATAAATGAAGCATTGAAAATAAACAATTTATGTTTGTTATTTTCTCGGGTGCATAAAGTGAATAATTCGTGAAGTGATACCGGCGATTACCAAAGTTCTTCGATATACGTATATATATTTATATAAATATTGTTCAATATTTATATTGTGCAATTGAATTGTGAAAAAAAGGAACGAAACACTAGCATGGCCATGAAGAGTAGGAAACAATATTGTGGAGGTGGACACTTTGGAGCAACTAGCCAGTATCCGGCAATCAGTCAGGCGTATTGGGCACCACAGCCTCAAAACGTGCCCTATTCCGTACCAGGTAATTAGAGCAGTTCAATCGTTACCTTAAACCATGCGGAACTGTTATCATGGATTTATCGTCGTCCTTGCAAGAAAATATTTTACATTTTTTTTTCTCGTATTCCTGCGTTTACTTTACAAAAAGTCTTTCAGAGATTCTGATTTCCATTCTTTTTCTAAGGACCCCACTCTATGCAACTGTCGCTGACCTATTCCCAAAGTATCGTTTTAAGTAACTAGCGGGACGCTTTATTATTAAGAATATTATATAAAATCGCTATACGCTCATTTGAGGCAAGGGATCAATCGCTATCTCGCCACTGTGAGTGCGAGAGATGGCTGCCATAATGGAAAACGGTGATTTTTAAAATTCGATGTGAAGCTCAGTGACTGATTCATCATCTCAAGCGTATCCA
This sequence comes from Campoletis sonorensis, assembly GCA_013761285.1. Taxonomy (NCBI): domain Eukaryota; kingdom Metazoa; phylum Arthropoda; class Insecta; order Hymenoptera; family Ichneumonidae; genus Campoletis; species Campoletis sonorensis. The sequence goes on along the minus strand of JACEOJ010005830.1, from coordinate 245,822 downwards.
GATTTCCACATGATTTGATCACGGAAATAAATCCAAAGTACTTGCTGTCATCTTTTTAAAATGTACAACAGATTAGAAATAGGTTAAAGAACCTCGTTTTTGTTCCAAGTACCTCCTGAATTCAACGTAACGTCATCAATCGAGAATTCATCAGTTACCGATTTAGAACTAATCCTTATCATTCAATATCATCAGGAATTGATACTCGCGTGATGCTTATCCCGTGAAAACTAATTAATCACATTCGTATAATTCACAAAGAAAATTGAGATCGTGTTACCGAGTTGGAAACATTTTTTGTTGTAATTGTACCGAATCCATGCAAAAAAAAATGGTCAGAAATCATTTGCAGTCCGATATTTCCGTTGAAAACAGAAATGTGTGACTGCTTAAGTCAAAGCAGCATTGGTGAGTGTCACCAACACATGAAAATGTGTGACTCGCAGTAGACACATGACACTCGAACGTTATGAATAGTCAGCACACGGATCGTTTGCTCGTTCCTTCTCTTGTCCTCATCGAAGAGAACGAATAAGTATGTACCAATGCATATGTATATGTACATAATATATGTACATATGTATATGATAAAACCGAAGATTGCACAAATATACATTGACGAAGCCTGTGACATTACGTGCGGTGCTAGGCTCGGTTGTGAGACATGGCTATTAATAAAATAAAGAGAAACCAAGGTTCGGTCGAAGCTCGCAGCTCGAAATGCAATGTTGTAAGCATCGAGCAAACGTGCCATTGCATATTGGCAGATCGACTCTGAACAGCAGTCCATCATTGCAATCATTCGACTTTGTGACTCATATTTTATCTACGCACCTTCGCTTCTCAAAATCTTGGCCCAATCACTCTGGTAGAAACTCTGGTAGTATGTGAAAAAAAAAAATCTTCTTGCACCTGTCACATGTCACGTGATGGAGAAATGGCCAGACACTCTTCCAGGGCTTCAAAATAAATGCATTATATCGTTTGTTTGATTCTATAGCGACCGCTGTTCGAGTGTTGGTTTTAAAAAAGTAATTAAACTTTGGATACTAAATTTTCCAAGTCTTTTACTCTGCCCCGAAACGTGATCGTTGAGGCAATTGAAAAATAAGTTATATCGCATACGATCCGAAACTCAATTGGTTTTGATATCCTATATACTATTTTTTCTTTTTTTTATAGCTCTCCTCCGACTATCAATCATTTGAATAAAACAATAACCCTTAATGGACTTTTTTCGATCATCTTTTGTTATGCTGCTCGATCGACAGCGTAGTAACCATTATTGCAGTGATATTCCGTCTTCCGGAATGTTCTGCTAAATGTCAAACTCCTAAAATTTAACAGGGACATGGTTTATAAAGCTTTTTTTTTTTTAAGTTTATGTTTTTATTATTGCCCTACTATTTTTTGTGCCAAAAATATTTCCTATATTCCCGTGGAAACAGTTTTGATCTGACAGTTCGAGAAAAATCGACAACGTTCCTGTCAAAATCAAAAGAAACTTAAACATTGCATTTATTCCGTTGATATGACACGACATGCATGATATCACTGTCAAAATATGACTCGACGAGATATCAGACCAAAAAAACCGCGTTTATCAAAGCCAGCAAACAAGATTTTCAATTTGCTCCAATTTTTTGATGTTCAAGTTTGTGTTTATGTTGCGAGTATGTCAAGGATGACAGTGTGGTTAAAGGTTGGGCGGTTGCGTGAAAGTAATCATGATTCGTGATATGCGGCGTGATAAGATCACTTTATTGAAAACAACATCATTTTGTGGAATGTAAATAAAAATACAATGTTTTTGTTGTAAGGAAAGGAACGCTGACAAAAAAAAATTCGTTGAACGAGCAAAATTCACTTTGTTGGACGAAAATATGGTCAATTCACCCATATTTTTGTTGAATCGAGGATGTACATTATTTGATTCATCAAAAATAGTTGAATTGACCATATTTTCGTCCAACAAAATGAGTTTTGTTCGTTTAACGAAATTCAGCGGTTCCTGATCGGTTGATAGTTTTCGGAATTGACATTTTTTGGTCTATTACGAATCGATTTACAAATCCGTCTCAATACAGAAAAAAAAATGTACAGATTGGCAATTGACTGTATATTCGCATCGTTCAAAAATGATCTCGGTAACAATGGCGCCGACAATTCAAATGAAATTGTGCAGAAAAACGGTAGAGATAGAAAGAAGCAGAGTCCGTTTCCGACTCGTCTCACAGGTTTTCAACGAAGCGTAATGTGAAGAACCGCCTCTTTTGCGATTTGCCTGGTTCCATTACACAGGAAATAAAAGGAAAGAGAGAAGAGAGAATTCTTGCAATGTATAAGAACAGTGAATATGCCAAGGCAATGATTCACCGCTCATCTTGCAACTTATTACGGAAGTAACGGTCAAGCCGGCAGTGCATGGAGAACAAAAAAGTATTAAAAAAATGGAGGCAGAGAGAAAAAAAAGAAGAAAAAAAAACGAAAGGCTGCTATTAACGAGCACTGAACCGCGGTAACTGGGTCTCGAGAACAACGAGAAAAATAGTTAAATCCTAATATTATTTGATAACAACCCAAATGAGAATTTTTTTTATTCCCATTATTTCGAGTCCATTCAATTTTACTCAATTATATAGGGAAACGTTAATTTCTGTTGCTCTCTAATTTGACGAAATTTCATTCATGTTGTCAATATCTATCGAATTTGGCTAATTTCTCATTAAATTGATTGAATTTGATTGAACGTATAGCAACGTTTTTCCATTTAAATCCCATTAGATCCCATAGTCTAATTAATTACGCTGTTTTTAATTGAACTCTAATTTAACGATCCGGCAGCATACAATATTTCGGAGGGACAGTGCGGAAGTTTCGGTTTTAATACTGCGTCAAATGAGAAAAGTCTGCAGTTCGTTATCCTTTCCTAAAAAAAAATGACCTCGACTTTTTCCAGGTTTTTGAAAGCCGAAAATATATATAAAAGCTCGACTACAGCTCAAATCCCCTGTTTGCTGACTGAAGCTTTGAAAAACATTGGCCCTGACAAAGGTTTAATATTCTGTCGACTGCAATTCTGTAAAACCATTGTTCGCGTATTACATTTTTGATTACTCAGTAGGAACTTTATTCGATGTGAATTTTCCATAATAATGCTAGACAATAATCATACCGTTGAAATATCGTGAAAACATTTTTATTCTAATTGATCTTTCACTTGATGAATGATTTAATCATCGTGAACTTTTGACCCACGTTTATCTCTATGCTACTTAAAATTTGTCTGATTTTCACAATGCAACCAATTAAGTTTACAAATTCAATCGACCTTCGCGTAATTCCAAATCGTGCGCATAAATTACAGAGAAATTATCCACGTTCTTCGGACAAAATTGTATCAAATGGCACTGCGTGTTTGATTTGAACCTTGACCATTAAATTCTATTTAAACGTTGGTCAGAAATGGCAAAGTGAATACAAAAAATGTGTGTAAAAAAAAAAAGTGTCCATCATCTCATGCAACGAATAAGCAGAATTTTGCGCACCTTCGGCAAAATGGGATGCCAAAAGGACGTTTACCATGTGGGGGTCAAATTATCTGTCAATGCCATTTTTCGACCATAAGAAAAAAAATCAAAAGTACAACCATCAGTGAAAAAAATGTATTCAACACGATCGTAATGGGCGCGAGTTGACGAAAAACGAGCAATCAGAATTTTCCAAATATTGACACTAATAAATCACGCGTCATGTTTATATGATTTTTTGTTTGTCGGGATTGGTTGGATTAAAATGTCATCGAAATATTTACAAACACTCAAATGCTCATGACGATGCATAACAGTTGAAAGTTCAACATTACAAAACCCTGCATTTGAGTTGAAAGAGCGATAAATTTTGATTTCGCAACTTTCATCAGAAACGATACTGAAAATAAAGTAAAAAGGTAATTTGTCACATAAGCAGGAGACATACGATGAAGAGATGTCCAATTTCGAGCGAGCTTGATGAATAGATGCATTTTTGTGGTGTTAAAAGCTAATTCCAATTGGGATAGAAAATTTGAGGTAAATCTGTCGCGCGATGTTAGCCATTTACTGGACTCCAGTGTAGCGAATAATTAGCATGCGTACTAATCACACACGTTGTGTACATTTAACAGTCGTAAAAGGTATAACGTGTACGTAAATTACATTTGAAACTCCAGTGTCCGTAAGAGCGTGATGTGTGTAAAGTGTATGCCACAGCATCAGAATCTCATCGCACAACTCTCTCTCTCTCTCTTTCTCTCTCTCTCTCTCTCTCTCTCTCTTTAACTCACGACTTTTGCCAGTGCACTAGCATCCAGAGCATGCTTATGACGTCCTCTTCGATGTGCTTTACACACTTGATTATATACACTCTGTTTGGTACATGTGTGACGTATTTCGGATGCTCTCAGCTTGCACAACTCATTAGCGTACTCTGCAGTCACCTGACTCGACTTAAATCTTATATGTGTATGTACATTTGTTCGACGAGACTCTTCTCTCGGTCGCATCTGTACGCTAAATGAGTTTAAAAGTGGTCGCGAGGATCCGCCACCTATAGAATTCGTGTTTGTACTGCTGCTGACTCATCTCATCCTCCTCGAATGTTACTAGACCACTCGACCTCAATTTCCCACGAAAAGTATAGAAAGAAAGTCTTTACGATGCTTTTATATTATTTCCAGTATCGAAATTTTCATGTTGGAAACAAATATGTCATAAAAAATGCATAACTCTTGAATATGAAATTAAAATCAGTTATTACGAGTTGACTATAGATTTTCATCAAATAGTTATTCTAATCGTAAACATTCCTTGATACTTTTTTTTTATCGAGAGAAAACTTGAATTTCTTTGGTATAAATCTTCATCTAAATTCAATTTAACCTTTCAATTGGTACACCAATTATTATAAAATTGGATAAATCAGCTGATTTATATTTATTCATCGATTTCAGGATTTATTGAAAGGCAACTTTAACTTTTTTCACAGGACTCTTCCAAATTGGATTCAAATACGAATAAAGATTTTTATTGATTTTTTCCCTATTGCCTACACCGAGTGAAAACAACGTACATTTTGATCATCAAATTGAAGAATTAAAAACTCCTGCCAATTTTGATTATCTCGGAGTAATGGACAATTACATTGGATTCTGCGGCTAATTTATCGTGACCAGGGAAGCTCTCGTGACGATAAATTAATTTTAAAATTTGTAAATGATGAAAAAGTGCCATTATACGTTGATTGGGATTGAAGTCAATGGAGCCTAGAGTATGTACCACGCGAGACGTGAGTGAGCTGCGTACGAAGATAAGAAATATATGTATATAAATACATATATATACATAAAAATATACTGGTCCCCTGGCTCAATCGATCGTGCCGCTACGTAATCACACGACCACGAAATACTTTGAAACTCGATCGGGATATGCTCCGATAGACTATACTCGCTTCATTTATGTACTAACAGGTCGATCAGTCCTGCTAATTTAGCGCAATAGCGCTTATAATTCTAAAGTCGACGCGTTCTTACCTACGCACGATCGTATTAAGGAGTTTCAGTACAAGTGACGAAATGTAACTATTTTATTCCAATTTCTGCAGTACGGTCTTTGACTTATCCTGACAATCTGCTCCAAGTTTCAAAACGAATGTCCACACAGTTTCCACTAAACTCCTCAACACCTATTGACGATACTTCGACCGATCGTATTATCATGTTGAAAGTGAGAGGTGGAAAAACGCTGGCTTTCTGAACAATGCGAAATGCCTTTTCAATTGTTCGCATTGTATGTTGTAAAACAATAGCAAAACAATTCGAATCAATGATTTGTCCATTGAAGAGTTTTATCAAATGGCTTCCAACCAAATCATTTTTCCAATAAACTTACAGTTCGTGGAACAAACCAAAAACCCTTATTTCCGTAAAACAATCATTAATGTCGAACAATCGGATGAAATTAATTCATGAATGCTACTAAAAAAAGTTACGAAACTACAACGAACCGCATTAGCATCACGAGTCTATCTTAATCTTATTATCATCTAATTCCTATTATTATTGTCTCATTTCTATTACTATTATCTTCATTATTAACTTATCACTTAGATTATTATTTTTTTTACTTATATGAACGATAGCAATAAAAAAAAGAGTAATTCCTATGCATGATTCAATGAGCATTTAAGTAAGTGTGTGCAAGTTACGTCCATTCAATAAGTATAAGCCTTACACCGATCATATATATTTCACGGAGAAGTCTTAATATATACAGATATTACGAAATATATGTCTGTATCAACGGGACTGGACGTCTTATCGATGGTCATAGTAGTATCCAATACATCAGACTTGCATGGTACGAGGGCCTGCTATGTGTTCTACTTGTTCGACGTATAAGCATTTCCACTGGCAGTACTAGGTCAGACAGAACGTACGCAGTACGTGTATTTATTATAACGACACCAGACACCCATATTTTTATCCGATGTCAATAACAATTTCACTCGTAAATACTATAAAGTTTCAAAATTGAAAAAATACTGCGGCAGAATTATTACAACGGATATCTTCCAAAGCATACGAACATTTTATTATTATTCCTCTCTATTGTTTCGGTACAGTTGAATAAAAAGCTTTGTTACGCAGATTTTGAAACTTTTTTTTCGACGCATCATCGAATGATATTTGTTTTTTTTTTTTTCTTTTGATAACCTGAGTCGTTAATTGGGCCGAATCGTTGCGTAGAATTCTCTTGTCGAAAAATTTGCTCGGAATAATATGAATGTCAGATTGTTCGAATTTTTTTTTTCCGTAATCACTCGTGTTCATCGATTTTCCAAAAACACGTACGCAGCTTTTGGAGGTAATAAAAGATAAACTCTGAGAACGTTTTTTCTAAATGATGAGTTAAACGATATCTCAATAGCTCCAGATTTACTTAAACGTGCAAAGCTATCAAATCCGTTGTTTCTCCTTTTTTAATTTATCCGAGATTTCAAACAAACGAGAAAACACGTGTAGAAAAAAAAGTGAAGAGAAAAAAACGGAACAAGTTTTAAATTTATTCTTGCAAGAAACTCAGCTCCGAACATGTCGTCACATTGCGAATAACAGTCCGGCCATATATTTTTGTTCATTGCACAAAATGTACGTTTTTTTAGATACTGAATCGAATTGAAAAACACCTTGCTTTGCAAATTTTTATACGACGTTGCAAAATTCATTGAAACAAATGGATTTTATCAACAAACATCATATAAATAGGGATCTTAAAATCACTTGCTTTCTCACAAATCTGTAGCCAATTGGAGCGTTGTCGAGAAGCGTTTAAAAATAAATCAGAACATCGGGTGTTCGGAAAAAAAAAGTCGTGCAATCACGGATATTATCATTTATTCGAAGTACATGAGCAGTATTTGTTCAAGTGAGTATACATGTTTGTGTTCGCAGCTGAAAAAAGGTGGGCAAACGTTGTTTTTTTTTTGCTCCGTTTCTGGCATGAGCGTTTAATAAAACGTGCTGAACTGTATATCGAAAAAAAAAATTTACAGATCTGCTATTCCCACTCTTTCTCTCTCTTGTACTCGCCCAACTATTGGTGCTATTTTTTTTCCTCGTAGCACCGGACTTCACATTCGAACAGCGTGTATGACTAAATATATAGATGCATATGACGAAGACATACGTTACATAACTTTTAATACAAACAGCATGCCCACATAGTGTATAAGGAAGTCAAGGATGTTTGAAAGTGCATAGTGCATGTGTTAGTGTCCAGTATGCACGTCGACCATGCGCATTTTACATGGAATTCTTCGCTCTTTTTGTATATCTATACCTGTAGGTAAAATATTTCTTGGGATATACTTGGAGAGGACTTGCATCTTACATGAGAGAAACTATTTTCCACTCCTTTTTTTTTTTTTTCTACTGCCTGCCATACATTTTTCTTCTCGAATATAAAAATATTTATGGTTGCGAGAAAATATTTTCCAACATAAAATCTCTTGATGAGAAAATTTCATTGTACAATTAAAACGCGATGAATATAAAGATCAATTAACAATCTCAAACATATTCTACATATTTGAATTTAGAAAAAAATCTGAATTTAATCTCAGCTACTTCTGGACTTTTCTGTGCTTTTATCTGATTATTCATATTCTGCCCACGCAGACTCTGGTAATAATAACTTTTTTTTTTTCAAAACTTAACGAAGACACGTACTTCGCTTGTTTTTTACTCGCACGTCACCCAAAGCCGTACGTGCCTTATCTTTATTTCGATTTGAATGAACAAATTTTTACAGTATGGAATAAACGAGACATGATAATCTTTTGGACAAATATATCGACTCAATTGCAGATTCAACGAAACTCGGTGCAAAATTGCTGAATAAAATCAGAATATTCACTCTCACAGTTATTCGCATGGAAATCGCATTGCACTAGAAATTTCAAAAACTCTACTGTTTTCTATTTGTTATTCTATGTTGGAAAAAAAATAGTTCAGTATTTTTGTTTTTCTCAATCCTACGTCTCCGTTTTTTCAAGGTCCTTGGCCGGACTAACAGCTCCCATAATTTTTCAATCATAATGAGGAATTGATTTTTTTTTCCATTATCTATAATAACTGCTACAGAAGTACGTATGATTTTTGCGATATTTCGGGCTTTTCCCGATTTTTCGAAAATTCTAGGGTGGCCTAAGGCCTTAAGACAGTTTCCCAATCGTTGTTAATACGGTTGTTTGTGAAAGATGCATCATTAAGATGGACCGTAATAATTCTTAGTAAAATGGTATAGGACTTTGCTGGATGTTCTGGCGCGACCGTTCCGACTTTTGTCTTCAGGTGTGCGAACGTCCGTAACTTTGTCGACGTTCTCATCAGCATCCAAGAAAGTTATAAACTTTGGCTATCAAAATATGAGAGAGAGAGAGACGGAACGGAAGAGCGGAAGCGAAAGAGAGAGAGAGAGAGAGAGAGAGAGAAGAATCGGACTTGAGAGGACACGGTAGTGTGTCAGTGGAACGAGCGATCCAGCTACATGGAAAACGAGTTTCCCACTTCGTGTCTGTTTGGGTTTGGTGCGGAGTGAGGAAACCTGCTGCTCCGTAAACTCCCTCGCGGAATCTCCTTCTCTTCTTTCCAGCATCCCATATATATACATGTAGCTCATCACGTTCGTTGCCCTCCGTTTCGCTGCTGCCACTGCTTCAGTCACTTCCGCGTGAAATATTTTCGGTACAAACCTATGTATAATTACCCCGCGGCCTAGGACAAACTGCTTTTCCCGAGCAGGTCAACTTAGATTGTCTTAGAAAGACCACATGTCACGCATTCGAGATGATTACATTATTATTACGGTTCGTTTTCCTTTTTTTTTCTTTTCAAAACAGAGTAACGAAGTTTCCTTTATCAATATCAAAAATGTATGTTGAGCGATGCTGTGATAGTGTTAGTTTGAAATTCTTCTTGTTTGTTTTCTCTTTTGAGAAAACACAATTCTAATTTTTTTTTCCAATATCCAATGTTAAACACGTAATCGTCGTCCATTCGTTTGCACGGTTGGAATATCACACGCGAAACAGACACGATGCAGTTTATTTATTATAAATTATAATAACTGTGGCTGAGGTCAACTAAAACGTGCGGAAAGCGAGAAACCAATGCAGCTGATTATTTGAGGTCAATGTTAAAAGCATTGATAGACGCCAGGAAGCACCTGGTGAATTTTTATGGCAATCGTTGGAGCTGCACATCTATCTCTCTCTTTGTCTCTCTCTCTCTCTCTCTCTCTCTTCATTATTGCTTCCCTCACTTTTCCTTTTTCCCGTTGGTTAATGAGTGGAAATCCGAAGCTTACATACTGGCGGATTAAATGAATTGACAAGCGAGCAGAACATGCAGTTCGAGTGTGCCACAAACGAAAGTTTGTGAACAGTGCGCACCACTGAAAATTTGCATCTGACCTCTGTACCCTTATGAGTATTGATCAATGCCTGATACAATTTTCCAACATTTCGAGCTGTTTCATCAAACCAGTATAACTCTTTCATTTTCGGTTGAAATTATTTTTAAAAATTCGTTACAGTTCATCGAAATATGATTGAAATGATGTCGGAACTTTATTGAATTTTAATTAATTTTACCCACGAAAAAAAAATCTTAAAGTATCACCGAAAATAAGGTTCCTGCTGTGGTTTCTCCCCTTGAAAACAGCAGTTTGAAGCAATCGAGTATTTTTTTTTCTTTAACCACTCTTCTTTTTTGCATTATTCAAGCTGGTTATTGCCCTATCGATTAAAATGACAGTAGGAATTACACAACAAAAATTTCCATGCCATGCAAGTAATTAATGGAATTAGATTATTTATTGTTTGGGTTTGTGTTATATTCATCGACTTATTTTCGCTCGTAATTGGAGAATCTGTTGCTGCGTGTTATTCGAGAATGTTCGTGATTATTTTTTCTTCATTTGCATTCATTGTCATTATTCATGCAAGAAGAACTTTTCAGAGAAGAAGCGCCACTAGCTCTTAATGCTGTATAAATATAAGTTGTCTCACGATGACGTCATAATATGCAAAAGCAGATTCGTAATGAAACGAACGAAAATCGATTTTCTTCATTAGTCCGTCGACCCAGATAATGGTGGAAACTCGCGACGTCACTTTTTCAGTCAGCCTTTGCAATAAAATGAAAAATAAAAATATTCACAATTTTCTTTTCATTTTCTCCCTCTGCTCTCTGGATATTGATGAATTCGACGGTAATATTCGTGTTTCATACCCGTTAGCATGGACGTAATCTCCACTTACAGAGAACGTACCGCTTATTTGACCGATTCTATATACACAGCACGTATATCGATATGCAGCTGGTACCCATGACTTTGCTTACATAGTATCGAAGGCACAACGAAACCTGCAAATTGGCCACCATTAAAGAGTTTCAGTACAAGCGACGAAATGTAACCATTTTATTCAAATTTCTACTTTCAATTTTTCAGTAATCGAGTAATTTTTATACGAAATTTTGTTGTGTGAAGTGAGCGCTTTGCTCGAGAACAATAGAATTTCCCTAAAAATGGTTCTCCTGAAAGTTCTCCCTAAAGATAAGCTGAACCATTACATTGCATGACTTGTACCGAAATTCCTTAAAAGTACGAATTGTGAGAAGCTCGAAAAAAAAATTGGATTCCTTCAGTTTTTATAATTTTGTACTTTATCCCTTTCTTTCTTTGACGATATATACAATTTTTTGAAAATTTACGAAAAATTTGTTGATTAATTGCCGAATTATGTGGTAACAAGATATTGTGAAAATTTCGAAATGAATATCAAGCAACTTCGTATTTATATATATGAATTCGCACATCTAGGTGTCACAATAGAAATATCGCGGAACGCCTCCACATTTTAAAAGATGACTCCCACACACATACATGCAGTGAGGATTTAGTGCTTTAGTCATTCAGTTAGTTTCATTTGCCACACAACTGTGACGAAGGAGTTGCCACGACGCGGAGGTTTGTCGATGTCCATTATTCATTATTGTCGTTAATAAGATTAAGTGCGGCGGATGAGAATGGAGTGCTTTTTAATTGCTTTTGATTCACGAAGGTGGTCCACTTTCGTTTTGGAACTGACCTAATATTATTTTTACTGGGCATTTTTCTATAATATTTCCTTTTGCCTATGAAAAATGATATTCCATTAATCACGCATAAAGTTTTCTTTCAACTGTAATTTTAGGGAGATACTGTTTTTAAATTTAATTCATTTGAACAATCTTGAGAGACTTCGCGGGACATAACTGAAGTTTAGGGATAGCGTAGGCATGTCCCTGTGTTAAAAAGTGACTTTTCATTTGAGAATTATGTGGAAACGGTGTAGACAATCGTTTTGAAACTTGGAGGAGATATTCAGGATAAGTCAAAGAACGTACTGTAGAAATTTCAATAAAATGGTTACATTTCGTCACTTGTACCGAAACTCCTTAAGGAACCGTCCACCCGTTCTCAAGTTACAAAAATGCTTCTAAAATAAAAATCTAGACATCATATTTTATTCACCAGTGTGAAAGATTCACGGAAAAAAGAGTATAACAATGCTGAAGCTTCAAGTACCATGTATTTTCAACGTTTTTCTCCATTTTTATAAAGAGAGACGAGTGTCTCTCGTCTTACCGTTGATTCTTCGCCGGCATTATGTTTGACAACAGAGCTGATACGTTGCATATAGCGAAGACCTTTTGATGGAAGTGTGTACCAAAGTGTACCGCGCCAATACAATATCAGGAGTGGTTTGTGCATGTGTTTTGTGTGTGTCAGAGGCACGTGCCACAGAGTGGTTTTAGTTGCCTCGAGAGTTTATCAATAGAAGCTGCACTTTATAACAGTCCGCGCGGGAACAATGAATAGACTACTACTGCTGTGACATACCGCGATGCTAGGAGAAGCGAAAAGTACAATTTAAGGCGAGTAGTCGTCAGTCAATCGATTCGTGACAAAAGGAAACTTGTTTTCCTCTTTTCCTTTTCAATGTCTCACTCGATCGTATACTTGTTTCAAACATAACATTACTCCGATAGTTGATGTAGAAATAGAAACATTTGTATCTTCAAATTAATTATCTACCCAGCAGTTATTTTGATGCTCAACGTGTCCGAACCACATTTATTTACATTTATTTCGTTGTTTATTGATATATTCTGAATCTAAAATAACAAATAAACAAATGCCAAACGCGTGTAAAGATTCCTCAAAAGATAAATCGTTGTTTCCACTAGATAAAGGCAGAGTAAACACTTGATGGCATTTGTGCGAGATGTGAATTCGAGTTTGCAAGAGCAAAGTTTCCACTCTCGCGTTGGTTGGACCAAGATTTTTCGTGCTCCCGGTCTCTCGAATCACGAGAGTCATCCGGTGCTCGTTTGAGCATTCGTGCGAAACCGAAAAAGCTCCGGAACGCAAAGAGAATTGAGAAACTGGGACTGCATGCGAGAGAATTCGTCAATCACAAAAACAAACATCGGGCTCCCTATAAAATACAAAGTACCGCGGGTATATCTCCACATTTTTCACATTAACCTCATTAATGATTTTTCATTCCCCTTATTTCACTATTTTTATTTTAAATTTATTCATTCATTCAATTTCATTCATTTAAATTTATTGATTATCCCAGTTATTATTTTATTGATTATTTATTTACTTATTATCGCCTTATTTCACTATTTTTATCTCATATTTATTTATTTATTTTATTTTATAATTTATTCCTTTAATCCATATTTTATTATTCTTAAAAAAACTAAATGTAGATATTTTTCATCAAGCTTTACTCACCGATTTCCAAAAATCCTTGTAATCGAAACGAGCACGACGTCAGGCTCCTGCGGAAAACTTTTTTCTTGTATAAATTGTTGACCTTATTGTCTCGTTTTCCGTTGGCGAATAATCTATCTGCATTATTGGTACGCCTGAAAACATAAATTTGAATTCGTAAATGTGTTTACGTACATACATATATACAGATGAATAATGATTTTGATTCACGTGAACGATAAAAGAGTAGTAGGGAGATGAATGCATATGCAAATAGATCCCGCAGATGACTCAGCTGCAGACGAACGATATATACTGCCGAGACTCTCGTCTCGAGAAAACATGCGGGAGTCTCGAGATGAGCTCGTAATGCAACGTCCATCATGCTGGTGAATCTTATTTTACTGAATTGACCTAGTAATGCCAAGCTCCCTCATGTTATCATCACAAGTATATCAAATTAAATATAAAGCATTTATCGCACACGAGTATATGCTATATAAAATATGTGCTATAGTAACAGAAGGTTGAATGTTCAATGAAACATTTCACGTTCACGGTCGTTCTTGATTTTTCATTCGCAATTAACCGCTTAACTAACAATATTAGCTCGTTTTTGTATGAGACCTTCTTTATAGAGGAGGTCATTATGAACAACTTTTATTGGGAACTTTTTTCGATAGGACGCGTTCCGAAAAAAATAACTCGAAATATTCGATTTTTCAATTTTTTATTACTTTTTATATCTGACACATTTGTAATATTTTTACAATAAAGAAATTACGAAACTTATTCAAGAATATACCCTTTACTGTGGAAAAAAAGGGAAAAAAAAACAGTTTATTGGCAAATGTAAAAAAACGATTGTCAACGACTAATCAAAAGTTCTATTAAATAATAACACTATACTTAATCAGAGGTAATAAAATAACGAAAGCAAGTTTCGGAAATGACATCAAGTGCTAGTGGAATTTTTAATTATCATTTGTATACTTATTTGATAATTTTTTGTCTCTTAAACATAAAAAGGAAGAATGAGGGAGATTAAAAGACTAATTTGAAAATGCTTTTGGAATATGTGAGTTTCTTAAAAACCAGCGGTAGTTAAATTACTGCTTCTGTTTGCTGTTAATTTACGATTTTAAAAACTGTTCGTTGGTACAAAAATGGTCGTATCCCAACAAAATTACGGTGTCGTTTTGATCGTTATCCTCGTTTTCAAATAAACAGCGCGTCGTGCAGTATAAACTCGAACGTTTTCTCGCTCAACCACAAAGTTATGCACCACTCACAGTTGGCCGAACTGTTAAACCGTGAAACTACGACGATTATGCAACTTGCGAGCGCGGATCTTTAACGTAAACAGTGCGCGGGTGTTGATCTCTCGTGCGAGTCGTAGATTTGCAGTTCTGAGACTCGCATTTAACAAACGATTTAAACGCTCTTCTTCAACAGCGTAACCACAGCAGAGAAAAAACATTCAATGTTTTTCTAGTGTCTGGTGCATGGATTTTCAAACATTTGTACGTTTTCCAATCATTTTACAGTCTAGTTAGTTAAATTTATAAACTGGTCTCTATATGAGAAGAATTTTATTCCGTTCTTTTATTGTGATCAAAATCAGAGTTGACTGCTCGTGAATTTCCATTTTGTCAATCGAGCTACTCTCATAAATCCTTTCAACACTGGTGTACGATCCCATTTTCAAAAAATTCGAAACTCGTTACGTTGTTGGAGGTGTATAATATTTTTTTAAATTGAAAAGTCTCAATTGCCTCATACATTAATTAAATATTTAAAGGATTCGTATTTAGAGTGATTAAAAGCGTTTTTAATAATGAATATCATGCTTTGATAATGCTTCTACCTCTTTTTTATACTAAAATGCACTTATAACAACAACAAAAATGTCTACCTTATTGCATATTTTGTCGAATTATTTGTTCCACAGTTCATACGCACGTGGCTTAACAGAAAATAAAGTCGTTGATATTTTTACGACGATGTACTCCTCTTTTCATTTGCATTTTTATTAGATATTATTTTTTTTTTTTCTTTTATTTCTCGAGCTATAAATATTTCACAAAAAAATGTTTCACTTCAAGTGGGATTCTCAACATATTTATCTAGCAGCAGTGAGTACCAACAACTTCTTGAAATCTCTGTCGGATATGCATTTTCAGTGCTGCTCCCGGGGCTCTCGTAACATATGAGTCGTAACTCCACGTTCTCTTGCTTTTTTTTTCTCTTCTCCTCGTTCCTCCTTTCTCGAGCCCGTGCGTTACGTTTTTACTGGAATCTAAAAATAAAATTTACCAGTATACTACCGGAGAAATTACTGGAGAGGAATAAAAAAAAAAGGAAAATGGATGAAAAAAATAAAATAAAATAACCGTATGCAGAAGATCAGAACTTTTTTTTACAAAGCTCGAACAAAAAATATGTGCCTCGAGTAAACAAGATACATAATGTACATGTAAAAGATAATATTAATTATACCACAAAAAACATCGATCCGGTTCCTCATACATTTTCATATAATGAAGTCCATATTAATCTTCGTTATACGCTAAAATTTTTATCCTTTATTAAAAAATGTATCCTTTATTAAAAAATGTAGCCTTTATTAAAAAATGCTTTACTCGATACAGTATTTTGGAAAAAGGTTCCGAAAACCACTCCATTACGCGGGAAGCCATTAAAAAAAATAGTCCACCGCGTCGGGTTTTTAAATTACAAGAATAATGAGACCTTTGCCCCATCCTGTCGAGATTCTCAAGACGACACCAAGAGTAGAGAAGAGTTTTTCATCAGTGGAATAAGAAGTATTCCGTCAGTTGAGAGTACGAGAGTCTGTGGAGAAAAAAAAAATGAAATGTCGTGTGCAACAGTGCAACGCACTTTGTCGCGAGAGACGAATAATCCAAGGTTTCGTGACCGAGAACTATATAGATGTAGAGAGCTTCGTATGAAATATGACTAAGAGCAGTTATTGCTTAGCCGGAAAGAGAAGTCAAAGAGCACGTGTAGTAAAAATGTGCAACCAAACTGTTACATTTTTTTCGTATTTTTTTATGCGTTTTTCTCATACGCTATTCCAGCAAAATATGTGTTGATACGATGTTTTTTTCTCCTACAACACGAGAAAATAAAGAAGGCAAGAAATTTTAAAGCTGAAGCTTCATCACATAACTTTTTATATATTATTTGAACTTGCTTGTGAACTTGTAATCTGAGTTTGCAAAATCACGGCTGAACTCCTTGAAATAACGAATATCACGAACGTCACATTTGACCAACTAAAAGAACATTTCACCCTGTCAACGTTTATTAGACTCGATTTCCTCAATTAAACCCTTACTTGCCACTCCTCTGGAGAATGTTGTTATAAAAAATGGACTACAGAATACTTCGACTTGGAGTTGAACGGTATATTTTGTCAAAAAATCAATGCTTTTCAGATATTTCGAATGAATCTTCACACATCATTTTGTTTCCGTGTTAACAAATTCGTATAAATTTTATGGAAATTTCTATGTACTCGATTATCTCGACAGGATTATATAATAAAAACGCAACGCGTGTTTATACCATCGAAACAAACGCGTTTGCACGTATAGTTGCAATAAAATATGTATGAAATTGGTTGGTGCATGCTTCGTGGACTTAGACAATAAGAAGTTGACAGTATACCGTCGTACTTGTTATACAAATTCGTCCATTTTGCATCAACGACGAGAGAACGACGACACAGCACAAACGACACAACTATGCATTATATCCTTCCACCTTGTCATATAACTGGCAGCAACCTACTTAAAATCCTACCGTGCGTGGTACCCGGGCCGCGCGGCATCTTCGTGTATGAAATGCGCTGCATCTTGCTGCAATTCGGAACGCGAGAACGTAACTCGGTATATAAGGTGTATTACGCGAAGTATAGTGCACGAAAGTCGAGACTCGGTTCATTGTCTTACCTGAGACGAGAATACAAGCAAGCAGGAGTCGAGTCTCATTGGGCGACGTGAAGGTATATACCTCTCGGGCGTATATAACAGCGCGAACCCCATTTTAAGCTGTACAGATGTGTAAATAACGTCAACCCCTATGAAACAAAACGACATTAACCCAATTTATACGAAATAGCAAGTTGCCACGATTTCGCCCTTTTGGTTGCCAGATTCGTCGATGTACAGTGTACAGAAAATAATGGAACATGCGCAATACATATTTATATAGAAACAAACTAGCAAACTGACGCGAAACTCTGCGCCACCGAACTAAATCCTTTGAGGCTGAAATAAATCGTGGCTCGTGACTTTGACGGAACATGCTATTGAACCCTTCCGTTCTCTTTCTCTCTTATACATTTGTGCGGCTAAACTTCTTTCTCCTTCCCCGATCCGCTTTTCACTGATGTCTGTTCTCCGCTTTTTCCCCCTCCCAAAAACTTCGTCAACGTCCAACCGATTGGCCCAATATATCCTGCACTTAACCAACTTAATTATCGACCAAAATGTCCTCGTGGGTTCACACGTGCATGAGAAATAACTTGTCGACGACAGGACTACCACTTTGCCAACACACCACATGCGAGAAGTCGATACCGACGATCTATTCCGCCTTGTAATTTCGAAATCGTACAATTCGGATAAATTTTGTGACTGTGTTGTTAAACTTGTTGGTTTTCCATCAAACTATCGGGACCATAACTTTTAAGGACTTGAATTTTTTCGAAGACTCTATAAACAAGTCAAGTCTCTCTGGATTTGTTTATTCGTTCCCATCGATTTATTTATTCGTTGATAAACAAATGACACAATCGATTTTCAATCATTCAAGTGACAGAACATAAGTGTCAGATTTGAAAAAAGAATCGTTTGATGGCAACATCGAAGTCGAACAGAAAAACCAGCAATAAAGAAATCAAGCGATCGTTGTTGCTAGTGAAATAGAAACAATCATGCAAACTCTTCATACAGCTCCCTTGTTCTTTTTATAGAAGTGATTTTTGTCAGTTGTTCGGTAACAACGCACCATTTACAAATGTAGATATGACGTATAAGGCGAACTAGGAAGTGGTAAAAAGAAAGAGCGCTCGTTATCGCCTCACGTTTTCTATTTCAAAGAGGTACACACGATGCTGCCGAGAAAAGCAAGTCTCGTATTTCTCTGCCAGCAGTAGACATAACACGGTACATAAAGTCTTAAAACTCCTGTGTCCACTGGGTTTGTGAAACAAAAGGGCATAAATTTCATCGTGTTCTTTCTTCAAGCCTAGCAAATGCGTCCCTTTGTTTGACAACTATTCAAATACATGTTGAAAATAATAATAATAATAACAATAATAACAATAAATAAAAAAACAACGAATGAAAAATGTTTAGTGAACATTCCAACGAGTATAGAACTGAAGAAGGTCCACGTCAAACTTGAAGAGAGAAAGGCGAAACCTTGACTGAGAATTCCCATCACATTTCATTATCTTCTTGTAATAAAAAATGTGAAATTACAAATGGCCACGGATGCCTAGATTCTAGGTAATCGCGCGACTTTGATCGATGACGTACCTTCGCATAGAATGTCATTTTTTCATAAATTTTTTGAAGTACATAGAGAACTAAAAAAAAAATGGGCTTAGTTATCGCGAGATTCTCATTTGACAAATAATTCAATAAATTCAATGAATAATAAATTCAAGCAATAATGATTCGAGTTAAAATCTCCGATAAATGAGAAATAAAATAAAACAGTTAAAGATCCATTGGAATTTAGATTTTTTTTTTAGAAAATTGTAAAGCCTCGTTTTGCAGTACTGTGGGTTTATACGAAAACGGAATTATTTGTACTTGAGCATGGTACATTTTGCAGTTACATCGCTTGCCGTGTGTTTGGGTCGTTAATGCTAGCACTGAAAATAAAATTATTGCTGCTTCGTGAAATGAAAAGGGGTTTTAACTTGCTTCCTGTAGTTCCTTTAGTTCTGACTACTTTAATAGCTTAATAATTTGCCCTCTCGTGTGCCTTGTGTATACAAAAAGAGAAATAATCAGGGATCAACTGGTCGACAAGAATATTTGGAAGTTTACATTTTATTTTCCGACTGATAAAAACCCACAAAAGTTTTTGACTATGCGTGCTTTACAAAATGTCATTTTAAGCATTACTCGCGAACCCCTTCGGCGAATAGAATTTTTGAAAAGTACATTGGAGACAATATTTCACGAATTATTTTGAATTTTCCACTATCACTAACGTGTTTATTGTTCAGGTTGATAAAATCTGCTAAAAGTGACGTTAAATGTGTGCCCGAATATTTCGGTAAATATAAGTTTTGTAATATTAAATTGTAACAAAGTTATTTCTGGGTGGATGGAAAACGTACGAAAACTTTGGACAGAGCATGAAAACGAGGGTGGCTAAATATCGTGTATATAACGATTAGGTATGATTACGGGAGTTCCGAGTACAAATAGCATTTTCAACGAAATTCATCGTAGCCTAAAATATGTTAGGTTGGATCGTGTGATAAGCTTCGGTTAATAGAGTTAAGCTCGGTTGAACTGCACACAAATTATCGAGCGCTACGTTGCTTTAAAAACAAATTGTAAAGTTTCGACAAGATATTATGTGTACGGACAACTCGCCAAAAGATAAACCGAAGCTTCATAATGAAAATTGAAAAAAGTACAAGTGCGTTTTATTGAAAAGAATGAGGCAAGCAACTTTGAATGAAATCTTTCGACGATTTCGTTGATGCGATACTTAAAAAAAAAAAATAGGCATACATTTTTTTTTAAATGTATCAAAAATAGTATGTATATTATAAATGAATTTCAAATCGTCACGAAATAATAATGACCTCAAGAATGAACTCAGTTCTTAGATCTTGGAAAAAAATAAAAATAAAATGTAAGATACAACTCTATAGGTTTCGCAGTTTCACGTCGCTTTTGTTGGGTAGTTTAAAAGACGATGGCGTAAGGGGAAATCCTTGAAAAAGGCTACTATAGTGTGTTGACGAGGACGGAAAGAGCGGACTAAGCGACGATTTGGTATGCAAGAAGTGCTTTTGGTGCTTTGTCCCGAAGGAATGGGTGGAAACAAGGTGGTGACTACCTAACTCGTGTCCACCATGAAAAAACACCTGGTAAAGAAGAACAGAGGAAGGGAGTGTCTAAGAGAGGGAGAGAAAGAGAGAGAGGGATAGTCTGGCTGTAGAAATACCATCGTTTAGGCTGACGGTGGAGAGGGGAATGAGAGGAGTAGAATGGAAAAGAGAGAATCGTCGAATCGCCATCGCTGTATGGGCAACCGGAAGGAAACGAAGAGGCATTGGAATCCATACAAATGTTCAATTAATTCAAACGCCCAGGTGGGCCTTTGCGTTCCCCAATATAACTTCTACTTGGAAATATTTGCTTCTTCTGCCTCTTTTTTTATCCCCTTCTTCTCTCATTTATATAACGATTATCACTAATACAAACTGTTGGCGCTTGTTTTCCGGCTTAATACTTATATTTACGGATATTGCTCACATTTTTGTAATCAGACAAGGTTGCAAGGTCGTCAACTTATTTCTACGGCGTTTTCAGCCTTTGCTATTTAAATATTCATCGACGTCAAAAACGTACATAAAATCTTCAGTTAAATTAAAGAGATTTGAAGCGTTGATACAAATACACACGCTTTCATGATTATGAATTGCGATACTTCAATTGCGTTCATGGTACGTTCTTTTCTTTATCGTTTTTGCACTCACAAGAAGTTCTTTTTTTGTGAAATAATTATTAAATCAATCCTTGAGGTTACGGCGTTATAATTTTTTTGACGATAGAGAAATTCAATTCTATTCAATGAATTCCATAAAAGATTGACATTGATGTACGCGAAGAGAATTAAAATTGAAAAATTACATCCGAAAAATTGAACGAAAATTGAGGAAAAACAAAAGCTTGATATGGTTTTGTAATGCACATTGATTTCCGGATTCATCACATGCACATTTGCATGAGAAATTTTATCGCGAATTCCTGAAAATAAAAACCGATTATGTATGAGAAAGAAGCGTTCGTTAAAAAAAGCGATTGAAATTTCGCGTGACTCATTGAAAGTTGATGAATGCTCAAGTCGAAATGCAACTTAAAAGTTGGCAATACAGAGAAACTGCGAAGAAAAAAACGGTGCATCGAAAAAATGAACAAAAAAAAATAGCACGTAACTTTGCGACCTCCGCGACAGGAGTCGTATGAATTATTTCGTCGAGTTGGTAGTTCTACTCGAGTGACCTGCTGAAGAAAGTTTTTACGTATAACGTTAATCGGTATGGCTGCCGTGTCGTCGTCGTCGTCGTCGTCGTCGCCTTTTCCCCTCTCTTTTCTCTTCAGTTCGCCTCTTTTGCGACTCGTCGTCACTTCCGGTGCATTCTGTGAGAGAAATATTAATGAAGTGCTCCACCTCACGTGCATACTTGTGAATATTAATAAATATATATACACACCCTATTGCCATACCCGGAGCTTTGTCCATATTATTATTGCCAAATATGTACATTGTGACGATCATATTTTAAATGCTATCAATTACAAACAGTTATAACTCGTGCATGAATCATAAACGCACACACAAACACACGTACAGCTTTTTTTCTTCGAAGAAAACGTCAAAATTTTGCATGAGACACTGGAGGAGGAACGCAATTTCGTTTTTATAAACGACTTTAATAAAATGCTTGGCTTGTGATTTAAATTGGTATTTTTTAAATAATTAAACGCACGGACAAGTTAGTGAAGAGACCCGAAGAAAAATTTCCGAATTCAAAATTCGGCAATTTATGTTGTTTTCTGAAGGGAAAAACAATCGAGTATGAGATTGAAAATTTCAGGTAAAAAAATCGGAAGATTCTATTGGTTTTTATTCGAAAACGAAAAATTTGGGGGAATATTCGATGAAACATTTTGAGCAACGAATTGAGAATCAAGTGACCTCCCATGAGGTATGCTTAGTTCGTTCGTCGTCCATAAAGGATGACCCTTCGGTGCACTCACATAACCACACAAACACAAATCTACATGATAAGTCCATTAGATACTGCGCGTACATCTACGTGTGGAAAGAGGGCTCATCCTTCCTGCCTCCGAGCCTCCGAGCCTCTATTTCCCTGTTTGGGGTCAAAGAGGCAGAGTTCGTTCTGACCCTAATCCCGCTTAAATTAAAATCGAAAATTTGGAATTTAAATAAATAATCTTTATTTGGCTAAATCGAAACGATAATAATTCAAGCCCGTAAACGTTTATTTATTTATGTTGAATTATGAATAGTAATAAAAAGTCATCGTCAATATTTGATTTACAAATCGCATAAATTACAAAGTACCCGGCGTCTATTTTCTACGTAGGTTTATATTTGCCACATTTTCCGAACGTTCAGGGATACTCATTAGTCAATCATCTTCCGTAATAAAGAATATTTATTATTTTTTGTTGTTGTTAATTTTACATAAAGAAATAGAAAAAGTATAGAATATAAAGTATTTGTTGTTTCATTTGTGTGTTTTCAGATCGTAAACTTTTCGTGGGTATGCTCTCGAAGAAGTTTAGCGAAAATGACGTCAGAGACATGTTCGAGGTTTACGGAGCAATCGAAGATTGCACGGTACTCCGAGACAACGCCGGACAAAGCAAAGGCTGTGCATTCGTCACATTCGCGAGCAAACAATACGCGATTACAGCCATCAAGACTCTGCATCATTCTCAAACGATGGAGGTGAGTACGAAACAACAATCATGACTTAAAACATACAGTTATTTAATACTTTGTTGAATATGTAATCGAAGCCTGGGAAAGCGGTTGGTCTAGTGGGTGGTGAGGGCCCGGGTTCGCAAGTCAAGGGTCCCGGGTTCGATTAGCAGGTCGAACACCGATGAAAATTTGAATTTTATTCAAGCAAATGTGGGTAATGGAAGTCGGGGAGTCTGCAGTAGTTTCCCTTCGCCCCGGCAAAAGCGATACATTCGGGGGCAGGACGGCTGCAGCCGCACGGGGGAAAGTAGTAGGAGACGGCCTCGGAAAAAAGGAGGGTGGTTGCCTTGGTAAAGACGGAGATATATCGGAAAAAGTAGGGTAATGAAAGTCAGGAAGGCGCGGTAAAATGGGCAAGGAAATACGTGAAAACTTGAAAGGTTATACGGCAGTAACAATAAAAATAAAATGATTGAAACTATTATTTCATTTCAATGACCAATATAAATAAATGGAAAAATGAAAATGTTGAAAAATGTATACATCGCGCATGATTTATCGGAGAATGACAGAACGTATTAGGACAATGTAAATTGACGCAAAAAGAATAAATCCATGTTGAAAAGTTGAACAACTTCGTTCTCTCGCGGTTCCGCCAACTTATTTTTCTTGCTCGACTAAATTTGCGATTCTTCCGCCCTGAGGATTTCTCCTGGCAGGCTGCCATGCCTGTCTATAAAAGCAAACATATATATGAGGCATTTCATGTGAAAGTTCAATTTCGAAACCCTAATCATTGTTGATAGGTACGAACTTTCTATCCCATTTTTCTCTGAATTTTTTTTTTTTTTTGTTTGCCCATTTTCACATTTTTCCGTTTAGACGATCAATTGATTTTTTGAATTCTTGCTCCATCTCTAAATGGCATTGGAACTACGAACTGACTTTTTTCTAATAATCATGAAACATATATTTTTTGCTCCACAGTCAAATTTGTAAAGTCGAAAATTGTAACGTGGAAAAATGCAAACTCGAGTACTTTTACTATTTTTTTTTTTTTTTTGGTAAACAGACACGTCAGAAAGTCCCTCCGCTCGAAAATAGTCAATAGTTTCTAGATGCAACTCTACCGTGGAATGCCCCGTATATACATATACAACATTGTATAAATGCATTCCGTGAGTTAGTGCATCTCAACGATAAAAGTCGATATACCGATTTAACTTTCGGGGTGAGAATCGAGAGCGAAGATCAACGAGCGAAGGAACGCGACTCCTCGACGATGCCAATCGTTCGAGACTCTTTGCTTTTTCGTCACACCACTGAATCGATTTTTTTTTCTTTTACTTTTTCGAGAGCTCGTTCAGTGTGCTTTGTAGACTCCGAAACGCATCGTTCGAGAGTGAACTTTCGAAGTAGCCAATGACCTAACTCAATCGACTCTTGCTTCTCCGATTTATAAAAGAATAAACGAAATATAAGGCTATTTTCTATGTGCGTACAAACGTCAACGTATTTTTTATAATAAATTCAAAAAAAAAATGTGTGAAGAAATCATCTACAAAAGAAACGTCAAATATCAGCTGCAATCTTGATCAATCCCTTGATAAGCGAATAGGTTACCAGGATCGTCTGATTTTTAACCAATAGCCATGGTTTCATTTGCGACTTAAGGTAGTTCTATCGTGACGTTCATATCGAAAAACTGTTTTTCATTTTTTCTAACATACGAAATGGTCTGCAGGCATAAGTTAATAAAAAAAAGATGTAAAATTCATTCACATTTACAAATGTTAGATATAAAATTAACCTCAAATAAAAAAAAGGATGGTAAACAATAATCGCGGGAGATATTTGCACAACAATGGCAAAGAAAGTATGAGGAAAGGATAACTGGCACATGCATCCGCGACGAGCACGCAGGTATATATGAGAGGTTCGCGGAGTCGTACGAGGTGGATTCAAGAGTAGCTTATATTCTTATATACTCTTATGCGATATATAATGCATTCTCGAGGCAGGTGAAAATCCATTTGGTTAAGGAAAACGGCTTGCAGTGGCAGGCAGCTTGGTTCTTCCAAAGCCGCGACCCAGATTAGTTCTGTAGATACATTTTCCCCTTCTTCCATCTCCTTCCCTTCATCCGTTCGTATGGCAACCCCTTGCCTAGGATCATCTCGACGACTGCCTCGCATCACTATTGCATATGGTAGAAATGGAATGGGAAAACGCCCCGAGCCCTTTCGCCACCATACTTCCAACAAAAACTTTAATAAAGCCCTGTCCTCGGCGTCATTCCTCGTATGCGACCGAAACTATACAACTTTTCGATTTTCGACATACGCTCTTTTTTTGTCATGCAGTTTCCCACGAGATAAGAAGACAATACCAAGAGAATATAAACTCGCGTTCAAAGCAGAACAAATATAGAGACCGGAGCGTTGGACAACGGGGAAAACAAGCTCCGGAAAAAAAAATTGAATTTTTTCTCCTTTGGTTGAACTGAAATATGAAGTTTCTGATCGCCATTACATTTATATGAAAAAATTATTATTGCATTTACGAAAAGAAAAAAAAATTACTATCTGACGAAATGTTGAGTCGTTCGATTTATCAGGTGGCACGAAAATTCACGACTTTTTGTTTGATTGATAGATGAATTTGAGCACGTGCGAGCAACACCAGCACAATTTGAATTTTGAACGAACCTTTGTTCGTGACCCAGCGGCTCTAACTAATCGATGCTGCGACTAACACAATGAATTTTCTTTTCATTGTTTCGGGTATAAACCGAAGGTTTGCGACGAAAGTATCGGATTCAGGTTGAACCAAAACCGATTGGAAAATATCTATTTTTTTTAAATACAAAAAATGCTTCTAGAAAATCACGAGTCATCATGAAATTTATAATTTACTATAATGTTCCTTCGTCATATTAGACGAGGAAAAAAAATAGTAACCCAATTATTGTTCATTTCCTGAAACTGACGAATCGTTGTTTTCGCATCAAAAATGAATTCTGCTTTTTTTTCTCGTGGATCTTGTCTCACTTTCCTCTCCGGCCCGATGATAAACTTGAAGTTTTAAATTAAGACCATGGAGTTTTCGATTTCATCAAAATATTTGTTCATAAAACGAAAAGTCCGAAACTCTTAGATTTTATATCAGACAAGAACGATTTCGCCATAACCCTTCCCGCAAGTATCGCAATTTTTTACGATATCTGGATGGAAAAACAAATAATAAAACAACATCTACCGCAGGCCATTGTTTCATGTTTGAATTTTTAACTTGACTTCGAATTCGGGCCAATATCTGTCAGACTATAATGGTAATCATTCGAAAAAATGGTTATTACACGATTGCCATGTTATTTAGCATTAGCTGCGCCAAGGAAAAGCGGAATGTATAATATTGTCGATAAGCAAAAAAAAAAAAAGAAAAAAAAGAAAAAGAAACTGTTTCATATTCAATGCAACGTGTCGGGATGAACATAAAACTTGGTATTTTTTTTTTATTTTTCGTAAGTCATGTGCAAGCAACTCGCAAAGTATAAAATTTCATATACGCAGAAGGTGCACTTGTTACTTAGAATCATCGTGAAAATATTAGAGGGACCGGATGTGTCGGCAAGTTCACGGCTAAAGTATAGCACAAGATACACGCATATCTATGTTTATACATATATAAATATTTACATCTACGTCTCTACGCACTCATACACAGAATTTGGTAGCGTAGTGAGCATGTAATACGAATAAGACGAGGACGACGCCGACGACGACGACGACGACGTCGTCGACGAGTACAGCACGAGCCATGGCCAGATCGTTGCCAAGGCACGCGGCATAGTCGTCGGCACAG
Organism: Campoletis sonorensis; assembly: GCA_013761285.1. NCBI lineage: Eukaryota > Metazoa > Arthropoda > Insecta > Hymenoptera > Ichneumonidae > Campoletis > Campoletis sonorensis. Next base: position 218,844 of record JACEOJ010005830.1, on the reverse strand, counting down.
TGTGCCGCGAGAGGATCCCTCTTTCCCACTCGTTCTTTCACCCTTTCTACACCCATCCCCCTCCCACTTATTCTCCTCACTACCTCCGGCAATTTCATTTTAATATCATGAATATTTCCGGCTTCAAGTACCACGAACTCGATCGTCCCAAGGCTATATAACGCTGGCCCATTTCGTTTTCGATTGCACATTCCGGCGGCGACGATGCTGCTATTTCCCTACACACCTCCGCCTCTCTCTCTCTCTTTCTCTCTCTCTCTCTCTCTCTCTCTCTCTCTCTCTCTCTCTCCCACGAGTGTTCGTCTTCTCGCGAATTCACCCTTTCCCTCCGCATACACATCTCCCAATGCCAACTCTGGCCTCGTCTCGGGACCTGCCTCGAAAAAACACTTTCTTTTTTTTCTTCTTCGTCTTCTTCTTTTTATTCTATATCTATGCCTGGATAACGATGTGGAAATGGTGCGAGCCAATCTACGCTTTACTTCCAACACTTTTTTTTCTTCTTTTTTTGCATTTTACAGAAAGGAAATAATTGCGAAACGAGCGAGAGGCAAGGAGAGTGAATGGCTTTCTAAATTGCGCGATACAATGCAAAATGTCTTTACGGATATTTTGCTGATAAATGCTATTCCCTGAAAATTTCACACACTTGGGAATTGGATACGAGGATGTTCAGAAGACAATCGAAAACATTTTTATACGTCGAAAAATGTATTAATAACGTTTAAATAAACGAAATTTACTTTTTTTTATCCATAATTTTTACATTGAATTTACATAATTTAATATCGTACACAATCTTCTGAAAATTCTTCGTATTCCATTCGTTTTTGTCATTTATGGCGAGAAAAAAATATTGCGGTACTCAAAAAATGGTCCAACTTATGATTGACCAAATTGTTTAAGTTTTAAAAAAGATTCGAGCCAAACGCAATGACGAATATAAACACTCTGAGTCATAAAGTTTCTCTCGTTTATATTTTAAAGGGATGCTCGTCGCCGCTAGTAGTTAAATTCGCCGATACGCAAAAGGAAAAGGATCAGAAGAGAATGCAGCAAATACAAGCCAATCTGTGGAACATAGCTGGAGTCAACATGGCGCCGCATTACCTCACTACGGTAAGTAAAACTCGTAAATATATATATGTAAATCTTTTCCCCTCTTCTCTAATCCTCACACTGTTTTACTAAAAGCATTCGAGCCAAACATAAGTATGTTGCATCGTAATCTTATCCAGTGGAATAATAGATTTAACTTTGATGCAATGATGCAATCTCGAAGATGAGAATTTTGAATTAACTGCGATCTAGTTATATTTTATATGAGAATTATTGATCGTATTGACTATTCGTCGTCAACAATATATTTTGTCATTATTCGAAGTGCAATCAAATTTCGTATAGAAATTACGTGATTAATGAAAAGGTGATCGTTTTCGTTGACAAAAAAAAGAATAATTAATAAACGGTGTAGCCAAAATATTCCATTTTTTAGTGGCATAATTGTCACGATATTTTGAGAGATTTGACAGTTTTTTATAACCTTTTTTACATTTTTTCGTATTGTTTCATGCACATAACTGAAGTTTAGGGATAGCGTAGGCAAGCCTCTATGTTAAAAAGTGACTTTTCATTTGATAATTTTGCGGAAACGGTGTAGACAATCGTTTTGAAACTTGGAGGATATATTCAGGATAAGTCAAAGAACGTACTGTAGAAATTTGAATGAAATGGTTACATTCCGTCGCTTGTACCGAAACTCTTCAAAGGAACAATGAAAAATGAAAGTACTCCGTCTTATAAACTTTGACGGCTTCGAAAGCTCTCGCCGTTGTTGTTCATACCATGACGAGAATGAAATTTCGATGACGAAAAATGCAACAAGCAACTTGCGTTTACAACGAACCAAGATAATTAAGATAATTAAGAAATGAAGAGGATACAAAGAAAAAGTACAAACTTCATTGCCATAGTTGCCAGGAGAACTATCTTCAAACGTTACCATGCGCCCGACAGCGGTATTGTTTGGTGGAACCTGTGCATTGATTAGTGTTGCAAGTTTGGTTAGAAAATAATGGCGCACCCTACTTTCGATGTTTGTGCTGGCACATGACTAAAGTGCTCTTTGATTGTGTGTTTTCTCATCGACAGATTTAGCAGCGGTATTGTTAACCTAAGATTTCAGTGGTCGCGTATATTATCATGAAATTTATTGGAAAAGCTAGGAAAACTAATGAAAAAACGGTGACCTCATTCAACGAGGACAAAAACATGATTACTGCCGAAATAGGGTGATTTTCAGTTGCATTTTTTGTATTGCCAACATGCGGGAAAACTATTTAAAAAAAATAAAACATAAAAACATATAAAACAGAGTTTTCAAAGTAAAAATTATTTCCATCACATTCGGATAGCGGAGGAAGTATTTAAAGAAATTTTTTTATTTTTCGCGTCGTTTGACTTTAATACATCGCACATGAATCTCTTTACCGCATATAATACTATGTAATATTCACACATGCGCATAAATTGTATGTATTTGGTAGAAAATAGTCCAACCCTGGAAACCACATCGTACAGTTCATGGCACAACGATGTGGTAAACCCTCGGTTGGGGTTACGTACGTACTCTATGCTTGTGTTTACGTACGTGTGTCACTAAAAAGCTTTGAACGCTAATGTGTTTGCTTTCAAAACATCGATAGAGACCGGTGCAGCAGTTCTATATGTATACACGAATCCATCATAAATATGAGAACACCAATATACATACACACTCGCATACAGGGTGTCCCGCCAAAAATCATCATCGCTCTTGTTTCAAATTCAGGGGTTATTTCGTATGAAAGAGTCTGTTAATCAATGGATTAAAATTTGGTCCCAATAACCTCATTCTTCTATATCTTCCGTAGTTTAATTACATTCAGAAAAATAATCCATCGAAGGAGTTTCGGTACGAGGGACGAATTGTAACCATTTTTTTCAAATTTCTACAGTAAAACTGTCAAACCACTTTGTCTTGGTTGACGATGAACGTGCATTTTACTGGCGTAGTGTAGTTAACAATCCAAAAAGACGAGATTTAGATGTCACATAATAATCGAATACAAGTAAGTGCGGATGAAGTAGAGCTCACCGAAGATTAAAAAACGAAACAGAGTCAAGATGACCTAGATTACAAAAAGCCGAAGTGCACAGCCTATGACTCCGGCAGTTAATACTTCGAAGATTTTTTTTCGACAAAACGTACGTCATCATCGCGATCAAATATCAACACCTTCACCCTCGAGAGCGAATAAATAGGCAAATAGATTCTTCTTGAAAGACGCGCGACATGTGAGCGAGGTAAAATCAGCAGGAAGCGAGTGCTAGAAATAGATAGCCGACAAGACGAATGAATTCCGATACGAGGCGGTGTTGGGGGATGAGAAAGATATCAGGAATGGTGTATCGAGATCGACGATTTGACGGATGTGCAGCGCTGAATACTTCGCATGAGTACGCAGGTGCGTTGCCATGAAAGACGTTGGACGACATCTTCTCTTAGAGGAGTTCGATGTTATGATGATTCCCAGGTTTTTGACCTTAGTTACGTAAGGTAGCGATGCATTAGTTGCAATTATTGGTTTCGAGGCATTGAGATCAATTTAGTTGATGAACGTACTATACTGCCTAGAATTAAGGAGTTTCGATCGTTTCTCATGCGTTCGATAAACTCCAAGTTTAATTGTTCAGAATTCGTATGAATCTTCTCAACAATCATACTCAACTGTGGGTTCAATTTGAGGTCAAAGTGCAGAATTAATACGTGATCAATTCGGTAATAACCGCTTGCGCAATAATATCCGATCAATCCATCATTTTTAATAATAAATTCTCGTAATAAACTATTCCCAGTTTTTACGACTCTGTTCGAAAAATGGTACACTTTCCTGAAATGTGACGACATGGTTCATTGTACATTGTGAATTTTCGTGTTGAATTCTCTTCATGTATGCAGCTTGGAGAAACATACTGATGGGATGTTACAAAACACGTCAAGTTTATGTATGTAAGGAGTTGGAGAAAAAACCCCATGAAAAAAATACATAATACATGATCCAGAATTAGGTATTCACCAGCTTTAACTTTCCTTCTATTTTGCTCAATTTTTTTCGAAGTGAGATTATTCTCTTTTTTTTCGACGTCATTTGCAAAAAGGAATTTTAATTAATCGAGTTTAAGCGAGCGTGAGGAAATTAGTCGAGCACTCGGTGGTACCAGGTCAATGTTTATTTTATATACAAACCTTTAAAAGTGTTTGTGTTCGACTACGTGTCTGTGTGTGCGTGTGTATCCGTGTGTAAATTTTAAATGTAAAACGTGAATGTATGACCTACCCGGAAGCCCGATGCATTTTTTATTGGGAAAAAACGTCTTATTGATAAACTCAATTAATGTAATTACATCAACGAAACAACTAGCATATAAAATAATGCTTTTCTTTTCACAAGCTAACTATTCCGTAATCAATCAACGTTCCTTCAAGCAAAGTTACAAATTGAGAAAAATGTGTTCATGTTGACCCATTTTATCGCTTGTTATTATTTACATTATATTATATTTTGTTCATACTATATTTTTATATTTATTTTTATTACCATTTATTTTCATATAACATTTTATCGCTTATTATTATCATTATTCAAGATAATAGTCATCGAGGTAATAGTCTCGCTTCCGCCAACTTGAAAAATTAAATTTTCGGTTCCTTTTGCATGTAGATTGCGAAATAATCTAATGATGTTAGTTATTATGTTTTACAGGCATTAAAAAAAAAACTTGTTGCATTTTTTTACTGTCCGATACTTGTTGCTTCACTTGCAGACATATTTTGCATATCCCACTGCACCATATGATTATTATTAAATATTTATTTCAATTTAAACTCGATCGCAAGATACTCGTACGTCATACGTATAGAGTTACACGCGTGAATGAGCAATAACGATAATTATCATTATTAATTAATTAATCAAATCTAGATATTTTAGCACTGTGTTGGAACATCGATCTCTCGGGTTTGCGCTAGGGTCGTGGCTCGGACGTGGACGTGAATGATTAATGATGTTGAGCTTGTACCGTCACATCCAAATGTGGCTTCCAATTTTCAGTGAAACTTTAGGGGCAGGGAAAAAATCAACCGTCATCATTAAACGTTCAATTATAATAAATATAATTCATTAGTAAGGCGTGGAGAAAATGACATCGCGCCAAGTGCTAGAATCTCTTGATTACAGCTGAATCATTCCCTTTTATTACAATAAAAAACGTAGTGTGAAAATCTTTAGGTTCATTGAGATTAAATGGCAGATTAAATCGTATTCTGTTTAAATGGCTCATTTCCCTTTACCAAAAGAATTTTTCCGAGTTCTATCGTTGAATGGATGAAAAAAAACGTCGATGGACGTAAAAATAAATTGAATAGAAAAAAAAATCTTATGGAATTAGATTCTAGTGGAAAATCAATCAAAATATCAATAAAATTCCAATCAAATGTTGACGATAATAAAAGTGTAAAAATTGTTTGTAATTTAAATTTGTTGAATTGACTGTATGTGCCGCGACGTATCCTTGATGATATCATTTGTCATTACACATCTCGAAACCTCATTTTGCAGAATGAAACGCACTCCCTCGCACCAGCGTCGCTACAACTATTACAACAACTGCAAGCGACGTCGAATGCCGCGACCCCTGTAGGTTCAAATGCCGGTGCTAACGCCCTCTCAAGCGTGCAACATCAATTGTTGCTGCAGCAACATCTGGGACTTGGGGCTGCAACACCCGCTCAAGCAGCACCCTCAGCCGTACCAAACCCACCGGAAATCAATCCGGCAAACCTTCAAGGTCTCGCGACGCTAGCGTCACTCAACTCGGCCGGTGAGTACGGTTAGTGTCGCACGAATTATTTTTTTTTCTTTTTACATTTTTTACTTATTTATTTCATTATTTCAAGATTTATCGTAAATTTTTTTGTAAAACTTTCGGTGACTTTCTATTTTCATTGTCAATTGCTACAGAAACGTATAAAATTCATTAGTTCATTAATTTTTCATAGAAATATACGCGGCAGGTCATTTTGATTAGACGATTTTCGAAGTTATATTTTTTTATATGCTTGCAATAAATTGAAATAAATTTTTACTCGATTGTGAAAAAATATCTGTTATTTCTTTGTAGACTTTCAAAAAATGATCTTGGTCGAACCTCTTTAATTCTCACGTATCGTCGAATAATTGGAATTTGCACCGATAGTCTGTACTGTAGTGCTTCGTGAGATCGATGAATTTTCAAAATTGTTAGTAATTTGAAGAATTTTTATGTAATTTTGCAGCGAACGCCGGAGTAACGCCAATGAGTATGCAGAATCTTGTTACTCTAGCAGCGATGACAGGTCAAAACGGCAATCTCCAAGTTTCCCCAAACAGTGAGTAATAAATAGAAGCTCGTAATTAAATCGGCGAGACGACAGTTTCTCGCCGAATCACATCGAGAATCGACGAAAGTGACATTTTGTGACGTTTCCAATCTTGAGATTCTCTCGAGAAAATGTCATTTTGTAATAAGAAAAACTTATGCTTTTTTTTTCTTCTTCGCATGCATTCACTAACACGCAGCTCCATAACTGCATATGCATACAAACATCTCCAAAAATCGTTAAACGTATGATGAGAAAAAAAAAGAACCAAATCATTCCTCAAAAATTCATGGTAATCGTTCTTACCGAAAAATTAAATCTTTGAACTTTTTTTGTTGGTATTTACATCAAGGGCTTAACATCCTCCTATTTTGACACGAAAATTTTGGCTCCAAACATTCTTGAATATCATCGAAAAACATTTATTGCTATATTTAAAAAAAAAATTCACACTTGGCTTTTTCGTGTCTATTATGTTTTGATTGTTAAATCAAATCTAGCGTCAATCAAATTTTTCAAATGAAATTCTCATGGAAATCGTTATTATTATAATTTTCTGACAAAAATGTGCGATTTTTGAAAAAGATTTGCTTTTTTTTAATAATTCGAGCCCGTTCGAAGTATCTCGGAAAATAATCAGATTCAATAAATTCGCATTGACTCCAATGAGGGAAACGTTTTGTGATATTTTTTCAAGTGACACGTAAATTTTTTTTACTGAAATATAACAACGCACACCCGCATCAGTTTATTTGGAGTGTATACACGTAATAATGCCTCAGCTTCATGTTCATTATGGTCACATTTGCACTCTTATCAAGATTTCGTGCATGGAAGAAAAATTAACCGATTCGCGCACGCGTGTGATAATATCGCCGCTGCTCTGTATGTTTCAGCGTTAAGCGGATTGGCCAATTCGACAGCAGGTATGTCGCTATGTAAGTGTCGCATTGCCTGGTACAGTATTAACCGTTACTAAATTACTCAATAATTCATTAAATGTTCCCTTTAAAATCTTATCTCATTGTCAACCATGAAAAAAAAAAAAACTAAAGCGAAATCACAAAAATTTGACCCAATCTTTCGGAAGCGAATTGGATGTAAAAACAGGAAAATAGAATTTGAAAAGAACACAAACTGATAAAGAAAGCGTTGCGTTTTTTCAATTTTAACGATTGATGTATTTTTTCTCATGATCAGCTGCTCTCCTTGGGAAAACGGGAAGCACAGGTGAGACAAATCTTAGTAAGCGCAAGTGGAAAAACTGCGCGAGTTCACACGCTCGTTGATTAGTGTCCTTTAAAGGATTATTTAATATTTATTTATTTGTTTGATTCATTGAATTCGTAGATGGCACTTTAGCACTAATTAATTTTGCCTTTTATGCGAGTATTTTTCGTAGCATAATATTTAAAAAATGAAAAAATGAAACACACACACACGCGCATTTGAAGGGATTCTATCGCTAGAAAATTTTGCATACAACGTCCTTAATTAGCTTTTATGCGAGAAATCAATTTTGTTCAGTTATTCAATAATAATTCATACTCGACACTTTGCACAACAAGTTTTCCATAAAAGTTGTTATAGAGGAGATCTGAAAATTCAGAGAATTATGTAAAAATTTTATGAAAAGAGAACGTTCTTCCACTTTGATCTCCTCACGGTTGTGTGCTTACGAGCCAGCGACTTGTTAGTTCATCAGGTAAATTTTACCTGACGATCAAAAGGGTTTATTTGCAAAGCCTCGAGCATCCGATAAAATTTACCGGAAGAGGAAAAACCGGCCTTAAGGGTTTACACTCGCCAAGACTTCCCAAATGTAGGATCAATTTCAATATGATTTTTTATTCTTAAAAAAATGTGTCCGTTGAAAGAACTTTTCTGTTACTTCAACAAAAATATCCTTGGTAATAGCTGTGAGTAAACCCATTTAAAAAATTCCAAAAATCGACGAGCTGTGATAGTAATTTTCGTAAAACAGTTTTTTGCACAATGCCATTTACAAAAATCGTCTTTTCCACTGTGGATCCGTCGAAATTGTTGACCTCTCTTGGTACACGTTAATCGTCAAGTTAAACATAATTCAACATCGATAATTGTATAAATGTATGAGCGTAAAATTCTACACTGATTATTATTAATCACAAATCCCTCGTCCCTAGTGTCATATATATTTATTGTAAATTGTACCATCACTAACGTCAGTTACCTACGCCTCAACAAATGTATTTAAATATGCATAAACATTTACACTGACGACAAAAGCATGGAATTTTGTCACAATATCCATCACGGCTCTAACTTTTTTCGATTCGTATCATTTTGTAATATGTTTTTCCTCAAAAGAAATGAGCAGAAGAATATTCGTTTTCAAATTGCTGAATTATTCTTCTAGTGGAAACAAAAATGTAGTCAAATTGGCATAAATAATGAAAATCACAAAAAATTAATAACCGTATGTTAAAAAATGAAAAAAGAAAATAGCTCGAGAAAAATATATCACGAACAATAACGTATACGCATCGAAAAAAGTTTAATTTTTCGAAATGAAAGTGTCACGTTGAATCATTCACACAGTAATCTCTATCATTTGAAGTGGTTTAGTGTTACCTTTTTCTTAATTTGTACTTTACTTGGCTTACGCGAAGCTCGCAACACGAATTATCCTAAGAGCTTTTTTTCAATAATTCATTAGTATCGATAATTTATGTGGACGTTTCGCTTCGTGTGTGTTAACTAGTCGCAGTTTCGTGGGTTTCACGCTAACGTGAATTATTCTACTATGTCCCGCGACAACCTCTGAAATTCTGTACGATCGAGATTTCCGTCGATTCGTCATATCTGAATAAATTTTGTTCGTCCAACGAAATTTTTTTCTCAGTACATACTGGGGTAACTAATTACACCAAAATATTGATTTTGGTAAATATACATTAAGTGGACCAGTTTTAAGAAAAAAAGTAAATAAAACTTTTCCATTTGATTGGATTGATTGAATGTCTCGATTGATTACAGAGACCAAGAGTAGACGTGGCTCGCGTTAGCACAAAATTCTCTTTTATATTTACATATAAAAGAAAACATTCGGATTGAACGACGCGGAACCCAAGACTGTTGTCCCATGAAACTGATAAATTTATTGCAATGTCTTGAATTTCGTGTGAATTTCGGCAAATTACGCTTCGATTTATTTTTGTAGTCCACTAACTAAAATGATTTAATCGAAGTACGAAAGGTTCAGGTGCATATAACTCACGATTTTTTTCATCTTGTTTTTCGTACGAGCAGATTGGTGCATGCTGGCAGATCCAATTTGATTTTTTTTTATTTTTATTTTTTTTCCTACATAATAAAAAATTGTAACGGAATTTACGATAATTTTTTTCAGGGTCAACGGGCGGTAGTCTAAGTCCTGTGACCTCTCTGGCCCTGAATTCCCTGACGGGAACACCTTTGAACGGTCTTCAAGATTCGCTAAGCAACGCCTATTCGAGCTTGCAGCAATACGCAGGTAATTAATCACCTTTTAATATTATTTATTAAAAAAAAAAATTACTCCATTCGCGTGGTGCCGGAAGTTATTATTATTCAACTTGAATTTGCGCCCTAAAGCTCTCATTGGAAAAACTACGGTGACGGTGGAAAAGAAAGAATTGCATAGTGAGTAACAATAAACTACAAAAGATGAAAGTAGAAGAATAAAAATGAATGGATTTTACGCGTAAGGAGTTTTGGTACGAGTCATACAATGTAGTGGTTAAGCTCATCTTTAGGGTGAATCAGGGGATAAAATTCTATTGTTCTCAAGCAAAGCGCTAACTTCACACAACAAATTTCGTATGAAAATCACATGATTACTGAAAAATTCATCGTTTTCATTGATAAAAAAAAGAATAATTAATAAACGATGTAGACGAAATGTTTCATTTTCTGATGGCATAATTGTAATGATATTTTGAGTGTTTTGACCGTTTTTATGACCTTTTTTACATTGTTTCGTATTGTTTTATGCACATAACTGAAGTTTAGGGACAGCGTGGGCATGTCTCTATCTTGAAAAGTCACTTGTACCGAAACTCCTTAAACCACTTCGCTTTAGTACCTTTTTGTTCTTTTTTTTTTAATTTATTTTTTCATACTTTTTAACGCTCCGTACATTATTGTTCATAATTTCGGTTTCTTTCCCGTTGGCCGATCGAGTAGATTAAGGAACATGTTATTTCAAAAATATTAACCACTTTTTAAGGAGGTACACGATCACTAGAACGAATTTAGCTTTTGGACCTGAATGTTTGTTCAACCCGTAGTTATTATCACACCCTCGCAATTCTGCACCCTAAAATTTTTTGTTTCAAACATTAACGTATTTTCTCTATAAGAATATTATTTATTGCACTTGACGCCATTTTTCTTTCTTTTGTCTTTTAGTTTAAACGTTTTATACAACTCTTATGCAAATCAAACACTAATTTGACTAATGTGGGGCAGCTGTTTTACCTCAAAGATATTAATTTTGATCAGATCGATCATTGCCTCGACTGGGACGTAGGTTTGTGTGCAAGACACAGTTACAAGAATTGATTGAACGCACTAACTACAATTGAAATATACCGAGTTCTCGCTGCTTAGTTTTCGATTACAAAGTCGTACGAAAGATATCATGTAACAGGTACGCGAACGATATCGCAACTTTCCGGGGCTCGGTCTCTATCAATCGAACAATGCGACGTTCCCAGAACACCGCAACAATCAATAAATTTAATTGTAATTGTTCAAACGATGAAGAAGTATAAATGTGATATGAATTCATGATTTTCCATCGATTTTTCAACGGCGCCTTTGCCAATAAATGAGATTGATTTTCTCATTAAAATAGAGTCTGACAAAAGAAGCATTAAAATCATTTAGTTTTCGTACGATCCAAAAATTACGACAACGTAAATCGAGTTTACAATATATTTGTAGAAACGAATTGTCGAAACAAATGAAGAAACTTCTACACAGAGTTTCGCGTCAGCGGAAATTCACTTATCCGGCCGGAAAGATGAAAATTTAATGAAATTTAATTTCGTACAAATATCGAATGAATGCAAAGAAATTAAATGACTTCCAATTACGGTCGAGTTATACTTTTCCAACTTTAGCACGTTCATCTTGAATCAAATAAATGTTTGCGGCTTTCTCTGAACCAATTTGAATTAAACGTAATCCAGAGTACTGCCGGTTTATTAATAATTAGTGCCTCAATCCAAACTGTATAAATTTTTGATCTCGATGAACCTCCTCTTTATTACGAAACGAATTTATTTTTTCCCGACGTTCTTTCGATAAACGAAAAAAAAAAATCATTTTCCACCGGAAACGAAAAACACCAAATCCGCGTCCCATGCGATGTCAATTATTTCGAATTGAGTAAACGAAATGGAATAGACAGTGTGGATTTATATATATATACGGAGCTGAAAGCACGTTTTGTTCAAACTGTATCGAACCAGCTGTAGCTAGAAATTTTTTTTGCTTCTCTCGTACGTGACAAACATAGATTTTATTGTATCGATACTCCCAATTCCCACGATACGTATAAACCCATAGCGATGATTGAACTAAAAATTGTTGACTGTTTTTATAAGATGGAAATAAAAATGTTTGGAAAAATGTAGAAAATTTGATATATTCTATGCCATGACGAAAAAAAAAGCACTTAGGAGAAAAAAATGGTCCTGGATATTCTCTATTGTTATTTTTGAATTACGAACGAATCCATACAAAAATAACTACAAAAAACACTTTGTTGGTGATTGTAGAAAAATCTGAAAAAATGATTCTCCTGAGAATTTTCGAGTCGAGTATTTAATGTCAAAATGCAAAATTAATTTTCACGTTTAAGTCGATGACAAGAAAATCTGTCGTGTTTTCGTTAATGAATAAATCGATTTTTAATCCATGTTAAAAAAATGATTTTTCTTTTCTTTCGTAGCCGAAACATTGTAAACAATCGACTTGAAATTTCAAGAGCATGTCTAGTATAAATCTGAGTATACACTGCATAATTTTTGAATTAAATGGTAACGTTTTGTTGCATGTAACGAAACCCTTAAACCAGTTCCAAATTGTAGCGAGGTGTTGGATTGAACTGGACAAAGAATTCAATTAAATGAGAAAGGGATAGAATTGAATGTGCCTCGGAAAGATTGTCCGAAAAATGATTTTCAAATGAAACTTTTGTAGTAAAAAAAAAAAAAATTGCGTATTGTTAATTCTTGGAAGCAAGGTAGAATTTGTTGTTAAAAAAATTAGTTCACTGTGTTAGGGTGAAGTGTCCTATTTATATGTGCTCTCAGCACATTCTGTCGTTGGCAATTAAAACTTGGTTGAGCTGTCGCTCGTAATATTGGAGGTTGGCCAAAAATCCGTTGATCCACCACCTTCCGGTTATTTCTCTCGCGGAATTGCAAATTATGTAGACAGGTGGTACATCGCAAATGGACGAGTGCCACTCGTGAGTCCGAGTCATTAATCATTGGAGCAAAAAAAAAGAAACAACATTGTAATGTCTTGGTCAAACTGGTGTCCGCGATTGTTTTGTCCCGAGAATAATCAAGACAAATGCCTAAAAATTTGAGGCAGTCAAGAGAACAAACGAAAGTATAGGAAAAGAGGAGAAAAAGTATAAAATGTGTAGAGAAGTTGTAAAACGCTGCTATAAATCATGAGCTTAGTAGAGTGCGAGTGACAAAAATATATAATCGTCAAATATTTCAGGGTTCCCGGCTTTCACGGGGGCTTCGGCAGCGGCGGCGGCAGCAGCGGCAGCGGCCGCTGCGGCTGCGCAAAACACAACTTCCGGACCTGCTGGTAAACAAATCGAAGGACCCGAGGGTGGAAATTTATTCATTTATCATCTACCCCAGGAATTTAGTGACAACGATCTAGCTTCCACTTTCTTGCCATTCGGCAATGTCATATCCGCCAAAGTTTTCATCGACAAACAGACCAACATGAGCAAATGCTTCGGTAAGTTAAAGCAACATACGAACATCACGCGATATTTCGAAAGGGATATTTTTCTCATTTGGGAGAAAAAATCATTGAACAACGGTCGTTTGTGTGTATTCCTTCGTAATGTCTTAGCGGAAAAGAGCAAACGTACGGAATTTAAAATCAAGCACGCATTTTAAAGTCACTGGAAAACGTCAAAAATCCTAGAACAGGATAATTGACGAGTTACTGTTTCACAAACGTTTTCATCAGTAATTATTATTAAAATATGCTCGCATGATATTCATTGTTGAATTGCAAGATGAATTTTCTTGATGCGGCCATATTGGTTTTTCGTCGTAGGGTAAAGAAATATGAGAAATGTTTGAACGTTGAAAATTAAGTGAAAACAAAACTTTTTTCTCATAAAAGTCACGTGTTTTACGAGCTCATCGCGATTTGTTAAACTTGCGAGGATGATATCGCTCTGAAATGTTCTTCCAGATTAATAAGAAAAAAAATATGTTTCGTGAAAAATGACAAGTATTTACTAAAAAATAAAATGAATAAAATTCTCTCAACAAAATCAAACAACAAAATGTATCCTTATGAGCACTCAACATTTCGCAGATTTTTGAAACTTTATTCTATTTCGATGAAAAGTATACCAACGACGATAACGATTTGTTTGTTTTTTTCTTTTAGGCTTTGTTTCGTACGACAATGCCCCGAGCGCTCAAGCAGCGATTCAAGCGATGAACGGTTTTCAAATAGGCACGAAGAGACTCAAAGTTCAACTGAAGAGATCCAAAGAGGCATCGAAGCCCTACTAGCCGAGGACCACGAGCCTCGATCGTAGGTAGGATAGTATGAAATAAACAATAACAAAAACAAAAGAGACAATCTCAACAAGTATAGGTACAAAGAAATTGAAATACAGATTAAAAAAAAAAGAAGTAACCAAATGAAAATCCGGTTCGTTAGGAATCCGGCTTTGTATTAAATAGTCCGGGCTCTTTGTCCAGCTTTGACCATGTTGACGTGAGAGCGACTCGAGCAGTAGTAAATATACAGCTAGATTTTTTTTCCCATGACTTTGGGGAGGTCAAATCCTTCAACGAAACCACGTTGACAAAGAAATTCATAACTCGCTTTTTTTTTTAATTAAACAGTATTCTATAACGGCTACAAGACTTTTTAGGTTATTATCAAATTGTTTGATATGATAATTCCGCGTAATATTATTATTCTTAGTTTCATCTTTTTCGTTTTTTTTTTAATTTCGATATTTAACGCGTTGTTACTTAATTATTACATTTATTTTTGTCCTAGCACAATGGGTCACGATAAACTCTTACAAATTTACTCGGAACGTTTTAATTTATTTATTTTTTATTTATTTCTCGCTATTGCGAATGTGACAAATGATTTGTGTATTATGCTACGAGTATAAATCTCAGATGCTGTGATATTACGAACGTGAACTTGATCATCGTGAGATAAACTAGAGAAACCCATGTAAACATGAGATTTTTAGATGACTTTCGAGCTCACGCTAGTCGAGACTATTGTTATTATTATAAGTGTTGATGTTGTCAGTTGCCATATTTCACTCGCTTAGTTTTTTCGGTTTATCTATTCGTGTACTGCTATGTAATAACCTAATTTTTTACGTGAGATATTTTAACGCTATGATTCCTTTCACTTTTGGCCCTTCGATTCAGCAGCAAGTCTTAGAAAACTTGCGATACTTTTCCGAACGTTGTTCCTACAATGGGGTTGAAAACGATGGTTAAAATATTCTCTTCGTTATTTCATTATACATTGAAGCAGCGATTGTTGAATGTTTGACGTTGGAAACTCTATGAAACGTAAAAAAGTTGTGAAAAAAGCAAAAAAAAATTAAGTTTTCACGAAAAACAAAACAGAAATTGTCTCTACTATCAATTACTACTGCCACTTTTGTTCGTTCAACGAAATTTGTTTTCTCAGTACAAAAATGGGGCCAAAAGTGATTGGAGTTGGCATTGATTGTCTCATACAAAATATGTGTATATATTGTTTTATTTTATTTTTTAACTCTTTATCGTCACGTTGTGTTCATTTGATATTTCTGTTGTTTTTATCGTTATTTTTTTTTCAGTGCAAGTATAACTATGAGCTTGCTCGCGAGTGCTCTCGAATCAATGAAATTCTGCCAAAATGAAGATGCTCTAATTTGTTCATTCTGCCTACATCAACATTTAACCGTAGTACGATTTTCGTGATATTGTGCTATTGTAAAATACACACATACAAACATACGTACATGCATTCGACGCACGCCATTTCATCGTGTCTGTGACCCCTATGAATTCGTATTTCGATCTATAATAATTGAACGAATTGAGGAGGTTCGATCGTTTCTCATGCATTCACGCAAAATTGCGATAAACTATCTTGGAATAATTGTATTTGATACAATTATTATACTCGTTAAAAATCGTAAATCGTTTGCTTATGGGGCAAGAAAAATGATGAAATGGCGTGAAAACCGTCACATTATATACAGATCAGCTTTATTAGTATAAATTAGTGTACTAACAAATTTGCCATGTGTTTATTTTCTATAATCGAACAAAGCTCGAACAAAGCAGTCACTCATAAGAGAACGCGATTGCGATTTACTGGGCCAATAGCCTCGCGCTTTTCTCGCGAATTTAATTGACAATAATAGAATCTAAATTTATTCCACAACAATGAGAATAAGAAAATTTCGAGCCTGATGACAGTTCGAAGCAGTAGACTCGAGCCCTCGAGAATCTCACTTGCTATTTATTCAAATTTTCGTAACATTTTCGTAATTAATTCACAAGAAATTAATTAAATTTTTCTTTTATATTATTCGTCGCTAGTAAATTTGTCCTGAAGTCGGGAACAACTTTTTTTCTTTTTTTGTACATTCATCTCGTCTTTTTTTAAATTTGCTATCAACTTTGATGGTATTTGTAGGTTATTTTTGGTATTTTTTTATATATTTTTTTTCGATCTCGGATACTAGTTCGTAATCGCTGAGCTTCTCGTTTATTTTTTTTTTTTTTTTTTCGTGTGGTGGTGACTAACCTGTCTGTGTGTTTCGTTTGTGTGCCAGCAGGTGGCCTGTGACGTTGTGACCATGTACTCTCTCTCTCAACCTCTGGAGTCGCCGTGCCATGTCTGTCTCAGTCAATCAATCAGTCACGACAAAAATTGCTCTCAACCCAGTATCTCTGTGTTGTTGTCGGTGGCTGTATTGCGCGACCTCAACTATATTATCCCCTCGATCCTTTAATTCCCTCCCTCATTCTCCAAATTCAAAGAAAATAATCCATTTTTTCATTCTGCCAAACCCGTGCCCCTTCAAACACGAAAAAAGAAAAAACAAAAAACCAAAAAAAAACCACATTTTTTAAAAGCCCACAGATCACCATTCGCGAAAATCCTGATCACGTACTTTGCTCTCAGAAAAGATTTTTCGCAGCATGACTATGTACAGAATATCTTTTTCTCTCGTCAGACCAGGATCGTCGATTCCTCAATCGGGATAACAAAGAAAACTAGTTGAAATCATAGGATTTTTTAAATCAATTTATCTGATGATAAAAAAATTATGAATAAAAAAAAAAAAACGAAGCGAAACCTTTCTCCTCGCAACGATTTTTTGATTTTTTACCAAATAAAGTACATTTATTAACGTTTTTAATCCGATCTCGCGGATTTATCGAAAGACTGGCGATGGAGAAATGATATCGTTGCGACGATTATTATACCGAGGAATCGATGCTCCCGTGGTCTCGTTAGGGAGAAAAAGTAAATAACAAGCGTCGAACAGATGGCGCGATGTAAAGTTAAAATTAAAGTTTACTTACGGAAACAAGAATACAAATAATTAAATGAATAAGACGAAGACGAATATTGTGAAAAACAATAAAAAAGAACTAAGCTAACTCGACGGTTATTACCGCCAAACAGTTTTTCCGACGCCAACCAAAACAGTAATTAAAAGCAGGGCTAAAAAAAAATAATTATTCGTGCGTGTGTATATGTGTCTGAATAAACGTACGAGCTTACGCTTCGCGTTTTTCCGAAGATTTTCTGGAAGGTTTTTTTTTCATGACACAAGATTTGTGTAAACAAAAAATACGAAAAAAAAAGAAAACAATGGTAAATATTTGGATACTCGCGATCGAATCATTTTTGGTAAACCTTGACTAAATGTGTAAGAAAAAAAGGAAACGTTGAAAATACAAATTCGCGAACGAATGAACGAGACACTGTAAACGAAAAAGGCGTTGGGCGTGTGTAAAAAAAAAAAACAAAGAAAAAAACATTATTTTTATCTAATATTTTGTGATTTTTGCTATCATCATCTTTACCGCCATTTCGTTCTTATTCATCGACGCGGAACAATAATTAATGGACCGTCTTTGAGGCTCTGGGATTTTAAAGAAAATCGCTCTCTTGGAGTTAACGGGGGAAAAAAAATACAACGGGGGACTTATTGGTTCATATGAATAATTTTTACAAAATGGCACTTTCGTGTGACTTCGAATAAACGTTCAAACACTCAAATTCTTTTAATTCGGTTATTTATCAAATTGAGAATAAAAAAAAATTGCAGTATTTGTATCTTTTCGAATCGTGAATATTTTACCACATATTTCACTGTTTGTCAGATCATTAATTCGACATCGAACACGGCAATGGGAAAATATCTTCCTTCCATTTATTTGATCAGTCATTTCAATCCATTGGTTTTTGCTCGTTTAATATATTTCATTGAATTATCATTATTTTGGTAGATCATTGATATTACTTTGAATGATTAATATTTCGGTGAAATGATTATCTCGTCAAAACGTGAATATTCTGTCAAATACTTCATTTTTTCGTTTATAATTATTTGCCTCGAAATACGAGCTTGAACGAAAATAAATGGCTGGACTAACGAGAGATCGAAAATTCGAAGCAACTGAACATTGCCATTTCTACTGCGTTGTCTTTATACATTTTGAATCAATATTTCATTCGAATCATTTTAAAAAAAAAGAAAATATTGAAACACATTTAATCTATAGAAGAGTAGGAATTTTTTTAAACTTGTTTCCGTACAAATAGAAGAAAACCTTATCGTTGAAAACAAAACTCGAAAAAAAAAACACTCAAAATGCAAGAGTACGTTCCTTTTCGATTATTCCTAATTCCACCTTTCCCTCCCCCCTCAAAAAAGAGCTTTTCCGAAACGTTGTCAAAAAGAATGTCTCACTTTTCTTGTACACGAAATTCCCACCGACCAAAATGAGTCCCTCGAGAGACAAAGAAAGAAAAAAAAGCACCAAAATAAATCAAGGATAATCGTCGTCGTCGTCGTCGTCGATCATCTGCGAGGAAAAAAAAATCTTCAAAATCCACGTGGAAACATAGTATCGATGCGCGATGGATGAAAACGAGAGAAGCGGAAAGTCATTTCAATAACAAACAAACAAAACAGTCGCACCCTCGCATTCCAGAGCTGCGGCGTAGTGTAACGAAAAAAAAAAACAATTCGAAAAATAGAAGAAATACGAAGGAAACAACGATCGGGAATAAGAGAAAAAAGAAGCATTAGTCACCCTCGCACGACCAGAAAACCCGATCCACGCTTTATCATTTGTTCGTGGCTGCTATTTCGTTCTTATGTTATTTTTATTTAATTTACAATTACTTTTCAATTTTTTTTTTTATTTTACACAACATGGGTGTAAACTGACAGCGTGTCACGTGCCCTGGCAACCCGATCGAGCCAAGATTCTGACCAACTCGAGTCCACTATCAATACTGAACGAATAATTGAATAAAAAAAAAAACCATTCAAAGAAATCCGGTGCTGTACGAGGATTATTGTTTTTTATAGAAAAAAAAAACAAAAAAAAAATGTTCCAATAAAACTGCGGTGGCCTCGAGTTAAAAATGTCAATCACGCGAGTCTCGATCGTCGGGTCAATACTCCCTTAACGTTTTTCATTCTATCAAAACGTGTATGCATATATATTTATACATAAATGTGTATACGTGTATCGGAGGAAAGTCACGAAAGCTCGGAGAAGCTCCCATGTAGTTAAACAGTACTACAACAAAGATTAAATGTTAAAAAGAAACAAAAAAACAAAAACAAAAGAATAAAAGCACGAGAAGGACTATCAAGTTTCGCGAGAGTGAATAGAAAAAGAGAAAAGAATAAACGAAAACAAAACAGAAACACAGAAAGCAGCTCCAAGCAGGCAGAGTTTACCAAAGACGTGTCTTATATATAATTAACAGATGTACTTACCAATGCAAAGCTACAATGACTAATAACGTCGTCGTGTTGAGACGATTTTGGGTTTTTTTATTTTTTTTTTTCCTTTTTTTTCTTTGTATTAACCACACGTGTCGTACAACCAGTCGTGCACACGCAAACATCGAACAGAACGATTTTAGTAGAAAAAACAATATTAAAAAAAAAAAGCAATCGTACCAACACGCACACACATATACACAAACACATTAGTTAAGTGTATATACACTTGTAAACGCGCGCATGAGAGCAAAGAAAAAAGAAAAAATATGGAGCCTAGTCATAACTATTCGTTAACGGTGTGTGTGTGGGTGTGTGTGTGTGTTTACATCACTGTGTTCTATACCGCATCGTCATTCGTCATTCATATCGTCTTTGTATATGCACGGGTCATGAAAGTGGAGAAGTCAAGAGAAAATAATATAAAAAAATGAAAAAAATTGAGACAAAAAAAAAAGAAACAAAGAAATGATAAAGAAAAGGGAATATTGTGACCATCGAAATATAACTACTTGTTCTGTGTAGTTTAGGCAAAAACCGAGAGTTTTCATTGTCGCCTACTATCACTGTTATTATTACAATTATTATATTATCCATTATTATTATTATTTACAATGAATGGTACTATTATCAGTAATGATCGATATTTGTTTGAACGAGCGATTGATAGATCATTCGAGTTAATTGTTTCCCCGATTAAAAAAAAATATATATATATATATATATATTTGCGTTATGTTTTTAAACGACAACAATAACTACAATGGCATTGCTATTCATTCGTAATTGGTGTATGTTTTTTGATGAAAGCAGAAGAGAGGGTATGAACGCGACGAGGGTTGCAAAAGCTCATCATTCAACGAAATAACTTTTCGTATGATTAATTTTTAAGCCTCTTATTAATAATATTATCATTATCTTTATTAGAATTATTATTGTGTGCGTAAAATTTACGAATCTTATCACGTCGTTCACCACCCTTCAGGAGGCAAGCTCCGAAAACGCTTTTTACTTGCGTAGCTAAAAGATCCTTCGTACTTTTCGAAAGTTCAAGACTGTACGAAAAACTTTTAATGCAAATTTTCACCATTTTGTTGTTGTTGTTTTTGACAACCAAACGTAAAATGCTTTTTTTTTTATGTCGTCAAAAGTTTTTCGAGTGTACTTAAAAAACAAAGCTATTTCAGAGCTTGTTCGCATCGATCGCGTGTGAAAAGTTGGCAACGTTTCGTAAATACGATTGCGTTTTATCGATAAAAGCCTCTTTTTTTTTTTGCCAAGTGTTTGTTAATTTTTTTTCTTTCGTTTTTATTATTAGTATAAATGAAGTCCCGAGTTACACGATACAACGAGGCTGATCATTACTATATGTGGCAATCGAGACAAAAGTTACGAGCCAAAGTGCAACTTTTTGCAAAAAAAAAAAAAAAAACAAAGAAAATGTTGACGAGGCTCGTTGCTCGTGTCGCCTGGCACGCATTATTAGATTAACAGTTATATCAACGTTGTATAATTATGCAGCAGCTAAAGCACGTTTACTTCGTTTAATTCGTGTTCATTATTGTTATAATTATTACTATTATTGTCAATGGCAACCATTGTCCCCTAGGAAAAACAGTAAACACCGTTGTTGGGTTATTATTATTTTTTTTTCTACTACTTACGAACGACGAGAGTCTTCGTAGTGGAATACTAATGAAAAATTATTATTATTCTTGTTGCAATCATTATAATAACATATATCTATATACGCAGTTTTGTTTCCTCTGAACGCCGCTTATTCTCGATATTTTGTATCTTTTTGTTTTTCGCCACCCCGCTTACACACGTTCAATTGCGTTTTTTTTTGTTCCAAAGTTTCGCCAATGTCGATGTTGTTGTTTTTTTTTTTCTTTTTTTTTTCGTTATTGTATAATGAACGGGGATTCGTGCCATTTTTGTTGTGAATGAGAGAGAGAGAGAGAGAAAGAGAATTATAAATAATTGGGAAAGAAAAAAAAAAAAAGGATAGTTGCGATGAGAATAAAGTCGGAATATGACTCGATGCCAGTTTTGTAGTTTAAGTAAAAAAAAACCAAAGTACATTTTTATTTGTTTTTCGAACGACGAGCGCCACTTGTTTTGTGTTCTCAACGAGACATTTTTTCGTCTCGTGCCCGCAGTCGTAAACATCCGTTGCTTTGTTTTCATGCTACTTTTTCCTTGATTTATTTTCTTCTCTCTCTCTCTCTCTCTTTCTCTTTCTCTCTCGTGCGTCGCCACAACACACGGAATTTAAGTCCAAAATAATGACATTACGTCATCGTAGAATTAGCGGTTATTGTACACGATTGTATAATTGTCGAACATAGAGGATTTGATTCTTCTCTTTAAACAGGGCTATGTATTGTTACAAAAAAAAATGCTTTTTAGCCAACGCTTGTCCGTGGGCACGTGCGAATACGGGACTGAAAGAGTGCTCGATTGGCCACCTTATTGATCGACAAATTTCTTTTTCGCCTCAACAGTCGAAATATTTTGAAGTATACATTATTTTATGCATTAGTCGCAAATAAATATCGAATATTTACTTTAAATTCAGTCTTTTTTGTTTTGTTTAACAAAAAGTATATTTCGAAATTGTACACCTGTTCGACGGTAAATCTTTAGTATCCTTTTTCACGTGAGGAAAACACGGTGATATAAAATGTCGATAAACACCGTGAATCGACTGGCGGCCCTTCGATGTCTCTCGAACGTCTACGAATACCAACGCGCTTGTGTTTTTTTTTTTTTTTATATTTCGTTTCCTCATAATTTTTCTTCTACTTTCAATCAGTGTTGAATAAAATGGTATTTCATATGATTTTTGGACTAATGGAGAAAATAAATAACGTACACTAACGATTACCAAATTTTCATACGAAAAGACGCTTTTTTTATCTTCGTTCAGATCGAGGGAATTGATTGAAAGTTAAAAAAATGTTGATAACTGCGTGACGAAAATTGAAGAATTGTCTTATATTTTTCTCTCTTAATTCTTTGAAAATACTGTTCGATCCAACAGCAAATGGTTGCAAGTAAAATTATGATGAAAAGGGAAACAAGTTTTGTAAACATTTGTACGAGAAAAATTTCAAGCATCGTAAAGCATGAGGCATTTCGTTTGTATGAAACATATATGTAAATGTGTATTTTCGAGAGTGAAACTCGTGCTGCACAAAGAAACGTATTGTGAAAGTAACAATATACATATATTTATTTTGTTGGTTTAATTTATTTTCGTTATTTCGTTTTATTTCAATCTGCTTTGTTTCCTCGTTACCAAATCCACAAAATCCTGTAATGCTTATTTAATAATTCCCTCCTTCTCTCTTCGGCATTAAAAAACAAACAGAGAGGTTTTTTTTTGCATATGATCGTTTGACAATCATTTTGTAAAGTGTTTTCTCATTTCATTATTATTTTTGAGCTTTTTGTTGTTAAATCAATATAAACAGGGTTTGTATTGGGAAAAGAAAAATTGAAGAAACAATGAGGTCATTGTTTTCAAAATTTCTTCGTCACTTTGTTTCCACTCGATGTGTGTATTTTTTGTGGAAAATTATATGAACAAGATTATAGTTGATTATTTTCAAGGTTGCTAGCAGCTACAAAACCAGAAATTAATTTCGAGCAATTGAGTACACAGAAACGGGGATATTTAATTGATGATGCAGAATTCAATGTCACGAGATGTTTTTGTATATTGATGCGACAATGTGTGCAAATTTTGTGAAAGAGAAGAAAAAAAAATACGAAGAAATAGCGAAAGTAGAGGAGAAAGAAAAATTGATGAATACGAACGAAAAAAAAAGTATGTAAATCGAGTGCTGCGTGAAATTCCAATGTGAGAAATAAGATCCAATGGGATCGTAGATTTTGAAACAAATCTTTGGCAACACGAGAATTTCGAAAGAATTCATTTCGAGTTGGATTTGAGGCCAGAGTAAAGATGAAAAGTAGCATTTTTATGAATAAAATATTTGTACCGATCTCTCACTTGAAAGAATGAGCCAATCGTCGATCGTAAAGCGCTCCGATATTTTTCAATTTTTCTTACTCTTCGGGCGTACAGAAAATCGTGCGCTTTGACCCACGTATTTTAAGTATTCATCACAATCTGGCATATATATATATATACATAGACATATATATATATATAAATATATATATACATAAATATAGGTAAAAATAAAATATAGTATTAACGTAATGTCTATCACAACTAAGAGTCACGGTGTCTAAATAGTTACGATTTAGATTTTTTATATTTGCGTGCAAGGGTGTAGACGTGTGATACATGTATATATACATATATATATATGTATTTTTACATATATGTATGTATGTATAAATATTTGAAGAAAATAACGAAAAAAAAAAGCAGAAAAAAAAAAAGATGAAGATGCTAATAAAATGAAACGTCGAAGCGTGTGTGAACGCACTGCGCTGTAGTTAGATGGGCAAGTTAATAAAACGTATTTTGGAAATAAATATAATCTCGTTGATTTACATACAACCCAGCTCCTTCATATACTTCCATACTATTTTTGCGAATTTAATTTTAACTCTTGAATAAATAGTTTTTTGACAGATGTTCTCTGAGTCTTGCTGGTCTTCGTCTTTAAAAATGGTGAGAATTTTTGAGGATAATTATGCAGGATTATTTCATTTTTTCGTTCACTGGATTAATTGGGGGTCTTTGGGTCGTTTTGACCCAGGCCCGAAGCGTTATTTGTATATTGACTTGAAAAAAAAACGATAAAAAAGGGGGGAAAAAAAAATTACTAGAAAGTAGCAATTCTTCTGAGAGTTATGAGCGCGCTTAGTTGGCTGGGCCATAAAAATCCAAGGTATATTGTAGTAACGACCGGGGCTCAAGGAAAATGATAGTAACCTACAGGGTTAATTTCACATCGGGACCGTAATGGTGAGAAACTCAATCCGTGCTTGGTTTATCAAGAGACGTGAACGGAAGCAGCACAGCTCGATCGTATCGATGACAAAAATTCCCTAGAAAAATTTATTTTCCCATAACAAATCATACATCATCGTATCGCAGGATGGAACATCATCAATCCGAAATGAAACACCCCGTAGTCGGCCTGCTTCAGAGGCGGACCTTTTTTAAAATGATGTACTCGAGAAAAAATAGCGTAAAAGCGTTTTTTTGACTAACAGAGCGCGGGCTCATCGAAATCTATGCAATACGGTGTTCGATCGATCGCTACACGAAATTTCAATATCCTACCAGTTCAAAGAGCAAAAAAGAAAATTTATTCGCAATCCCGCGACCAACGGGCACGGATTTCCGTCATGCGTAATTACGTTTTTTTCGTGCCGAGAAATCCCTTTCGTTCATGTGCAGCTTTTCATCTCTTCTACTCTCGTGTTATTTCATGCTTTCATACCACCAGGAAACGTGTTTTTTCCCATTTTTTTCTATCTCTTCTTTTTCCTCGAAAGAATCCTTTTAAATATTTACAAATGTACATGTATGTATGGATATATATACTTTTTATGTTGGGTTTACGATTGATCATTATAAAACCGATAGTCTATGCCGAGGAGGATGGACCATTGGGAAAACCAATAATCGACCCTCCCGGCTGAATATTCGTATTATATATATTGATACATCGTTTGGAGAGATAGTTTTAGCAATAATAGACAGCGCCACCACATGCGCAAACGTACTGATACGCTATGGTTGAGGCGGCTTACTCATGCAGTAGTCGGCCGTGCAAGCTCTTCGGTAAAAGCAGTCTCTAACAATCTATTATATTCAAATTAATGATGACGTACTGAAAAAAGAGAAGCGGACAAACGAATGGATGAAAAATGTAGCAAAAAATGAAAGACCATATCTCAAGGATCGATATAATAGATTTTAGATATTATTGTGTATAAAATATGGAGCAGAAATAACAACAAATACAGAGTCCAATAGGAAAGTGGTAAATTCGACTTTTTTTTTAATGAATGGAGGTCAACGCCGCATTAGGTACCATAAAATATTGTTTTATGTGGTTTCGTCTAGATATAGAATCATTTTCCTTAATTTTATCACCGAATTTCTCAAATAGAACTTTTCACGTGAGATTATTTTCGTTTTTTTGGCTATTTTATTTCTGTTCATACAAATTTGAACATTGTGATTAATTTGGAAACAGTAGAGAAACAGCTGCAACAACGATTTCTGTTTCCTTTTTTTTGAGCTGCTAATATTTTTAGCGGAAGATGTGAAAAAAAAAGAAACAGGAATTGAGCCCAAAATAGTCTTATCAGCGATCGATATTTACTCCAGCTACGTGAAGCGAGGTCTCACGAAGTTGGACGAAGGACGAAGGTCGCACTCGGCTTCGGCTCGTCGGTTACCATGACGATGATAAAATATTTGACCGGACACGTTTACTTTTTCACAGCTGTCCCAGCTGATCAGATGGTCGTTTGTAGAAAGTTTGTATTTACGTTTGTTTACGTGGATGATTAATTATCAAAGCTTCATAGATTCGTCATCACCTTACGATTCTGTATCGAATGCGGAATAACCATGTGTCGGCTATCTTTACACTCCGATGCTCAATTGTTTGTTTGTTAAAAAACATTGATCACCAAACGTTTTTATCACCGTACCACAAGTTACCGAGCAATCAACAAAAGATGGGATCAATCAAAAAGCTGTAAACGAAAAGTTGTACGACTAAGCTCATGGTAAACACGCCGCTAGGCTGGTTTTTTCCATTTCATTTAAATAATTTCGTATCATCAGTCGGTACAGCGATGAGAAAATGCAAAAATTGGAGAACATTCTGCAGAGTCCTCGCCCTATGAAGCAAAAGACAGCACGAGCGCTACCGATACTCTTATGTACTCGAATATGGCGCTATTGTGATGTCACTAGTTTTTTCAATCAATTCCATGCAGGAACGGGAGTTGTTGCAAGTTTGCAAGTAGATCCACCCACGCAATCTTTAGATGTAAAGATTTTGCAAACAACACAAGGTTTTGGACCACTATATCACGCTGCTGTGTCACGCTCACGTGTCACTTGCAGCCGAAAGGAGCAAATCAAGAGGAACAACTAGTGGTTGGCGAGGAACCCGTCGAGAGATCACGATAACACTTTTTACAGGATTAAAACTTGAAAAAAAAACACAGACACACGCACACGCACGCATGCACGCACACACACACAGACACACACACAGCCATACACGCCCACAGAAACGTCGACTTTATTTGAAAGATTTCAGGTTCCCCACGATTTTTTGAACAAGAATCCGGCAGTTTGCGGAACGTAACCGCGACTATCATACGTGCTTGATTGTATTTGCGAGTATGTAGTTTGTCAACGACAGAGCTAAGCGAGCAGTTTCTTCGATGAAAGATAATCAGGAAAAACGAAGACCGAACGGAATATCTTTCGAAATTTCTAAACAAGTATCCCATGTGCTATAAGAATATCTATTGTTCTTTAGCAAGATCTTCGAGGTAACACGGTAAGTTTATGAATATCTTCAAGTCGTAGACTCCAATTCATTTTTTTTTTGGGTATGGTTTCAACATAGTTGGCTATTATCATTTCACGTTAAGATTTTCAGCGGAAAATGCAAAAAAAAGACCGAGTCTGTTCCAGCTGGCCTTAAAATTTCTTTCGTTTGGGAGGAGCATTACGGTTTCATCGGATACTGAAATTTTCGGCGTATTTTTTTGTTTCGTTACAGTTCCAAACCACGGCATTCACTTCAGTAACCCTAATAAATATTATAGCGCCAGTTATATTCCAGGAAGTTGGTGAATGTATCCGAAATGACATGGTGAACATGCGCTCGTCCGTTTGACGCACTTTCTGGACTAGTTCATAGAATCAATAGCACTCACATTAATTTTATTGATACATCGAAAGTAACTGAGTGCATTCGATCATAAAGATACAGCAGATCATGTGCGCTTTCATTTATAGTTTTATGAGGTGGATGTCTGGATGAATCCATCAATAGATGACCGCGATCACCTCAGTCTAGACAGTAGCACGAGGTGTTATTTTAGAATTTTATGGGATGGGTTTATATAAAAACAGTTGAACTGTTCCCCCTCAGTGTACACCTCATTAAACACTAACCGAGTAGGTTGTGCAGGTTGTTTGCGCGATTCCAAGATAAAATATTGAAGTGTGTACAGTGTCGCAAAGGGCGTTTTACTAGTCATCCGCGGTGACCACGTCTTCGTCCATACGATATTCATTCCACTCGCCATGCCGAGGCTTTACACCATCGTTTTACGGAACCACCTGAAACGCAGCGGTTGTCGGCATCACTTGCGGAAACAGCCACGCTGTCTTGTCGCGCCGTTACTTCTTGCAATCATTTGGATCTGTGGCCTGATTTACTGCACGTTGTATTGTTTCTCTCAGCCTTTTCTACGACACTGGTAAGTTGTATTTGAGCATAGAAAAAAATGCAAAAGTTAAATACCTCCGACGAAGAACATTGTGTGAGCATTGGGGATGGATCTTCTAGGGAAATGTTCCGCAATTGGAAGACTGATGAGGCAGATTTGTACCTGGGTCTCTACTTAATTTGTGTTCGGACCGTCAACACGCCTCTTGCCTGTACCTGGGAATCGTTGTGTGTCAGGGCAAGAGAGCGTTTGTAGAGCCTGCTAGGATTATTGCTCGGAACACGATATTGGGAGCTCACAAATGGCAACCTGACCTTTGGTTGGCAAAAATCTAACTGCTCCGTCCTGTAGCATTAAACTGGTGGTTAAAACCGCGATGATTCTCAATATACTGGCTGAAATTTTCCCTGCCGACTCCATTACGGCTCCGAAGAACAGCAAAAAAAATGTTGACATTATTAATGACATGACTTTTTTTCCAGGGACAAACGTGCAGCTTCAGGATTCACCACACTCGAACGTGCTCGAGCAGAATACGGCGATTTACGACGGCGAAGGTGATTACGTATGTGATAATGAATATGATTCAGCTCAACGATTAACGACGTAAATGTGAAAATTTTAGGTCGGAACACCAAAATATGTCATTGTGCAATACCATGTCATCGACTGATGATATGTTGTAATAAAATGATACACCAAATGCGTGTTTATTATTTCAACACATAGTGCAAACTCAGTTCCTCCTGAAAATTACAGCATGACAAATCAAATTAAGTTGAAGCCAAGTGTTTGAGAACATGGAGACTATAAAGTAGCAGCATCAACTCCATGCTGTGCAGGCGGCCCTCAAAAATCTCCGAAATAGGCGGCGCTGCCGTCAAATGTTTTCCTTATGGTATATTTGCATAAAATGCGCACATATGATGCGATGCAGACTGTAGTATGTTCGATTTTAACTACATTTATCAAGAACTTTCGACAAGGGGGCCACGAAGCTGACA
Source organism: Campoletis sonorensis (assembly GCA_013761285.1). Taxonomy (NCBI): domain Eukaryota; kingdom Metazoa; phylum Arthropoda; class Insecta; order Hymenoptera; family Ichneumonidae; genus Campoletis; species Campoletis sonorensis. Next base: position 189,641 of record JACEOJ010005830.1, on the reverse strand, counting down.
TGTCGTGGTTCATACTTCGTACGTTTTTAGGGACGCTTTTCCCTGGTTCTCCTCTAGAGTCGTCACTCCTTCTTCGTAGTCTGCATAGTTAAGACAATGGTCGCAAGACTGTATACAGGATATTAATACTGACCACTTAGAACGAGATTATATGCAAATAGTTACGAAGGTTGTCTTTTTCGAGAAACCTCGTTAGAGTCTCTGTCATAAATATAATCGCAGGTGTCCAATAAAACGTTATTGAAACGTCATCGTCAATAAAAACACTATTTTATTGGTTCAACGGAATGTGAATCAATAAAGCGAATATTGAGTAGCTTGAATACTCAATTAACCGAATAGGGAAAACCGGATCTCGTGTAGACAAAATACACCTTAACAGTTTTACGTCATTGCCCTGAATAGTCAATAAGCGATTTAATGGAAATATTAGCATAGAATCGCAGTGCCTAGTCAACCATCCAACGATTAAGACCTACTGGTTCTTCGCTCAGTTTCAAGATAACAAAACGGTAGCGTTTTTAGTGAGACAAAGTGCACGGGTTTTCGTGCAGTCGACATGGATTCACGGGAATACGAAACACTGCGATTTTCTTCACAGCCGCCGTTTTTAACGACAAAGAAAATCATCCTGCCATTGGAGATGATTCTTTACATGGCTAAATTCCTAAAATTTGAAGATTATAAGAGTTTCATTCGATCACTTTGGCCGAATCACGACGAGAGCGAAATTGTACGAGAAAAGCTGTGGAAAATGTGTACTCACCAGTTCACAACTACCTTTAGCAATGGAAAACAATTAAAAATTGAATACAACTTCGATTCCTCAAGAACGGAAGAAGATCAAATTCTCATTAATGTGAACTATTTGAAGCCTTTGTTCGGTGGGTTAATCTCTCCGCTGCTCGATACATTTGCAAGCGTATCGCAGTTAGAAATATTCGTCAGGAAGAACGTTCATTGGCACACGTGTTCCAGCCATCGACACGCCATCTGCCCGTGTCACTTGGAAAACAGCGAGAGTCAAGGTGATTGTGCAGCTTGGAAGTCTTCAGTGGACGTTTGTAAATGCGATCATTTTCATCATTACTCTTTAGAACAAGTGTTTTTTTGGTTGAAATTTTTCCTTGTTACTTCGATACAGCTACGCGAAACGAGAAAGTGTTCCGATGCGTGTACCGCCAACATTTTTTTACATATCCTACATGACGTTACTTACTTGCGAGCGCGAACATGTCACGTGGGCTGCTTAAGTACTCGGAATGACGATTTACGGCGGCGACTAGATCGCCAATGGTAGAAGTTGTTAAGGTAAAGAATTAACAACATAAATACGAAGGACGCCGGCAGAAATTGAAGCTAGATGTAGCACAATATATCACGTTCACTAGCTTACAGGTTGTAATAAAATTATGCATCAGATAATGTGTTTACTTTTCCCTCACCATATTCGAACTCCAGTTCCACTCACGTGGAAGGGACATCACGAGGAATAGAATTAAGCTGTGACCATGCTGTAGACAACGCTCATAAGACTATCCAGAATATTACCACTGACCACTGAGAACGAAGTTTTGCGAACATAGTTACATAGTTGCATGTGTTCACGGAAGGTCGTCAGAGTCTCTGACAGAAGTCATGATAGAACTGTGTATACCTTAGTCTATGTAACTAAATTGCGTTTGATGACTTTTTGTAACATTCAACAAACACCCAATCACAGGCTTGCATCGTGCAGTACTGTGCGAAACAGTGTCGTTCAATTAGAAAACGTACAAAGGTTTAATCAGTCGTGGAGTATGTTGCAGAGAGATATACCTCCACATGACTAGCTTGCAAACAACGCAGAACAACTTCACACAGAAGTGTGAATCCTAAACTTTGGACGAGATATTAACCGTACTTCGTTACCACGTACGTTACCATTTATTCGCTCCGTAAGTATCTGGCTACTGGCGGTTCCCGCTCGCTAGCCTCCGTCCGCGTTCTTTGCCTCTTTTTGTACGTCAACGTCTAAGCCGTAGACTCTTGTCTAATGACAGAGAGTAGATGACATTTGTAGGAGTTAATTTGTGTTGAGGTGAGTTGTTTTTTATGCCACAGGTACAGATGCTTTGTGCTCTGAACATAAATGTCAAATGGTTGTATGCTACAGCGATTACATGAAAACGTAAGAACAAGTTGCTCAAATAGCTCATGTTACTGATGACCATCTGTGGGCAGTTCACGAGACTTGTATAGGAAAATCTATCTGGACCTATTTCGGTATATCTCATTTTATCGTCATCGGAGTTTGAGATTCTCGAAAGAGAAGCGAGTGCAAACGATAGTTACGTTGAGCAGATGGCCGTAACGTCAATCCCTTTGTTTTTTTATTCTTTTTAGTGCTCCTGTTTTGAGTCTCGGGATTTATTTTTTATGACTAACTTTTTCTCCGGTTACTTCCGTTTTATTATGTTTTCGCACGCTGTTGCGGCTTAATGTAAAGCGCCAACAATATTACTACAAAGCCGTGGGTTTTGAGCGTCGAGGTCGAACGCACTTCAAATGATTTCATCACAGATCGCATTAATCTGATTGAAGATAATAATTTTGGAACCTATTACAAGAATATTTGTTGGCGCTTGGATTTGTTGCACGACGTTTCGTCTAATTTGCTGAACACCGATAGCGCACGATCGCGTCGAGGTCGAACGCACTTCAAATGATTTCATCACAGATCGCATTAATCTGATGGAATATAATAATTTTGGAACCTATTACAAGAATATTTGTTGGCGCTTGGATTTGTTGCGTGACGTTTCGTCTAATTTGCTGAACACCGATAGCGCACGAACACGCCATATCTTTTGACGCTTCTCGTCCGATAACGTTCGTTTGCGCTCATTCGCCATGTCTTTACTCGACATTGCAAAGTTTTGTTTGCTCGTGAAGATCACTCAGAATAAGAAAGACACGGAAAAACCAGAATAAAATATCAAACGGTCGTTAAAGCTATCTTAAAAGTTATTCAAAGAACGAAATAATTGTTTTTTGAATGACTTTTGCAACTTTTAGTAGTACTAAATGTCACATGGAAAGTGTTAAAATGTGTCAATAAAAAGTCAATTTTATTACTTTAATAACAGAAGTGGATCGTAAAAATCGAAAATCCACGTGATATTTGAATTAAAAAAACAAATCTGTTACGCGGCTTTGCATTTTTATGAGATGAAATTCGGATGCGAGCATAAAATCACTCCTGTTCCATTACAGTGTATCTCTAGCCACTCAACCGTCAAGACCTACTGTTTCTTTGCCGAGTTCCTAGACAACAAAACGGAAGCATTTTCAGTGAGACATAGAGCGCGGGTTTTTGTGCAGTCGACATGGATTCACAGGAATACGAAACATTGCGATTTCCTTCACCGTCGCCGTTTTTAACGACGAAGAATGTCATCCTACCATTGGAGATGATTCTCTACATGGCTAAATTTCTAGAATTTGAGGATTATAGAAGTTTCGTTCGATCACTTTGGCCGAATCATGACGAGAGCGAAATTGTACGAGAAAAGCTGTGGAAAATGTGTACTCACCAGTTCACAACTACCTTTTGGAATGGAAAACGATTGAAAATTGAATACAACTTCGATTCCTCAAGAACGGAAGAAGATCAAATTCTCATTAATGTGGACTATTTGAAGCCTTTGTTCGGTGAGTTCATCTCTCCGGTGCTCGGTACATTTGCAAGCATATCGCAGTTAGAGAATTGTGTCGGGAAGAACGTTCATTTGCACACGTGTTCCAGCCATCGACACGCCATCTGCCCGTGTCACTTAAAAAACGGCGAGAGTCAAGGTGATGGTGAAGCTTGGAAGTCTTCAGTGGACGTTTGTGAATACAACCATTTTCATCATTACTGTTCAGATCAAGTTATTATTTGGTTGAAATTTTTTCTTGTTACTTCGATACTGCTCCGTGAAACGGGAAAGTGTTCCGATGCGCATGCCGCCAACATTTTTATACGTATTCTACATGACGTGGCTCTTCTGCGAGCGGGAAACGTGTCAATTTACGATGCTGAAGCAGGGAAATGAAAATTGACGACGGCAACCAGATTGCCAATAGTGCAAGTTGTGTATGACAAAAATTAACAGCATTATACGATGGACGCCGGCAGAAATCGAAGCTAGATGTAACTCAATGTATGGCGTTCGTTTACATGTTGTAATAAAATTATGTATCAGAAAATTATGTATCGTGTATGTATTTATTCTGTATTCATTATGTATGTACGTCTTTACTTTTCCCACGCCATATTCAAACGCCAGTTCCACCCACGAGAAAGAGAATTGAGCTGTCACCATGCTGTAGACAACGCTCATAAAACTATCCAAAATTCGTTCACGAAAACTCGTCACCGTCTCTGACTGAAGTCATGATAGAACTGTGTATACCTTAGTCTACGTAACCAAATTGCGTTTGATGACTTTTTGTAACATCGTCGAGGCGACAATAGTAAGTCACTCGTTATCAAGAATCTCCAGGTCAGTAGTAGGTCAAGCGACCTGTCAGTCTCGGGACATTGTTCCCTCTGTCGTCCGTTGGCCCGATGCATATAGTAAACGACTATAATTGCATCCAGATACCTACGGATCGACTGATTTCTCAACGTTGGCAGGTTGGTAGATAGTAGTGACTATCTGCAGACAACGGAGCGTCTTAACCTCATGTGTTCAAAACATGGTGCTTGAACAGTCGAGGCAAGTTGCATCCTACATCTAGAAATGCTCAAGATTTGATTCTTGTTCGTTTTACAGTGGATTCCGATCGTTTCGGTATCCTTCATAGTTCTCCTAATACTGTGACAGTCTCACGTTCGCTTCATTGCCTAGAAGACTACTCAGCTCACGTCTGCTCGCGTTATGCACATATCGCTCGTACAAAGCTGAGGGTCATTAGCACGGAGCTCGGCTTCACCAAATAAGCATACCGAAGATCAATCATTTTCTCTGACTAGGTAGAAAAGCAGTGATAGATTCGCAAGTAGTAGGAAAACTTATTGCAGTAATTTCCGAAATATGTGGTACTACCCCACGTCCTTGTGTTACTGTATTTGGAGACGCATCAATCTGCACGCCGAGTACTCGAAAAGAAAAGTAATATCAAAAGTAGTAAATGTTCATTCACTATTAGACTTCTGTGACGTGTAAAGATCAACACTCGCTGGCTCGATCCCAAGTACTTACAACGAACTGGCGTGGGTTTGAGTCCTGCCACACTCTTAGTTATTCGAGTGTGACATGTTTCTCATTGTTTTTCATGTTTCAATTGTGCTCATGACTCACAACTCACTCAGGGTAACGAGTTTAGTGGGAAAAAAAATGCTCTGTGGAACAATGAATGGTCTTGTTCTTTTTCCATTACTCCGAGCTAGAATCCGATAATTGCACTTCATTCTGGATTATCGTTGGCAACCCACTTTGTTTCTTATAGTCAGAAAGCCATAAACCGTACTTGTTTACATTCAGTCTGTACAGTTGGGGAAAAAAAACCAAGTGTACTGAACTCAGAATGACACGAGATATGCTCATAAAAGTCGCCCACGCAGCAAAAATACAAAGGACAGACATTTATCGATTCTTAAAAAAGATTTTTTGTTTCATGTAATGAAAACAAATCATAAAAATTGTCATGAATTATTATGTTTACAATTTTACTATAAAAGAGGAATCTGTCAAATGCAGCTGGCGTTATCATTAATTGATTTGTTTTGAGTTGACTATTTAAACGAAATTTGACCGACAATATCCAAGTGTCAACTGGGAACAACTGCACGAGCAGGACGTGCTGTTTCTTTGGACATTTGAAAGACAACAGAACTTGAGTGTTTCGAGCGATACTTAGAGCACGTGTTTTTGAGCGGTTGACATGAATTCCCAGGAATACAAAACATTGCGGTTTCCGCAACCGCCACCTCTTTTAACGACCAAAAATATCATTCTACCATTGGAGATGATTCTGTACATGGCCAAATATCTGAAATTCGAAGACTATCGAAGTTTTATTCACTCACTTTGGCCCAGTAACGACGAGAGCGAAATCTTTCGAGAAAAATTGTGGCAAATGTCAACTCACCGATTTACAGTCCCTTTTAGTAATGGAAAACAATTGGAAGTCGAGTACAACTTCGATTCGTCAAGAAAAGAAGAAGATCGAATTCTCATTAACGTTGACTGTTTGTTACCATTATTCGGTAACAAATCTCCAGCGATCAATGAATTTGCAAGCTTATCAGAATTGGAAGATTTCATCAGGAAGAACGTTCATTTAAACACGTGTTCGAGCCATGGACACGCCACCTGCCCGTGTCGTTTGGAAAACGACGAAAGTGAGGATAACAGTGAAGAAGCTTTAAAACCTTCATTGGCTACTTGTGAATACGCACACTTCCATCATCATTGCTCGGAACACGTTATATACTGGTTAAAATATTTTTTGGCTACTGCGATCCTGCTCCGAGAGACCGGAAAGTGTTCGAACGCGTATGCCGCCGAAATTTTTTTACGTCTTCTATATGAAATAGCTCATTTACGAGAGAGAGAGAGGTCACATTTTTGAATTAACGAATCTGGAATGTTATCTGAAATGTTTTCTAAAATGTCATCTGAAATGGTATTTGAAATGGTATCTTAAATGATAATTATATGCAATGTTATAGTGGCCGATATTATAACTTCAGAGGGTCACAGTGAAGCTAGGAGCGGTCCCATAAATGTCGTCTATGTGTATTTAGCAATAAAATAAAGTACTAAATGTGTTTATTTTCCGTGTTCTAGTTCCAAGCTCAGTTCCTCCCATGTTGACACCGTTCACGTGACAGCTTTCGAAGAAGCAACACACTGTTACACACAAACACAGTCTCGTGTGTCGCCCGGGTGTTAAAGGCTGTGTGTAGTTGATGCTAAACAACAATTTGGATAAAAAGTATGCTCCCCGCAGTCCTAATCCAACGCAGACCAAGGCGCATGCAAAAACGAGTTGAATGCTCATGGCAAACGTCGCGAACTACATTTTAATTCATACGCGAACATTGTATTGTTCGTGCTTTGGTGGAGGCAAATTGACGTGAAGGGGGGAGGATAAACACGAGCCACGCACTCGATTGACTATAATGAGATATTTTGACCGATTTCTAGAATTACAAACGGCTAATATATAAAAAAAGGTAGCAAAGATGATAATAAAAGTAGTGGTAGTTAGTGGTGGATTCTTGCAAACGCGATAAGCGTCTCGGAGGCCCAAGTATTCGGAAGATGGCGTCTAAACGGTCAAGGCAAGTCGCCTATATCCATACTTGGGGTTTGATTTGTTCTGTTTGTTGAGTAAAGAACTCATATTGGCAAAAAGGCACAGTTGGACGCACACGCACACGCACACGTGCACACACACACACACATACACACACATATCCTCCAGGGTGCAAACAAACGATTAAAGTAGTTTGAGGACTTTGTCACACTCACAACGAACCAGAGGCCTCTAACACTTATAGCGACTGTTTCGGTATCGCTATCCTATGTGCCGTATTTTTTAGCGCTTTTCGTTCGCGTTCGTTATTATAGCTAGATCTGTACTCACCCTTGCGAAGTTCCGTTGCTCTGCCGCCTTGCCGGAGGAAACTCGTCAGACGAAAGAAACGAAAAAACACAAGGAGTGAATAGCGTAGCGAGAACGCTGCAAGGTTAAAATCGTAACGAGTACGCCACGAGGTTATTAAAATCGTATCGAGTACGCCACAACGAGTTAAAATCGTTGAAAACTTTCTCGAAGGCGGATGCTTAAACATGCGTTTCCGATTGTAACAAGACGCCGCGACGCTCAGGACGCGGTACAGCCTCGTAGCCCCAGTGATGAGACTGTAGCTGCACTGAAGACGAAACACAAAGATCACAATATTTTCACTATTTTCACCACAACACTATAACACGCGAGGATCTTGTTCACCGACTGCCAAAAGAACGAAACTTCGTTGACTTTGACTACTTCCAGTAACTTGTGAATCAAAAATAAACTTGCGCGATTAGGACGGAGATGTTAACCGATTATCTTTTGTTTTGATACTATTGTTATAATGCATCGACATACAAATCGACCAATACACGGCGAACATTTTTCACACTACGATACTTAATGTTATTTCATCGGAAAATGCTAATCATCAAACGTTTCAAATACTTTACCACAAATTACCAAGCAATCACCAAAAGACGCGACGCGATAAACTGATGAGTTAAAAACCAAAAATGGCGGGACTACGTTCACGGTAACGCTTCGGCGGTGTTCGGGACTTTGGGACTGGTCCGTCGACCAGCGCCATCCGACGCATCCCGAACGTCCGAAACCCGAAACGCCTGATGATACTTTTTGTTTTGTTTTTGAATTTTTTTTTCGCCGTCACTTCTGCTTTTGCACAATATTTGTAAATATCCTCAAAGTTATAACTACTATGAAAAATGTCGCATTGTGAATGAGCAATTAACCGAAGTACAAAGTATCCTTAAAACGCAAACATAACCTACAAAAAAGTGATTTTTGACATTTGTGCTATTAGCGTGTGTTTCAAAGGAATCAACGTCCCTTACAAATGGCACACAAGTACGAAAACTATTACAGCGAATACCACAAAAATGCTGAAATCCAAGAAAATGTCAGATACAAAAAAAAGTACAGAAAATTGAAGAGGATCGTGAAAAATACAGTATTCGTGAGTACCCCTTAACCAACATTTTCGAAGCTTTCGTCAGCTGGCAAAAAAAACCTACAGAATACGAAAAAAAAATTATTCCAGGAAAATGCAGCGTTGTGCGATCAAGTTGCACAAATGCAGGAAAATCTGGTTGCCGTCAAAGAAGAACGGCTCTTTCTACTGAGAAAATTATGCCAGCAACAAGGGGAATGCGATCCTGCTGGCGTTATCCCAAAAACTCAACCCACCAATTTACCTTCACCAGCTCCTCAGATTGAGAATCCAGCACCTAAGAAAAGTGCAAAAAAAAGAAATTCTGTCGATGGAGTAAATAGCGGAGAAACGAGTGAGTTAACAATCCATATTATCTGTTTGTTTATAAAATTCAGAATTTTCTGCTCAGGCAGTCCATGCGGGAGGTAAAACGTAACGTCTTCAATTTTACTTTGAAATTAAGAAAATTTTGATGTACAAAAAATAATCATCATTATCAAGTTAAAGATTAAATCAAATTGATCATAGTTTAAAGCATGATTTGCTTGCGCGAATTTTTCGAGACAACTATGAAACATAATCGAATACCAAAAAGTAAAAGTTAATGAATAGGGAATGAGAAATATCGTGTGCAAATGTCTGAAAATTCATTTTTCAAATTTTAGGTGTCAAAGCTAAGCCAAAACGTTGCAACAAAGCTAACAAAAGACTGGTCCAATTGATACCTTTGGATATTCACGGAAGGCCGATATTCCCAATAGCTTTGGGTGATTTGACGGTTTATTCGCTGGGTGAAGTTGTCTCTGATAGAATTTCTTATCACACGGAGGATGTAATATACCCAGTGGGTTTTTGCAGTACCCGAATATACGCAAATTTGAAGGATCCACGAACCAAGAGTCTCTACACTTGCAAAATATTGGACGGGGGTGCCAAACCACGCTTCGAAATTGTATCGGACAGTGATTTGGACCGACCGCTTGTTGGATTTAGTCCCGATGAGTGTCACTCCCTATTGTTGGCTGCAATATCGTCCATGCTTTGCAACATTGTGCCCAAGGGTGCGCACTTTTTTGGAATATCACATCCAACCATTCAGAATCTTATACAGAGTTCACCTGGCACGCGAAAATTGGCCATGTACAAAACACAACGTTTCGAGGTACGTCTTGAAAAAACAATTATTACTCTGTTAAAAAATTCGTTTATAAGTTATTTCTCTGGATCTTTTTGAGTTATCAAAATATTATAAATTCTTTACAAAAAAAAACACTTCCCCGAGTCGAATGAAGTCTGATTAAGGACGCATTTTAAAATACTCGGACGTACAATCTCGTAAAAAGATATTTCTGTGCTATCGAACGCGTTATAATAATTTATTGTAAAATGTGTCATTAGGTATGTAAGAATCAATCAACGGAGAGAGGAGCCAGTCCGATGCCGGAGGAAGAAATGGATCCAGGGATAAGTTTCTCAGCCCTTCACAGATCGTTCGCACTGACTACCAATTACGGAATAAAAGAAGAGCCAACGGAGCACGATTTGAGAGCTCTCCAAGATCTGCTCGCTTGAGCCTTTTTTTCGTAATAATATTATTCCGTTGACAAATCTATGTAAATACCGCCAAATATTGCTAAGAAAAAATAATAAAGGAATGATCACATTTCTGGACGAAAAAAAAATCATTTATTGTAAAAATGTAAACAATCATTGAAATCCGCTCGTTTAAGGTGAAAATTGCCGCGGCAAAAGTCGCGGAAACCAGCTCGTTTATAAAAACAGCGTTGAATTTTGTTATTAACACGTTTTTCGAACTCATACTCATATCGTGTAAAAGGCTGCAGCATAAAAAAGAACATTCATTTTCCCATTACAATTACGTATTTACAATATCTCGGTGCCACTAAATCGCCTGTTGTGAGTGCATACAGATGCATTACTTCATTTAGGTTGACATTTTCTTCGACAAATTCAGTTCAAAATTGAACGGTTCATTAGTGAAACATGATTAGGTGGTGAAATTCCAAAGGAAAATGATATAAAACCTACATACACAATAAAAAGGCGATTCTTCAAACTTGATTGATGAAAATAAAAACCATTTCATCAACGTGGACCCACCAAACTATTATAAAATGTAAAATTTTGACATTTTCGTACAACAGTTCGTTTTTAAGCATCGAGAATTGTTTTTGCGATATTTTCTTGTGACCTGAAGTACAAAGTCAAAATATCATTTCACTCTTTTATTCCACCCTTTCACTGATGAATTAAAAGAGGCCACAACTTCTACAGGTGTTTTTTTTTACCCCCGTTAGCAGTGAAACTGAGAATTAATGTCGTCGAAGAAGATGTCAACTTTGAATAAAAACCACCCTGAGGCATATCCCCTTTTTAGTCGGTCCATTTGATCTTCAAACTTAAATACTATTTAAGCATTAGGCATAACGTAACGTAGTATACAATATCGATGCTCGTGATTCGAAGGCTTTTTGCTTGAAAGCATATATCACATATGCGAGCTTCCGTTTCTCTTGCTCTCATTCGTTCGCTATCTTTAATCTTGCTCCCGCTTAAGGTGGGATCCTTGCGTGAAAAACATTTATCTAAAGCAATGCGAAAGACTTTTGGCCTATCGAAATCTCGTGTCCAAGTTTTCTCCTGAATAAATTATATTTCTAGCAAATATCGTGAACTGTTCAATGGTTCTCTTTTGTTTTATTCCTAAATTTCTCTTCAGAAGAAAACTTGGAAACGCGATAAAATGTGTTCACTCGTAAGGTTGCTCAGTCGGTGTTTCATTTAGCCTCTAAGGAGAATTTCTTTTGTTCCCAAAAAAAAATCGAAATATTTGGTAAAACTTGTGGTCCAAATTGTGGGTTTGATGACATATTTTGCTTCGTTTTTCACTAACGAACAATTCGACATTTTTCACTGCACATTCCAATCGAGTTGAAGTTATAAATAATGTTTTCCGATCGTTGAACGTGTTAGAAAATTTTGAACAAACGTATGTAATGAAGCGGTAACTCAATTGTGTTTGGAGTTTTTTAACGAGGTTCGATCGTTTCTCATGCGTTCGATAAACTCCAAGTTTAATTGTTTCAAATTCGTATGAATCCTCTTAACAATCATACTCCACTGTGGATTAAATTTCAAAAAATTATCTCGGAAAGATTGTTAAGCCTTCTCAACGATCAACAAAAGATATTTTCCCTTCAAAAAGTTCAACCCTGACTTGCAAAGGCCAATATGTGTCGTACGAAATCGATTTTTTATTACAAAAAATCACATGATTAATATTAATTAATAAAAAGAATAAAAACTCTTGGTGTCAATCGACGAAATCGGTATTGCGATATTTCGATAAATCCAATTTGAATGGATTCATCGCTCTTTACAGCCCCGTTCCCGAATTCATACAATGCTCTCTTCTTGTACTTCAATTAACCTTTAGTAGGCTTATCATAAGCGTAAGTGACTCGATTGACTAGTCGAAAGTCATTGTAAGTGGTTTTTCCGAAATAGTAGCAAAAGCATAACAATTGTACCACATTAACGATAAATCGATGCGAGAGTTACGATTACTGCTATTACAACGCAACGTTTTTTTCCGCAGACGTCATAAATTTTGAAAAAACAAAAAAGAAAACGTTAAAAGTCGATTATAACATGATAAAGTTCGTTTCCTACAAATTTTCCAAGTTTTCCATCGAATACGTTTAATATTTAAATTTTATGTATTATTTAAACGAGTACCAAGTTTTAATTACTTTAAAAAATACACGCGAAAAAGTAAAAAAAAATATATGTTAAAATTCGATACGTCGTTGCGTTTCGCACTAATTGTAAATTGTGACGAGAATTCAGTCAATTGGACATACCGCAGTCTCGGTGAATGAAATTTCATTTTTTTTTGTTATTGTAGTTGTTTTTTTTTTTTTACTGTTGTAAGCACATCGTAAACTCTCGCGATTACCCACGCAAAAAAAAAGTAAAATATCAAAAGGACCTATTACGAGTTACATATTATAATTTGTTTCGATAAAATTCGTGAAAGCTATTTCTCACAAATCTCTCGACATTTCCCTATTGTTGGCCTTGTAGACTCGCGACTCCGAATGTCACCGTCGCGTCGCTGGCCCGATGGTCTTGTTGAAAAGTGTATTCGCTATTGCGATTACTGGCGAGAAAAGTTTCAATGGGCAATCGCTGAAATTTCATAGCAAAAAGAAACATTACGTTACAAAATTGATGTTTTGTTCAACGCAAGAAAAATTGAGCATTAAATTATTGCAATATAAATCTTTAAAAAAAAGGCCCAAGGAATAAAGTTTCTGGCTTTTTAACTTGAGTTTCGTTTGCTATTGACAATGACATTGAATAATAAAAATGGCAAAGTAAGAACGATAAAATACGAACCAAACACCAGTGACGGGTTCGGCCTCGTTTCCGCTGACGATAAAAAGTGGAAATAGGATCGAATAAACGCAGCCACTGAAGAAAAAAAAAGTACAAATGTATATTGTTAAAAAAAATGGTTTTTCACTTTATCGGATTGAATATTTGCGCAGTGAAATAATAAAAATGTTTACCTGACAACATAGGAGCTTGGTAATTGCGTGAGAACCGCAAGTGGCAGACCAAAACCAACGAAATATGGCCAATTGCCTTCGATAAATGTGAGTCTCCTGTGCAATTCCCACCCCATGTTGAACCATTTGTATTCGAAGGAATAAAGGGCATAGAGGAAACACATGTGAATCAGAGCCAATACTTCTCCAAGCGGTGGTAAAGGTATTCTCGATACCAACATTCCTTGACCGAGAAAAAGAGCCTGAACGAGAACACCGCACAAAGTATCGGCTACGAGTTTGCTTACGCTCGATAATGACAGGGGCCTTCCCTGTCTATATCTATATGCACTGTCTGCTATATCCTGCAATTCAATATACGTTTATAAACTATTCAACATAGTAGTCTCGCTGGAGCGTTTTTCTACGGAATGAGAAAAAAAAAAGTTGCAAGCAAATTCACAGAGTAAAATTATGTAAACCATGTTTTTTTTTTTTTCAGCAGTAAAAGAATCCCTTCACGAAGTCACTCCTAAACTATAGATTTTTTCTGTATTATTTTTCACAATTACATGTGACGAAGTTTTTCTTGAAAAAATCGAGACCTTTGACCGTTTAGTTTTGGAGATAAAGCGATAGCTTTCGGATTCATTTGGTTTTTCATTATATTTTTTTTTTTCATTATATTTCACTAACTACAACTGTGCAGTTTACAAAAATATATAGACAGAAATATTTGTGAGCTTACCTGAAACCACAAACTATTGACTATCCTGCTGAGTACGAAGAGCGGTAATACCCAAACAGTTCCAAAAGTAAGAGAGAGACACGGTTTGATCCAGGACCATAAAGTAAGTCCCATTCCTGGCGAATCACCGAATATTATACTCAGCAGATATTTCAAAAAAGGCAATAGTCCGCATTCGAAAATCAATATACTGGCCCAAAAAACTCCGCCATTCAGTGCACAGCATTGTATTGTGCGTTTTAATATTTTCGATTCCCTGAAATAAGAAATAAAAATGGTGAATTAATGAATTTGCGTTGATCCATATTATTTTTCAAACGTACGTTGCAAACGATGATGCTCATTAATATTTCATTAATGAATATATATTATATGTGAATTTATGAAAAGTACCAATAATAGCCTCGAAGGATAAACATTTATTCTATTTTAAACTTATTATTTTATCACATCATTACTTATTATTTTATTTGATTTGTATGTGAATAAAAAAACCGATAAATCAGTTTCGTTATTAACTGAGATTGTACGATTGAATAAAATTTCTTACGCAGCAAACTTTATCGTTTTTATTAAATTTCCCTTAACATCTGTAATCAACTTGCGTTTTTCCAAGCCTTGTTTAATATTCTCTGGTTCCATCAAACAAACGTTCCACAAATATCACCATCGAGTATTTGAAGTGCAAATTCTACAATTTTACATAATCGAAAATACATACAACGATGCTCCGTTTGCGATACTCTAACGTTGTGTTTTTCGCGACACGACCACTACCTTTTTTCGTTGATATTCTGCCAACAATATTCTCTTAGAATTACATCCACTATTTTCGGTTACAACTACAAAAACATTGTACTAGCAATCTCAAAAATCCTGGCAAGTCAACATTTTTCAAGTTGGACATTCACAGATTATAGCACTTGTTTGATTTTATTTACTTTAACATCTAATTTTGAAATAACTGGAATTTTGTTGAGTGTCATGGATTTGAAGAAAATTCTACAGAGCCCTATAGAATTTTTCACCGCGATTAATAATCTCTCGGGATTTTTTATTTGAGAGAATGTTAAAAAGACCAGGATTCGGTCATTAGGCATTTTTGTTTTTGAGTTCTGTTTTGAACTGTCAAAAATGTTGATTTCATCAATTGAGAAAAAAAAAATGGAAATACCCTAAGGTCCCCGAGACTTATTCATTCGGAATGGTTTTTTGTTTGCTTATTATTTTGTAAGATTTTTACCTATATTCCTTGGACGGTTTAACGGGACTTTGATTGGTGCTAGTCTCTCGTCTACGATGTACGCTCTTAGTCGGCGTGTGTCTCATCAACTTATCATTTATTTCTTTATCCATATAAAAAAGTACAACGCCGCCCTTGAGACTGTCCATGAAACCTCGGCAAACGGCACCGAGGATTCCCTGCAAAAATAATGCTCAAATAATAAGAAATCAGCAGGAGAAAAAACCCTCCTGGGCGTTAAGTCCTTTTGGTCGGTAAAAATCCTAGTACATGCCTTTTTTCAAAGAGGCATGATATTTCGAGGCAAATAATAGTAACACACTAATTTTCATTTTTCTGGAAATATCAATGATATCTGAGAGAAATGTGTGAAAAAAATTAATCTACTTTGCAAAATTAAAAATTTCAATTAAAACAAATTAAAATGTCTGAGAAATATTAAACTAGTTTGCAGTTTTCTCTCTTGCGCTCATGCAACTAATAGATCACCTTAAGCCTGCTCAAGGTTTTATTCATGCTTTATCAACGATAAGTGATACCAGACTGACATTACAAGATGTTAGTTGAAAAAAAATCATCAAGCACCGATTGTAAGATTAATGATTTTGTTACAATTGTATTTGACATGATTATTTTTTATTTTTATTATTTTGTAGAATTTTTCTATTTTGCAGTAAACAAAGATTTGCTTACTACTGGATGGAAGAAAAAAATTTAGAGAGAATATGCGGGGACATACTGTATTGGTTGTGACATGACAAGAAATATCGTTTTTATTGATGGAAATATCGAATTTTGACAAACGAGAAAAGCAATTTTTGTGAAAAAACACTTTGTACTGTTGGAGTTTGAATAAACGTTTTAATTTGCATAATTTTATGAATTTGACAATTGAATGTGTCTCGTTCCATGACGATGATTTCTTGATTTTAGAAAAATGGCAGAAATGAGAAAAATGATTGAAAACTTACGGTCAAGTTGTCCATTTTAAAAATCACTATAAATTTTATTGCACCAAATATTCGTTTGTTTTTGTTCTTTTATATTATTCAATGAATTTCGATGTTCGTACGATCGATCTGGCAGATGATCATCTTTGTCACAAAACTTGATATTATTATTATTTATATACGGATATATATCGTAAAAACGTGTTAAAAAAAGTGCAAAGGCCTTCTTGTGACTGCGCTGTAGCGCGATAATTCCACGATTATTGAACAACAACAAAAAACTAAAATAAAGAAAACAACGACGCTACAGTGCGGGCCTCGGCGGTATATCGATGACGACAACGTTGTTGAGTATCGTCATCGATCTCCCGACGAGGAAGTACCCGAATCGAATTTATCCCGTGCCTCCGATGATGACTTTTCGAACATAACTACAGGAGATAACGCGACTGTATGCGTGCCCCACACTCATGTGAGCTTGCGTTTTTGTTTTTTATTCTTTTTTTGTTTGACCGCGGAGAACACAGGCCCAGCTGTGAAAGTTTCGTAGTGAAATAGGCGCCATACGAGCAACGCGGCCGCGTTCGGAGGCTGTGGCATGTAGACAGCTGGCTCGACAAAAACCCAGGAGATGCCGCCCTCCCGCGCATGCTTTTGGTACTATAATAAAATCAAGTAAAATTAAATCGGCCTGGGGAAGTTTTGTACACCAAGGTGGCAAGTGAGGGTTAGAAAAATATGTGCGGCTGCGTATAATCGGCTTGAAGGCCACGCTTTTCCTAAGTAATAGTGCAAACAAAAATTTAATATCATGTCATTTCAATCAAAGAAAAAAATCGAGAGGACAAAAGTTTCAACGAATGAATGTTTTCGGTTGAAAAAAAAAATTCTAACCGACCCCATTTTTAAGACCTCCGAGTGTGTGCCCGCGTAGAGAACAAAGGAAATATAGATAGGAAAACAAAGAAGAATCTAATAAATCAGTCGTCGTGTCGTGACACATAGACTCGCGATCATTTGTAAAAAACAAGAAAACATGGTACGTCACCATGAAAGTTGTCTTTTCGGAGGAATTGAACCAGAAACGAGACCGCCTGGACGTCATTCGGCATCACATCCACAAGACAATATTGACGTTTCCTGCACAGTTCAAAGTAAAATACATTACTACGCTAAAAATCAGAAAAAAGTGTATCAATTTAAACCATAAAATCTAGCGATCATCCCCTGTCTTCCTTCTTTACATATTGAAGGTATTAGCTCTGAAGGAACACATTTAAGAGGTCGAAGAAGAGTACTCATTATACCTAAAGACAATATCGGAATCGCTTGTCTGCCAGCTGGTGACAGACTCGATAATATTGTCGAACTAACCGAACACGAATCGACGGACGACGAAACTAGTGGAAAGGTTAAAATCCATACAAATAATTCTCGATTTTTTATTTTTTTAAATTTCAATCATTAAAACTGAATATTGTACAGTGAGAAAAAAAATCGTTAAACGAACAAAATTCATTTTGTAGGACAAAAATATGGTCACTTCAACAATTTTTTTGTTGAATCAAATCATGTAGGTCCGCGATTCATTAAAAAAAGTATTGCAGTGTAATAAAATTCTTGATTAATCAATATAAAATCGAATTTTCCGAAGTTTCCTCAATGCGAATGTCAAATTCAATAAAAACCCATAAAAATAATAAAAATAAAAATAAAATGGACATTGATTTTATGAAAAGTTAAAAGTTATTTAAATTTATTCGTAAACGTTTTTCAAGTCATCGCAATCTTCTTTACGACAGGCAAGAATGGTGAGAGCAAAATCGAGAATAAATGGTCCGCGAGGCGAAATCGTTGAAGCTAATCAGTCAACGGTAAGTGTCGATGAAGTAGTAAACCCGTGTTATCATTTTGTAAAATTCATTCTCGAAAAATCTGTTTTTACGGCAATCAATCAAACAACTCTCCACAGCGAATGCCTTCAGTTTTTTATCCGTCAAAACTTAATTAATTAAAAAATGAGTTCGAGGATTCTAATTTTCGCTCAAATAAAGTACGAAAAAGAATATAAACTTTTTTTTTTCAAGGCATTTGTAGTTTTGTTATTTAAATATTTGGAGTGAAAAAAAATGCTATCAGATTCTGATCAGATTCTGGTTGAAATAAGAAAAAGAGAAAAATAAAACATAATTGATTGAATTTGAAAGACATCGAGCAACGAGAGTGAACCGATGACCAAAGTAAACACGAATTTCGAGCGTAGTCGTTCGTGTAAACGTCGCGATACCGTTGGATTGCTTTGGCAAGAAACTGGCAATGAAGCTACCAACAAATGTGACGAGTTGAAAAAGTCGACTCACAAGTTTGTACGAACACCACGAATGAATTATTTGAAATAAAACGAAAAAAAAAATTATAGAGTAGAAAAATGAGAGGGAGTGAATGCTCGAAATTTTTTCGTTCTTCTTCAGCAAGAAGACATCGGCATGAGTAACATAAGACGACCGAAAAATGATCCGATGAAACCTCGAAAACCAATATTACCTCGAGACAACATTGGATTAGGCTGCAAACCTTCGAGTAAGCCTGGAAATATTTAATTGAAAAATGTTTCATTGTAAAATGTATTTATACGTGCGAGACCTTGAACAACTTAACGGGATGCCTGGGGTTCACGGCCACAGGCTCTCCATTTTTTATCCATTTTCTACGACGAATTTATAAGTTTTTACATTTTTATGACATCGAAAAATTAAAGGTATTAGATTATTCTGCAAATAGTTTTTCGATACTTAATCGGAGAATTTATTTTTGTACGTGACTGTGACGAGACTAAAATATGCATTAATAGAAAATAAAATTCGTTTGTCAACACACACAAATTGCAAGTCTATCAAAATTATTTCGGAGATCAAACTGCATAATTATCATATAATAATAAATAAACTACGTAATTAGGCAGTTTGATTATTTTTTCGAAATATAATGGAATTTTTGGTTTTTTTTTCATGAAGTTGTTGATTTTACTGTAATAAGTGACATTCTACCGGGGAAGACTGAAAATTCCCATAAATTCCATAAGTTTCCCACAAATAAGATCCTATAAAATCGATAAATTTCATAAGTTGTGAATAACTTATGAAATTCATAAGGACGAAAATATCGTCACTTCGATTATTTTTTTGTTGAATCAAATTATGTAGATCCGCGATTCAACAGAAAAATAATTGACCATATTTTCGTCAAATCTAATGAATTTTATTCGTTCAACGATTTATTTTTCCTCAGTGTACTGTATTTTGTATCAATTTTCTGTGCTCTCGGCATTACTGAACAATAAAGAGCGCTAATAAGATTGTTATTGAAACTCATCATTTTAAACTTCGATTTTGGAGCTTTTTCGATCCCTTGAATCTTGAATTGAAGTTATTTTTGTTCTGTCCAATGCAGACAAATCTGGCTGTCGTTTGAGCGGTTCGAGACTGAGCAGTGGCATTAATTATAAAGTAAGTTCGAATAAATCCCCATCACCAAATCTGCATAATCTCATCACTTAAATCTTACCAGATTGACCGCTTCCTACGATTTTTATCTTCCCCACTCAATTACCAAAATTTTTTTATATCAAAAACTTGAGGGTATCGGGGAATGTAAGAATGAGAAAAAAACGCCTGATTTATTTATTTACGTTTAGAACTCGTCGAATGCGATAGAAAGGAAGAATACTGTTCCGCCGAGATTGCCGGTGGAAAATATTCGAAGAGAAGAAAATAGGAGAGAACAGATCGAAACCCTGAAAACCGTCAGTAAACTCAGTGTGTTACTGTTGTATATACATTTTTTGCTGACTTATTATCTATCCTTTGCCAAAAGTCACCGTTATGCCGAAATATTCGACTGTTGCTCGTCCCAAGACCTCTACGAATAATCATAATATTCATCATAACAATACATAACCATAATATTAGTTATAAACATTAACGCGTTATTCCCAATGTATCATTAACTATTTACGTTTTTTTTTCCTCTTGCGTCTACATACTCGCAGATCAATACAAGAAAATGCATTGACAGAGAGAAACATTGTCGAAGAAAATAATATTTTATGGCCGATAACTACGTGGCGAGAGAAATCGAAAATATTTGAACAAATGAGTAAAAGTTTTTCTACTAGATTTACACGCTAACATCGAATAGAAAAAAATAAACGATCAATGTTTTGAAATTTTATTATTATTTTAGTATATTTTATTACAACAAAACGTCATCGTATAATTTAATAGCATATAATGATATAGTTTTTTTTTGCCTTTAATGAAAATATTGGAAAGGATTTTAAATATTTTTTTACGTATTTCTTATATCTAAACTTCTCAATGGGTTATTACCGAGGACTGAACTAGACAGAATTACAAAATTTATCAACGAACAAAAATAATAATATACAAGTTGTTACACTAAAGTGATAAAATTTTTGCTGAATATTTACACAAGCGCAATGGTAATAATACGTAAAAAAAAACAATATGTCGCGCTCAATTCGTGTTGGTCGATTCAATGTTACGAAAGAATTGAGGAGAAACCGCGGGGAAGTTCCTCCGACTCATTGTCCGAATGATCGGAGCTAACTATGAAAATTCTTCGGTCTGCCATTGTTGGTTTTTCAAGCTGTCAAAATTATTTCGATTACTGCATACGGGTCTATGAAGAAAAAATGTAAAAGACAACAATTTGTATCGCGACAAAGAATTTCTTTTCGAAAATTCGTTCAAGTTTCCGAGTAAATCGAGAATTTGTTGATATACTTTTTTTAAATATTTTATTTGTATTTTATTTTTATATTTAGATCGTAAATTATTTTCTATAGATTTCTGGTATTATTACTATTTAAGGAACGATACTGAAAACAATAATGAAGTTAAACGAACTCTGAGAAAATGAAGAGAATAAATGTTCCAAGAGGTATATTAAAATGAAATACCTTAATTTGTTGAGCTTCGATCATAGGATTAACGTACTCATGGTCACTCGATGGTAAAACTGGAAGTGCGTAATCGTTAGTGAGCCCGACACCGGAGCTTCTTTCGTACGATGGATTTTGAAAATAAATACTGCAAAGACATTTCCAAATTTAAATAAACAATAATATTGAAATAACATATCGCTTATATTTAAGGCGCTTTCTTCAAAAGCCTATTTTTTCCAATCGAAATCCGTCAAATAGAAATAACGTTGATGTTGTTTGGACGATTTCATCAAAATTGTAGACAATTTCGATATGAGAACGATAGGTGAACATCCAATTTTTTCAAAATACTGACTAAAAAAATGAAAAATAACTTACCCCAAATCTTGCACGTTACGGACACAGGATTTTTTCTTCTTATAAAAATAGTAAGCCGATCCTACACTGATTCCTACAACGACTGTCATGAAAATACCGATAAATAATCCATCGTTGGTACGAACATCCGTGCTTTTCATGCCCAGCATGCTAGATTGAAATTGTATGTCGTCGGTGACGATCGAAACGCTGTCGCACGTGCTATTCAATCCTTGGAGATGACCGTTTGGACAAATACATGCATATCCGTGATTCCTCATTACGCACATGTAATTGCATTCTTGATTTTGACAAGCGTTTTCCACTGTTAAATCGTTAAATATTGGAAAATGAGTCAAAAAAGAAAAGACAGAAACGTATGAAAAATATCGATTTACAAATTAATCAAACCAATGAAACTATTCGATTCAAATTTAACATCTATTTTAGAATTCAATAACAGTTTAACGAATAATAAAAATTAGTAAATTAATTAAAATTAATTAGAATAAAATTTAGGGATAGCGTAGGCCTGTCTCCATATTAAAAAGTGACTCTTAAACATAACCTACCGTTTGGTTGTCTTGATTTTTGCGAAATAACAAAAAGTTGATTTACATTCGATGACTTAAGGTGAATCGTTTCGCAAGTTTTATCCCCATGAAGAGAACACTTTTTTAATACACCCGAGGTCCCCACCAGCCAATAAACGAAATCATCGTAAATATTGATACCCACTGGTTGATAAACCTTGACAATAAAATGGATCAGGAAAATATAAATAAAAGTGAAAAACTGTCGTCGATGAAAAAAAAATTGAAATTGAAACTCACTTGTTCCTGGAGGAATATCTGTCGATTATTTCCATCCAGATCCGATCGTTCGATGAGTTGTAGATTCGAATCGACCCAATAGAGATGAGATCTCCTGTGATCAATCGTAATTCCAGACACGATACCAATTCTTTCACGAGCAATACTCGTTTTATTCGAACCACTCATATCTGAGCGATAAATTTCACCCTCAGGTTCCTCGAAAATTTCGAAAGTTGTTTGACCCCAAAACAGCAAGCTTCGATAGAGAAATGGATTCGAGTTAATAATCATTGTGAATTTTATTATCATCTCGAGTTACGTCTCATTGTTTTATTATTGTCAAAAATTAAACACAAATTTCCTTGTGACAAATGACAAATTGATAAATTCAGATTCTTTTTTGAGCTGCCACTAACTTTCTTGATCAAGTTTATACGAACCCATTTTCAGGATCAACTGCGATTGCCATTAGCTTCGCCGAACCCTCAATTTGCACAACTTGAACACACTTTTGTTCATCAAGATTGCAGGCTTTAATTGCCGGAGGTTTTTCGCTATCGTGAAAATAAACATTATCGGTAGCCCAATCGATCACAAGAGCTCCAGGTTTGCCAAGCCCGCTCACCAATTTCAATTCGTTCGTTTCCATGTTCAGTCGATTGACGGTACCGAGTAATTCTAAACATTGCATTTTTTATTTTTGACAAATCAGTATTAGATTTTTAATTTAAAAAAAATGCTAAATATTGTTATAATCTTCAGAATCTAACCATTGCTCCAATAAATGATTTTTTTTTCCATGTTAACATCGAGTCCGGTGATATCAACGCTTGGCTGGCTGTGCATCACTTCGATCGAACTAAGATTCGGTCTTATTTTTCGAATATCCGACGTCGTGGCTGTTATTATTTCCATTGCTTCTCCTATACCGGAGCATAAATTTATTGTTTTTTTAATTAGACGAAAAGAATGTGAAATTCAAGCACTTCACCCAGTGATTGATGAATGAATTCGAGGGAAAATGGGTCAAATTGAACGATTAAAGATATCAATCAATTTTATTGACAAGCACATGGTCTTTCAACTTTATGGAAGTCAGAAATTTGATTCCCGGTCCTTGTATCTTGAATTATCAAACAATTTTTGATTTATTTGGTCAGCCATATTGGATCGGATAATGTCAAGGAAAAGAATAGTTGCATTTTATCCAGTATAGCAAAAATAGCAACAAAATTAAGTTGTGTTAAATGAGCGAATCACTGAATATTTTGACAATTCTACGAAATTTCATGGAGAAATGGAGAAAAAAACTCACCGGAAACTTTGCACGATATTCTGTTGCTCCGAAGAATGAAATCCCCAAAACACGAGCAGGTGAAGGAACCGGGTTGATTATGACAAATTTGTGGACAAATTTCCAATTCGCACTCATCGATGTCGGCGCAGGAATGTCCGTCGCTTTCCAAACTGTAGCCTTTTCGGCAGAGACAGACCGGCCCGTTTGGAGTTTTTTGACAAAGTTGCTTGCACGAATCTACTGTGCAGGCAGTTGCTATACGAAAACCAAAAAAAAAACGAAGAATAACAAAAAAAAATCAAATGTTAAAAAATAAAAAATATAAATATGCATCATGCAAAAATAATGTTCTTACAGCATTCTCCACCCTCATCGCTGCCATCGAAACAATCGTATTTTCCATCACATACTTTTTCGTACTCCAGACAAATACCAATTTTGCAAGAGAATTCTTCGCAATCGATCGTCTCGGCGATGGTGACATTATCGGTTTTTTCATTAGTTGAATTATCGCAGTTTATTTCGTCCGAATTGTCACCACAATCGTCGACGTGGTCGCACTTCCAAGAATGCTGTATGCACTTTTTATTGTCGCATGCAAACTCTTCGGGTTCGCAATGAACGCAGTGATGTTCATCGTCGTTCTTCGGACAATCTTGCTCTCCGTTACATCTTTGAAATATATTCAAACACTCATGAAATATTGAAGACAACGTTCAAGAATTAAAAAAAAAAAACATCGAAAAAGTGTTGTCAATCGCGTTATCGCGAATGACAATTCATTAGAGTTTCTAATCTCTCTTCATTGTGGTTTTTTGTATAGTTTTAATTAATTAATAATTAATATTACTAATAAAAATTAATATTACTGCTAATAATTGATAGTGATTAATGACTATTTAATTCAAGTTGCCTCATACCTTGATTTGAGCGGAATGCATTTTTCCGTTCCACGGCATTTGTAAGCATTTTCCGGACACTGATCGTTCGCATTTTTAATTTTATTACCGCACTTTATCTCATCGCTATCATCCCCGCAATCGTCGACGCTGTCGCAAACTAGTGTTCGATCCAAACAACGTTTGTTCGCACACTGGAACATTTCGCTTGGACATTTAGAAATTTTGCAAACTTCGCTTGTCTCGTCCGAACTATCCTGACAATCTTTATCACCATCGCATTCCCAACTCTTCGGGATGCAAGTGCCCGAAGTGCAGCGGAAGCTCTCTTCGTCACAAATGTGTGCCTGGCAATTGATCTCATCGAGAAAATCGTTGCAATCATTGTGTCCGTCGCAAACGTGAAACTTTGTAATGCACTTGCCATCCGAACATTGGAATTCGTCTACGCATAGAAAATATGCAAAGTAATCTTATTCTTAGTTTACCCAGGAATTTTTCGATACAAGAAAAAAGGAAAAAAAAAACATTTTATGTAAATTCGAACTCCCAATGTCTCGAAATGCAGTAAAAATTGTTTTTGATGGTATAAAATATGAGTAGAAAGTCGCTCACCGTGTTTACACTTTTTTATCTCGCAATTCATCTCATCGGATTGATCTCGGCAATCAAATATTGAATTGCAATGTTTTTTTGAATCGATACATTGACCATTTCGGCACATAAATTCACTAGCTTCGCAAGTTTTTATCTGATCACATTTGTTTTCATCTTCGCCATTAGGACAGTCTTCAATACCGTTACATCTGTAATGAAAATACAGTGTAGTGAGGATAAAAGTGAGAGAAAAGGAATCGTAAAAACCGGCAAGGGTTTACGCAGGAATAATAAAAATAAATAAACATAATATTGAAATGAATCAAGTGTCTCTGTACCTTCTTATTTGATTGATGCACTCGTTGGTATCGGAGCATCGAATTTCATCGGCTGCGCACGTAGTTTGAAGGCTGCAAGTCCGTTTGTCATCATTGAGTTTCATTCCAGGTGGACATGCACAGATGCGTAGATTAGTGACGGCGACGAGACAAACGTGGGAACATCCGCCATTGTTAATGCGACATACGTGGTGATTATCAGGGTGAAGACGTCCAGTGGCAACGAGGTCCATTATTTCGGCATCACCTTTAATTCGAAGTGTCACGCCTTTGATGCCGGGAACTTGATCGTCCTTTTCGGCCCACTGCAGTAGTTTGGAGTCGCGGAGGGTCCAAAAAACTTGCTGATCAACGACAGCGAGACTGACAGGTCCTCGTAGGCCGGTCCGGAAACGCAATCGATCATTGGTCCGAATGTTCAGCATCTCGATCCTTCCGTTAGCCTCGTCCGACCAGAAGATCCGATCGAATTCCGGGTCGTAGGCGAGTGAAATTTTCGGACCCCGCAAATTTTCAATCAAATGTTCTCTGCCACCAGTTCCACTCATTTGCAATTTATCAATGTGGAATCTTTCCCCGGATCGAAAAACCACAAAGAAAGTAGCATGTTCCGGTGTGACCAAAACATCGAGAGGTTCTTCTACAAAGTGGAGAACAGTTTTTTCTCCAGTTCCAACGCTATAAATATCGATGCTACGACGTTGAGTATCCGACCAGTAGATATTGTTTCCATAGTAATCAAAATCCAAACCACCGATGAATCGGGTGCTCGTGTTGACGATGTGTTGGATGTCTTCGGTAGTAGGATCGAAGCGAAATAAAGAACTGGAAGTTTGATCATTTGCGATTATACTCTCAGTTGTCGAATCATAAGCAATGTGCGTTATCCGTTTCGAAGTTAAACTTCCAGTCATTCGGGGCTTGCCGAGAATCTCATGATAATACTCGACGAATGTATCGTCCGATGCGATCATAAGATGCTGTCGTTTCTTTGATGATACACACGTGTGCTCATCTCGGCTTAGCTCTTTGTCGAGGGTGCACGCGCAAGAATGAGTTCGATTCAAACTAAGAAGACAAAGCTGAGAGCAGGGCCGAGTGTTACAGGGATTTGGCAAGTCTGGCTTTAGGATTGAATGGTAAATGTGAATACCATAAATCAAATCGACTTCTCGAATCAGAGTCGTTCGATTTTTCCCGCTGTATTTTTGAGCCGATTGAATCGTCTTTGAATCCCAGTCGCTCCAGTACAATTTGTCTTCGTATACAGCAATCGCGTAAGGATGAGACGCTAATGTTCGTAGAACTTGGCGACGATCTGTACCATCCAGACTGATGGATTCAATGATTTGACGTTTTGCATCGACCCAATATAAACGACGATTGGGATAGTCGATCGCCAAACCATTCGGCCATTCCAAATCCTTCGTTACAAGTGGCTTTATGTCCTTTCCATTCATTCCTGCTCGTGATATGTGCGGCTTTTCCCCAAAATCACTCCAATACATTTCACCGGTCAATGGATACAGTGCCAAACCACGTGGCATATCCATTGACTCATTTATTATTACTGTACAATATTCCCCGTCACTTTTACACACTCCTATACGTTTCCAAAGACTGTCCGTGAAGTAGACGTTTCCGGTTATCCAATCGACTGCTATGTCTTCCGGTAAACCCAGGCCTAGTTTGGGTCGTAAAAAAGTCGAATCGAAAGATTCTTATTTCCTGACTATTTTGACAATTACTTCCACTATTTAAGGACTTTTGGTAAGCTTTTCTTCTTTACGATTCATAAGCTAACTATGTTTTTTCAGTTCACGTTCAAATAAATTTTGCTTAAAATAAATAATAAATGTATTGTTAATGTTTTCTGATAAAAGTACCTGCCATAACGATTACTTCCTGTTTCGTGCCGTCATCGCGACTTCGTATTATTGCTTCATCACCGTTTTTTATATCGGACCAATAAACATAATTGGCGTCTATTGATACTCCCAAGGCATGTTGTAAATTTTGTGCCACTGGAAAGTACACCTCGCTCTTCAAATAAAAACCCCGAATTTCTTTTTTCGTCGCGAAAACCATCAACGCTTCCGCTCCATCTACAACATCATTGTCAATTATTTATTTCGAAAAAAACAAAGGATTCCTCCTTTCGGTTTCGTAGGAGGATGATTAGCATTTTCATAATATACCTCGTAGCAGTTTTTGTCCCTACCTTCGACTTTACAGGTTTTTTTGTCGTCCTGCAACTCATAACCAGCCTCGCAGATACAAAAGTAAGAGCCAGCGTTATTAATACAGCGTTGATCGCACAATTCCTGATTTTCCGAACACTCATCAATATCTAGAATGATAGCAGCAATTATTCTTAAATGATTGAATCCAATTATTACTATTCTTAATCATTATCGATTATTAGGAATTATTTATTCAATGATCATTGCATTTTTTCGTAACTTAACCTGTGCAAGTTCGATTATCCACCAATTTGTGACCAGATGGGCACGAGCACGTGGGTCCTTTCGGAGTTTTTTCGCAATAATGACTGCAGCCGATGCCCTTTGCACAGGATTCTTCAGCTGTTTCAAAACACAAAATGTAGCTTTTTCATTCCCTAGTATGTGCAGAACTTATACAGGAAAATCCTCTAAAACAAGTTTAAAAAAAAGATCGAAGAATTTATTTGTTGAGTTAGCGAACTTGCCCTTTCTGCATGAAACCTCGTCCTCGTCCGAGTTATCACCGCAATCATCGTTTCCGTTGCACGTACTGTTCAGTGAAATGCATCTACCGTGGTCGCAGAGAAATCGATTCATTTCGTTGTTACATTTTTCTGGTGTTACAGTGCGATTGCCTATAGTTAAAAAAAAAATAAAAAATAAACGTGCAAACAAATCGGATGGAAAAAACGAAAAGAAATAGATATCTTGGTTTAAAAGCTTGTAGGATGTTTGTATGGAATGAAAAATGTACAGCTCGCCCAATCAATTACAAACAAATAATGCAAATACATACCACAATCACTTTCATCGCTGAGATCACCACAATCATTGTAAC
Organism: Campoletis sonorensis; assembly: GCA_013761285.1. Lineage (NCBI taxonomy): Eukaryota > Metazoa > Arthropoda > Insecta > Hymenoptera > Ichneumonidae > Campoletis > Campoletis sonorensis. The sequence goes on along the minus strand of JACEOJ010005830.1, from coordinate 161,072 downwards.
CGTCACAAATCCATTGTTGTTTTACGCAATATCCATTTTTACAACGAAACTCAGAACATTGTTTCTGCAACAAAGTCAAGAGATAGTTTTTTTTTTCTTAGAGAAAAATGACTTTTGTTTAAAAACTCTAAAATATCACTTGCAAAATCATTTGTATTCCTCGTCTATAGAAACTTAAATTTCCATTTAAATCCACCTTTTATCATTATTTCATAATTACCTGATCCGTGCAACCATCGTACTCGTCGCTCTTATCTGGACAATCGAATTCCCTATCACAAAAATCTTCCAGCCAAATGCAAGTGTTGTCTTTGCATTGATATTGCTCCTCGGAACAGGTAATATTTTGTATTTCAATCTAAAAAAATTACAGACGAATAGGAATTTTTTGAAAATCATCGTTTTTAATGAAATTAAAATTTAATTTGATTGAAATGACTGAATAAATGGACAAACAAATAATTCACCCATAAACTCAGAATTTGTGGTATTGATGATGAAATTTTACTATAAACCTCTCGTACAATATGCAATTGATATAATTACCGGGTTATCGGGACAATTTTCTTCGTCCGAATTATCACCGCAATCGTCGTCGCCATCGCACACGAACAATTGACTCAAACATCGCTCATTAAGGCACCGGAACCAGCTGGGCTCAACGCAATAGTCTATATTTTCTTCTATATCAATGATAAAACAAATAATTAGTGTTATAAACTATTCATTTTTGGTGCTACCAACTCCATACCATATGCTCGAAGCTAATAAAAAAAAAATTTGATGGTCTCAATTTTTTCCACAATTTACTCATTTTTATCCTTTGCCGCCTGGGCTATATCTTAATGAACAATTATTTGTTGTCTCACCACCCCATGCTGGCACACTGCCTATGATCGCTGGTGTCGTGCAAATGAATATAATGCATGGCCAGAACATCATCTATAAAAAAAGTAATAAAGCCATTACTTGTCCATTATTCGGTTCAATGATTTTCATTGACCATTTTCATCGATTCCCAGAGTTTCATGGGAGATCGCGTTGCCCTCAAATTCTGGTCGGATAGATATTTCGTTTGAAAAGTATTAGCATTTGATTCTTAAGATGATTTTTTTCGAAGACGTTTAATATATTTCAAGACCAAGAAGAAAACTCACACGTTGTTCTCTTTTTTTTAGAGAATAAGACGCGAATTGAATTTCTCTTGAAATATGAAACGTCTTTGGAAACAACGTGTAACTGCCATTGAGTTATCTCTCTCGCTCTCGCGCAACTGATAAATGCCTTAAGGGTTGATGACACTTTCGAACCGATTACGAATTTGTTGTATTTTATTTATTATTGTACAGTAATACCCACGCAGATTCATAGCGAGCTCATATGCTTGTGTACAATCGCAATCCTACACGTCAATTCATTACAATTTACTATTATTAACGAATATTTATTAACGTTCATCATTATCATAGTTTTGGATAATAAAATTCCTGTGATAAAGCAATATGAAGAAAATCGTTGAACTTATCATTTCTTCGAATCCATACAAATTCTTAACCATTTTTGCGAGAGTATAATATATTGTTTTTTTATAAATTGAATTACAACAAATGTTTAGAATCATCAGGAGAGTAATTTTTCAATGGGTCATTCTTTAAGCGAAAAGTAACGTTTCAATGGGTAATTATTTAAACAAAAATGTAAACACTTGCCTTTGATGACGAGACGAGGAAAAGTGGCACAGAAGCAATCCAGTCCGGTGTCCAGCAACCACGGAAGTGAGTACTGCTCTTACTGGACACTCTCCTCGTTATCAACACACTATTTACAACGACTGATTTAAATTATATAAGTTTAGTACTGGTGGATATGTGGGTTTGGTCGATCTAGTTGTAAATAAACTTGTGACAAATCGACCGCTATCCCTAAGCTTGTGGATAAATCATTTTCGTCAACAGCTTTTCTTCGATTTCATTGAGAAAGAGACTGAGAAATATCGAGAAAGAAAGGGAAAGAAAGAAAAAGGAAGAAAGAGAAAGAGAAACAGAAAGAAAGAGAAAGAGAGAGAGAGGGAGAACGAGTTGGTAATGAAAATGACGACAACAATTATGTTTATAAGGAATTTGCTACAATGAAAAACACTTTATTTAATGCTGTAAAAACGGTATTTATTCAACTCGTTGGTGAAAAAAATTTACATGTCTCGTTAAAGATATTTAAGTGTGCACTGTAATTAGAATTTTTACAATTGGTCGGTATTTTTTTTGTTTTTGATTGTTGATATGTTTTTAACGTCCCAGAAATGCGTGTGATAATTCACCCTCGTAATCGACTTGAATGTAGGGTTCCTTGCCTTCTTCCATGAACACCACATAACCGGAAATTGGGCCATCCGGAATTCCTGGTGGTATTACTTCCACTGGTGGATCCCATTTCGAAATACCCCAATCTCCACCCTTCAGAATTCATGACGAAAGACCGAACATAATTCAATCGGAATTAAAATGAATTAATTGATTTAATAAGTACTCAATACGTAATAAGCACTCAACCCTGAATGTTCGAAAGTTCCTTTTTGAAAAGCGAACTGAGTGAACTTTTGCCAAAATTTGATTTATTCTCCTTAAAAATTCTGCCGAAAAAATAATCCTAGCGTCGAAAACTATTTTCCATTGCCATATTTTTGATATTGTGATTGAAAACTTACCGGAACGAAGGGACATTCTTTTGGGAATTGGCCTTTGGGGACGCCAGCATCGACGAAACTCCTTCCAACTGTCGGGTCAGTCAAAACCTCGCATACAGTTGAGACATATTCGATAGGATCATCATCTTTCAATTTTAAAACTATTTTGAACTGGAAGAAGTTCAATGTTTTAGAAAAAGTCTTTTCCTTCACATATCGACTGAAGAACTTGGACCCATCCAACTCGTCATTAATTTTATTGAGACGATAGTTGAGAGCAAATAGATTTAAACTATACTGTCTCAGACTCAAGGAAGAATACATCGATTGAACTTCAATCGAGAATGATTTATGAACGTACTTGCATGTCCTCCGGAAATTCCTTTTTCGTAGGCATTTTTGCACTCAACAGAGAAGACCTTTTTCCCTTGATAAAATCAACGGACCATTCCTCCATATAATCATTCGGCCTGTTCGTCATTTTTAAACTTGTCAGAGTGATTATTGATGCCGGCTATGAAAAAAAAAAAAAAAAATGAAAATAGGTGATCTTACGATCGAAAAATGAGTTATTGATTGTATTGTATTTTGACGGTCAAATCCAAGTTTTTGTTTTCAGTTTTTCTTACATACAAAATGATTTGTCAGCGCAAGTTCATTAAAAAAAAGTTGTTACAAATTAACTAAAGAACAACAAACTTTAAATTTTTTGAAAAAATTCTTACATCACCAGCTACAAGGGTACTTAACGCAATGACAGAAAGTAGAACACCCAGAATGGTGGAGAAATACATGATGCCCGTGACGTTGAATTGATAACTGAACGGTTCCAATTTGGTTGATGCTTTTTATACAATTTTTTTCCCTTCATCCCCTTTGAATGAAATTGGCACGAATTGGCGTGTGCATTGTACAACGAAACGCGGAAATGAAACATCCGATCACGTCAGTGATCGTGTTTGTGAAATGCGATGATAATCGGGTTTGTGACAAAAGTGTATTCGTGTCGTGGCATAAAAGAACGTTTGATATATTGATTGGTGTAAGATAAAACTTCTAAATCGAGGAGCTAATCGCTGAATAATGGAATAAGTACAGTCGCAATTCCAGCGATTGTGTGTCCCGGCAAATTTACGGAATGGTTTCAAAACCCTTGGGAAGTGGTTTAAGAAAATTGAATTCGGAGCGGGGAAAATTATTATAATTCTTTATTTTATTGTAAATGTATGATATGGAACAATTCCATCAGCATTGAAAGTACACGAAAAAAAAGACATCAGAATAATAGATGAGAATTTTTTTATTGCAATGAAAAACAAACACAATTTATATTGCAATACAATGAGAAAATTTTAGTCGAAGAATCATTTATCGCCCGGAGAGTCCTGCTCTTGGTTCCTCGGCACACTTCAGATCAGCAGGACAGCAGTCGGGATATGTCTTAGTCAGATCAAGAGGACGACTTTCAAGTGCTTTGGTATCTATGCATCTTACTGGTGAGCACCTGAAAAATATATATGGACGTTTATAAATCAAATTAAATGGTTATTTCCTGTGGAATTCAGATAAATCGTGCAATCCAAATATATGGGTCATTAAAGTTTTCATCATCAAACGTTGTTGAAATAAGTGATTTGTCTTTATTGAATGTTTGAAGTTGAAAAGATTCCAGACGGAAATTATTTCCGAGCTGGGTTTTACTTACCCCCGTATGACACGTGATACTTGTCCATTTGGCAGTTCCTCACAGACAATTTCGGCACATTCTGCAAGAAGGTCTGCGGGAACATTCTCTGGTGTGCAATCACCTACGCAGAAATGCAAATGTGATGAGAATGATAATGTGAACAAAAGTTGGTATCACTCAAGATTTATTTAAGGAGTTTCGGTACAAGTCATACAATGTAATGGTTCAGTTTATCTTTAAGGAGAATCAGGGGGGAAAATTCTATTGTTCTCAAGCAAAGCGCTTACTTCACACAACAAAATTTCGTATAAAAATTACATGATTACTGAAAAATTGATCGTTTTCATTGACAAAAAAATGAATAATTAATAAACTATGTATATAGACGAAAATTTCATTTTATGGTGGCATAATTGTGATGATATTTTGAGTGGTTTGACTTTTATTCATAACATTTTTTACATTTTTTCGTATTGTTTCATGCACATAACTGAAGTTTAGTCACAGCGTAGGCATGTCTCTATGTTAAAAAGTGATTTTTCATTTGCGAATTTTGTGAAAACGGTGTGGACAATCGTTTCAAAACTTGGAGGGCATATACAGAATGAGTCAAAGAACGTACTGCAGAAATTTGAATGAAATGGTCATATTTCGTCTCTTGTACCGAAACTCTTTAATGAAAGTTAGGTCAAATTTTCAATATCTATTTTGCGTACCCCGTAGTAAGGCTGGACCATAATGACATGACACTTCGTGACAAAGTAACACGACGAGAACAGAAACAACGATACTGAGTTTCATTTTAAGACGATGATTCTATTACAGCAACAGTGATGTGTTCCTCGAGCTTATTTCTCTAAAACTAATCTTCGCGTGAAAAAAATTACATCTTATATACTCTGGGTCGATCGCGAACCGGTCCTGTACTCCCAAAAATATTTTAGTCGTTTCGTAACGCACAACACGCGTCATCATTTTTACATCGTAACCATTGGCGTAACAAATGTTTTCATTATCTTGGGGATTTAATAGACAAATACTCAAATTGGAAGATGCGAAATCGTCCGACAGATAAAACCACAGATAACTGAAGAGTCAGTTTCCTCGTATACTCGTTTGTTTTATATTCTTCTATGGCTACATGAAATCAATACAGAAATTCGGTGATAAGTGTAATTAGGAGAACGGATCATTTTTAATAGTAATAAATTTAATTATATCAAAAATTTATATAAAAAGTGAGGTAATCAGGAGACAAAAAATTCCCATCGTTTTTGGGAAAAGCCCCCAAACTGCTTGATTAGATTTCCGGAAATAGTTATGACCGTTGTTTTCGTTTTATTTATCGAACACACTTGATAATATTTTGTTACATGTTTTTGTACATAAGAAATATAAAATAATTAACGGTTAAATAAAAATAATTAATTACGAATTAAAATAAAAACGGGTTTTCATGATTTATCGATTTTATCGTAGATCGCCGAATAATACTTTAAATGTTATGCAAAAAAAATGAGTTTTTATGAATATTATCCATTATTTTAGTTTCATATTCAAAACGTTCCTAATAAATATGAATGATTCATAGCGTTTTGGATTACTGCGTAGTATTAAAAGTACGAATTAAAATAAAAACGGGTTTTCATGATTTATCGAATTTATCATAGATCGCCGAATAATACTTCCGTCACATGTGACTTTGACGGCGAACGTTCGAAATAGCGGACGTTTGGAAGAGCGAACGCTGAAATACCGACCGCAGCGTTAAAACTCGATGGAAGATGCGCACCGCGACACCTGGCGGTACGCTGCGAAAGCTCGTTGCCGAGTTCTGCAGGATTGGGAGCAATGGGGGAGAGCGCCGAAGTTTTTCGTCATTAAAAGTTAGATACGAACAAAAAACGAAATAATGGACGACGAGAAGAACTCGAAAGATTTAACAAAATCGTCAAATTCCACGAATCACTTTTTTTTCGTTAAGGACGCGGCCAAAAAATTCTTGTTGGATTTGGATGTGGAGCGAAACGACAGAGGTGTAAAAACCAATAAAACAACGTCTGCGAACACGTACTACGATCCGCAAGTAATGAGACCAAAAACTGTCATTTGCTCGGAAGTTATTTCGAGAACTCAATTGATGATTCGGGATGCAAATCGAGAAAATTCTATAACAAATACGCCGGTAGAAAGTGACGAAGCTTTTTTCGATAGATTGAAAAAACGAATGAACGGAGATCGCGAAAAGTAAATTGAAAAATAATACAAATCATCGCGTATTTTGTCAACAAAAAACGCGATTCATCATCGCGTTTTTTGTTGAATAAGATTTTCTGCTAAATAAAAAATCTATTCTATGCTACAAATAGCAAATATTTGTAATCTGTAAATGATATTTTGATTTATTTATAAATCTGTAAATGACAAAAATCTGTAGATGATATTTTTTCAATCCTTAGACTTGACACGAACAAAAACGAAACAGTTTTACCAAAACGAGCTTCGATATTCAGAAAACGACGAAGTTTATTTAACAACGAGAGTCTCAGTTTGATGAAAAAATTTCGTCAAGAAATGTTGACACAACAGCATCGATTGTCCGCAGAACATGCCATTTTTTCAATGTCAAGCAAAAGCAACGAAGGTCAAGAGAATTTTGATGCGACGTATTCACCCAAACAAACCAGTCACAGTAACGTGAACAATGAAAAAAATCCGGAATCAATCATGACTGCGACAATGATAAACGGAAACATGTCCAGTACCGATCAAGATTAATTTCGTGCCAATTCTGTCGTCTTCGGCCTTGTCGTGGGTGCAACATTATTAATAACTATTATTAATAATTATTTAATAATAATAATCTTTAATATTAATTATTTACTAATAAGTAATAATATTCATTCATCATTATTAATCATTATTAAAGAAGTTCAAAATTATTAACAACTTTTGACAAAGAAATATTTCCCAATTTATTAATCAGTTCAATTTTTTTAATAAATCAATATTCTTAATTTCGTACTTTTCTCCTTCAAAATAATTAAAAGGTATCTTAAGAATAATTAATATAATTGTCTTCGTATTGATTCGAAAAAAATTATTGATTATTTCATAACACTCGATGTTAATGACCAGAAATAAATAAATAAATTTCATCATTTAATCAATTTAGTCATTATTTTTCTCCCTACCACCTTTTTTTGCCACCCGTGAGAAACACTTTTTTTTCAAATATTGATTTTTACCGCCAAATTTCAAATGACGAACGTCCACTACTAGAGGGCGTTGTCGCTGTCAAAAACGACGGCCTCAAGCTCTCGTTGAGCAACATACACTCAAGGGGGAAAAGTGACAAAAACTTATTTTCAGGCAGTCATGTGTTGTCTTCCAGGGCAAAGTAAACACAGAACAGTGTCAGAATAATATGACGTTTAAAAAGTGAAATAAATAGAATATATGCATATTTGTATATCTGTGAATTTAGATATAAATCGTTGAGTTTGAAGAAGTAATTTGTGAAGAGTTGAGTCATGGAGAGCAAAAGTTGCAACAATTTTATCAGTTATGTTGGATTCGAGGAGCACGAAATGCAGGTAGAAATTTCAAACCTCATAAATTGCCTAGAAATATGCACAAATTTTTAGAAATATCACATCAACCTTGTTTACATTTATTCTCGATTTTATAGCCTTTGGGTCCAAGCAGGAGAAATTCCTTGACTGCGAGCAATATCAAACTTTTGCCGAGTGAACTAGTGATTGCCGAAGCTCAGAGTGTGCTTATGTTTTCACCGGTTGGTGATTTGAAACAAGGCACCTCTGGTATCTTATCGGTAACAAATTTCAAACTTGCCTTTATCACGTCCGATGATCCCAACGGAGAGGTAATTAAGAAACAAGAATTAAAAAATCACTTTCATTGCCAAAAAATACGTTCGACGATTGAAAATATTAAATAAAATAATAAATAATTACTTTCAATCTTCAAGCAGAATGAAAATTCAAAATAATTCCAAAAAAAGTTCTCAAACAAAAAAATAACGTTTATCCAATTATTCATTGTTATGAAAATAAATAATTAAAACAGAATTACAATAATAATTTACAGTTTTTTATCCTATTATGGAAAACAAAAATAATTATATACAAATTTTAATGCATTTTTTCATGCAATAGTTATAAAAAAAGCTGAAAAGTTTAACGGCTCAAGAACTAGGGATATTACTTTTTTTTCACGAATGTCTTTTGCCTTAAAAGTTTGGAACAGTAAAAAAGACTCGAGTTCTTCGCTGCACATGATTTTTTGCAGAGTTAATGGACTTTTAGGAGTAACTTGAGCTCTTCATATAATTCACAGGAAATTGTTCATCAGCAAAACCATCTTTATGGATACATGGACACTTGTCTTTCGAATATAGACGAAATATACTTAATAATAGGTGATAAAAAAAGAAGACTACTTCCCGGAAGTCCTGTACCCTCTAAAGTCAAAGGGATATTCATAATATGCAAGGTAAGCTGAAAAATAAATAGAGAAAAGAATCAGGATAGAAATTCGCCCTTAGTTGCTACCTTGGGGTACAAAACTCCCCGGGGAAGGAAAATAGTCATGTTTTCCAAGTTTGTTGTCTTTAGCATTTGTTTTTAGTCCACTCAAATTTGATTTTTCGAATTATGTCTGTTACCCAATTGAGGAATAATCGCCTTTTATAATTCTGTTCACGTTTATTCATGATTTGTAGAACATGCGAACTTGGTCTTTTTCATTCAAATTTTCGCCTCTTGGACATGGAAACACACTGGTCACGACGTTACTTCATCACGCGTTTCCCACGAGACACAATCTTTTATTCGCTTATGAATACAAGTGAGTATGAATAGAGAATAGAAAAACAAAAAACAGAATAACACACAACACAATGAAACACAATGAAACAAAGAGGTTTTATTCAATGATTTTTCATTTGTATACTTTTATTCTTTCTCAGAGAAGCGTATTACAGTAGCATCGACAAAGGAGTTCGTCTTTTTCGTGATATATCCGATTGGCAATACGAGCTCGATCGTATATCTCGCCAGGATACGAGAATTCGAAAAAACTGGCGAGTTTCAATGGTGAATATGCAGTTTCAGTTATCGTCCAAGTGAGTATCCAATTCTTTTAGAAATGAAGGCAAAAAAATCTGCTGAATCGACCCGAAACACATGGTTGAAAAGCGGACAAAGTCGTCCAAAGTCGTAGAAAGTCAAAGAATGTAATTTTAATACGAAAAACGTAATTTGAAGTCGAAAAAAAGATACGAACCTCGTAAACGCAATATAGATTTGAGTAATTTTGTGGAAAGTAAAGAAAAATATTGCGAACTTGGAAGAAAGAGTTGAAAATTGAAAAATATACTTCATAGTCGATAAAAAAATCGTTTTTATTAAATAGAAAAGATTTATAATTCAATACAACTTCAATGAAAAAAAAAGTTGTTAATTTGACGAAGATCGTTCGAATAAGTAAACAAAATCTGTTTCAGTGCACCGCCGTACATGATCGTACCAGCGTCTGTCACGGATAGCCAATTAACCGGTGCAGCGTCATATTTCCAAGGAAATCGACCACCCATGTGGTCATGGTCGAATGAAAGTGGCGCAGCGCTTGTTAAAATGGCCGAATTGTTACCAACGATCACCGAACGTACCCAAGAAAATATAATGTTGGAAAATATACGGAAAAGCCATCCGCATAGATTGCCCATGGAGGTGGTAGATCTCAACAAAGATATTTCTGTTAAATCGGTAGCCGCTGGTTTCGCCAAATTTTTAGCATTATGCGCTCCTGGTGAGTCCAACTTTACGAAGTTTTTCTTCAACGTAATACCGTATTATATTCTCCGAAAAAAGCCATAAAATAATTCATTCAAAACAGTCGAATTAACCTGACTTTGGTTGAGAACATTTCTGTAAATAATTCACGAACTAAATTTGAGAGCATAACATTGGTTTCGAATGGAAAATTATCCTCGGACGTTAGAAGACTCGATTTTGTTGTCATCGATTATTACAGCGCCACAAATTTTATTGCAGACAATATTAGACAATTTTGGCTACAAGACAATAATTTTTATTCGTTACTGGAGAACACCAAATGGCTTAAGTTTGTATCTTACTGTTTGCAAAAAGCAGTTGAAGCTAGTGAAGAACTTGATAAAGGAACTTCAGTTATATTGCAGGGTAAGTAACGATTATTTTTGGTGAGTCCAATATGAATTTAAAAAAAAAGAACATTTTCGAAAAAAGCATATAAACGGAAACGTCAGGTAATGTTTTTAACTTTATTTAATGCTTTTTTAGAAAGTGCTGGCAGGGATATGTGCTGTGTTATTTCCAGTTTAATACAGTTGCTCTTGGATCCATATTTCCGTACAATAACAGGATTTCAGAGTTTAGTACAAAAGGAATGGGTTGCTGCGGGGCATCCTTTCTGCGATCGTTTGGGGCACATTTTGAATCCGGATTCCGAAAAAGTTTGTTGCTAACTTTAGATTTCTGTCTTCTCTACATTAAAATTTGCCATTAAATTTATGAGTAAGACAGAAAATTCCGGTTTTTATTATTAACTATCATTTTTTTCTCTTTCCAGTCGCCTCTGTTTTTACTTTTTCTCGATTGCGTGTGGCAATTATGTCAACAATTTCCCGCCCACTTTGAGTTCTCGGAAACTTATTTAACGACGTTATGGGACACGGCCCACGTCTCGATCTTCGACACTTTCATCTTTAATTGCGAACGTGACAGAGCTGTGGCAACCGGGGTAATTTTTTTCTCCAAATATTTGAATGAATTGGATATAAATGCTTCTGAGCCATCAGGTTCAAAAAAATTCTTTAATATCATACGCGCGTGTGTGATGACGCACGTGTTGTCCTTTAGTCAATTTACAACAACTTTTCTTTATTAACTTATGCCCGGAAACGATTTTGTATGTGAGAAAAACGCAAAAACAATTTTTCGATATAAGTCACGATAGAACTACCTTAAAAAATGGCTCTTTTAAATGAAATGAAATCAATACGTTTTTTTTTTTCAGGACCCAAACATTCCTCTCATACTACGTAGCGCGTGGGATTGGCGAGAGCAATTTAACGATCAGGACATCCTTTTATTTTCGAATCCTCTTTTTGACCGTCGTTTTATCAACGAAAAGATCAGTACGTTAAAGCCCGTTTACACGATGTCGAGTTTGGAGCTTTGGTCCCAATGTTATTTCCGTTGGATTCCGCCCCTTGAGATTCGCAACGGTGGCAAAAATCATGTAGAACTTTATTCGAGATTATTGCAAAATGCTATAGGACAATTGAGAGTGAATGTTAACGGCACATGCGGTTCGCCGGTCGATAAAATTAACACGTACCTCTTGCAAATGAATATCGATAGTTTTTATCCATTTGGTAACAAAAAAAATGGAAACACGATTAGCACACCGATAATGAACACTTCAATATTAATGACCGAGAGTCTTATGGATGCTCAGTCACTTATAATTGTTCCCGACTGATAACAAAACCAACAAGAAAAATCGGAAGTATTCGAAATTCTCGAATCAAAAGAAAATATATCGTTCGAGTTTTCTTAAAGAGTCTCGGAGACTGAGTTCAAAATATAAATATTCTAACAAAATGATAAGTAGGGCACCACAAAAGTGTAAGGCATTCAGCGTCCAAAAATTAACCGGTCCGTTTTTACATTTTTCAAAAAACAAATATTAAATGTTGAAGTTTTGTTTTTATTAATCATGCAAATAATGCCTTGTAAATACTTTATATAAATATATAAATTATTGACATCATTTTTGAGCTTAAAAATATTGGCCATTAAAATAGTGAGTTTGAAAGTGGCAGAAATGAACTGCAACTTTTTTTAATTCTCATCGGACAAATGGTGGGGAAAATATTCTCTTTCAAAATTTGCAGCTATTCCTTTTGCACTCGTGGGTGACTCATACCGACAAGTAAAACGAGTATTTAAAAGGTGTTACGTGGATGATCAGATGGATAAAAAGAAAATTGAACATTCAATAGAACCAGTTGATTTCTATTTTCGATTTTTGGCAAGTTTTATTGTTTTTTTTTTCCTTTGTTTTTAAGTTTCGTAACTTTATGGAGTATTAAATTTAGCGAAAATTGCCTATACACGAAATAGCACCAAAAATAATCGCAAACACAGGACGAAAAATCATGGGCGCCAGTGATATAATTTTTTTAAATAACTATTGCAGCTATTTACAAGTTAAGAATCTTTTTGTACGTTAATCGTAACCGTGTGTACGATATTCCCAATCATTGAGTGATTTTTGCCTTATATTTATCGCGATCGTTTAGAATACACATATGAATATATAGATATAGTTAAACATTGAAGAGCTTATCGTAATATTGATACGAGGGATGAAAAAGGTACAACTCCGTTATAAAATAATAATGTTGTGTAAAATATTTTTTAATTATCAACAAAAATGTTTCTTTTCTTTTTTTCTCAAGATAAACTGTATAAATTATCACCTGCAATCTCACATACATTTACATTCGACTTTATGCGATATATGCAATGTTTAATGTCGTACGAATATTGTCCTTTGTTGACAGCGTTTTTATTTATTTATCACGGTTTCTTTTTTTTTAAGCTTCGTTTTCACGCTGTTCGCTAAACTTCAGAGACTAGTATCGTTTTTATCTGACATTTGAAAACCTACAGTTTCTTGACTGAGGTCCTACTAAATTCTATACGAAAATAAATTGAGGGTTGGAGTAGAAAATAGAAAAACATTGTAATTCGATTAGAAAAATTTGGTTTTCTTAACCGGAAGCGCCATAAGTTTTGGTTGTGCTTTTGTCGTTTCTTAAATGTTATTGAATCAACTGTTTTTTTCGTTGACCTTGACAATAACACTCTTTACTTCTGTGTATGCTTCAAGACCATATTCACCGAGCTCGCGTCCATGTCCAGACATTTTGTAACCACCGAATGGTACTTGATTTGCCAAAACGTTGTAAGTGTTAACCCTGAAATTTGAAACGACTCATAATTCAGGTACTTTTTGTTCCAGCGCCTTTTTTGTTTACGGTTATTTGAAAAATTTTGTCACTTACCAAACAGTGCCAGCTCGAAGCCCCTGGATCATATGATTCGCCTTATCAATGTCCTTCGTAAATATCGCGGCAGCTAATCCGTAATCGGTATTGTTCGCTCGTTTTATAACTTCGTCGATCTTACTGAATTTGAGAATTTGTTGAACCGGCCCAAATATCTTTGGAAATTATTGTAAATGTCAAAAACAAACATTTTATATTAATAAGATAGAAAGAAATGACGTTGGACATTTTATTTAGTTGGATTCAATATCTTTTAGTGTTTTGGTTTTTTTTTTTCTAAAGCTAGTTAGTAATTTTTTTTTGACGAAGTGTGTTTCATAATTTTGATTTAAGGGGAAAAAAGTGGCAATAAAACTAGAAGTAACTTGAAAAGAAAAATACAAAACTGTTTGTTGTACGTTCAATTGTAAAATACAAAATCTTTGAAAACGATTCTAAAAAAGTGTAATCTAGAGAATTGACTTAATCGCAACAAAATTTTGTTTTATTCATTGAAATTGTAAAGACTTAGTTTACCTCTTCTCGCGCAATCGTCATGTCATCTTTGACGTCAGCAAACACCGTTGGAGCAACGAAAAAACCTTTGTCACCAATTCTGGTACCACCGGTCACCAATTTAGCACCTTCTTTCTTTCCACTGTCAACCATGCACAAAATTCTTTTCATTTGTTCCTCATCGACCTGGGGACCGTGCTCGATATTCGGATCAAACGGATTTCCCACCGTTCGAGATTTCGCTCGCATTGCGCTTTTTTCTACGAACTCATCGTAAATGTCATCTTCAACGAAAGTTCGAGATCCGGCACAGCAACATTGTCCCTGAGTAAAAAATCACTTTTGAATCCCTTTTGTTTCAATTTTTTTTCTAAATTTCTCAAAATCTGTTTGTCGTTTTTTTTCTTATACGTTCGAGAAAATGTGAATAAACGAAGATCGATATTTTTTCGCCGTGAGGAATAAATTTGGCAATTTCAACAAAAAAAGTTCGATTGTCTGTGAATCCACAAAAATCGAGAATACTTTTGGATCGTGATAATTTTGAATTAGAAAAGCTTTTGAATTGCTTTTTCTATTCTTATTGTTTTTCAAATGAAATAATAGACGATTACCATGTTGAAAAAAAGACCAAAGTGTGCAGTTTCGACGGCATGATCGATATCGGTATCTTTGAAAATGATGTTCGGAGATTTTCCACCAAGTTCGAGAGTAGTGCGTTTGAGATTGCTCATAGCGGCGCCTTGTTTGACAAGTCGACCGACTTCGGTAGATCCGGTAAAAGCGACTTTGTCAACATCCATATGAGAAACAAGAGCAGCTCCTGCTGAACCGGGGCCTGGAACGACGTTTATAACACCTTTTGGAAAACCAGCTTCTTTAGTCAGTTGTGCAATGTAAAGTGCCGTCAAAGGAGTTTGTTCGGCTGGCTTAAGAACAACACAATTTCCAGTTGCCAAAGCCGGCCCGAGTTTCCACGCCATCATTAAAATCGGAAAATTCCATGGTATTATTTGGCCGCAAACCCCAACTGGCTCGTGTCTCGTGTACGCGAAAAATCTCCCGTCCATTGGTATCACTTTGCCATGATTTTTGTCTGCCCAACCTGCGTAATATCTCAGAGTACCGACGCTCGCAGAAACATCAAAACCATAAGCGACTGAATAAGGCTTCCCATTGTCCAGTGTCTCTAGTGACTATAATTGTTTTTGTCATGAATATTATTGTAATAACATTTAGTAGTCAATAAATAAATTATTGTTGGAAAAAATAATGATTATTATTAAAAGATTATCATTAGTTTCAGTTTTCCAGAAAGTTTACAATTTCGTTATACAAACTTTGATATTATTTAAGAACATGAAAATAATTTACTCACGGCTAAATAATTACGATCTCTTTCCATGAGATCAGCCAAACGGTTGAGTAATAATCCTCGCTGGGAAGCGTCCATAGTTCTCCATGGTGATCCTAATTGGAAAGCATGTCTGGCCGCTTTTACAGCAGTGTCGATGTCTGCCGCATCGCCTTCCTGTACTTCTGATATAATTTCACCCGTGGAAGGATTGATAGTATCAAAAGTTTTTCCTGATTTGGATTTGTGCCATTCATTGTTAATAAATATCTGTCAAAAAGAATAAAAATGTAATGACATACATTGCGAATGCATGAGAGCCGCGTGCATTGAATTGTGTCATTTTTGACTTGGCAGTCGACCAATTATTCTTTATTGTTGTGTGCATAGATCCAAATAATATTTTCTTTGAAAAATAATTGTCTATTTAGACTACTAGTTAATTTAAGTTTGACAGAAATTCTGCAATCTTCAACAAAGTTTCTAAAATACGTCGAATGTAACGTTAACCAAATAGCTGCTCAGTTAAATTTGACTTCTATCGAGTAATTAAAGAATTCATGTTATGTGCCAGGGGTTATGAAAATTCTCTTGTCAGTCTACGAAAAGTTCTTGTAATGATCAGAAATGTTCTTGTTCAAATTTTCGTATAGTTCGAACATGGCAGCGTTTTTTTTCATGTGTTTTGATAATAAAAAGTGAAGCAAATATTTGTGTAAATTATCTAATGTTTTCGTGTAGCTTGTTACGTTGAAACGACGATAATAGTTTCCGCAAAGGAATTTGACGAACTATTTCCTGCGATTTAATCGTTTCATTCTGTCAGATAGTTCTCGACTGATGAAATAATGTATAATAATAAAACTTCGTCGCACTTACTCCGCTGTATAAAACCGAAGGGTTAGTCTCCGGAGCTGGCAAAGCCGCGGAAGAAAACGACCTCGTGAGCCTCAAGGTTGCGTTAACGAGCCGAAGCATATTCGAAGCACGAATTCTTAAATCCTATTAACACTGGATACAAAATAAAAACTATTCAAACGTTTTTGTTTACGTTCGTTTAGCTAGCGCAGATGTATAAATTCTAAACCACTAATTATAGATTATTTTTTGTACACTGCCGCAGCTGACGAGAAGAACGCCACGACCTTCGGGGTTCGAATAAGCCGGCTCCGCCACTGGATCACAAATAATCAGCGTACACACGTACACACACACAAATAATAACGCGAAAGTGTAGCATGAATTGTCACTCTCGTTCGGCGTAATCGGGTGAGTGATTATATTTGATGAAGTATTTTTTTCTGTGCGACGCGCTCAACAAGCAAGTACACACACCCACACACACACTCACACAAGTGTAATCAAGCGTATACACACGAGGCACTTACAGCTCGAACGTAAACACGAAGTTTCCATATGTTTATAGCGCGATCCTATTTTGGTGTCACATCTCTCGACTTTTATTTATCAGTCCATCCACGCATCTAATCTTTTATATTATTCGATAACGCTTGAATATTCGATGCTGGGGATTGATTCGTCTTGTGATTTCTTCAAATAAATAACGATTATTATTTAATCTATGAGACAATTCGACGACTACTAAAATCGTTTTATTCGTGGACATTTTTACAAGATAATATAATAAAGACGTTCACACCACGTATCATTGTTTTGACGACGAAAATAGCGAAATATATGTAGATCAATTCACGATATATGTCTGTACCATTTTTAAGGAGTCAATATTCATTCTCGTACAGTAAAAAAACATGAATAATGTATAAAAATTTGAATTGAATCTACTGCAATGTTGTTATTTAAAATTAAAGATCGAGCAATCCTCGAGTATTCCAATCGTTCAATCGTCTTGTTATTGCTCGACGATACTGTTTGTTTCTGAACGTAGCCAATCGGAAATCAGCAGCCGCAGGGTTTACTAGATCCGCTAGTTTGTGAACTTCTGTTTTCTCAGCTAATACGAGTGGTAAAACTATTATTGAGAATATTATCGCCATTACATGTCGTTCCTTTATGTATTGGTTGATCAATTCTTGACTTGGAGGCTTTGTTTTGCAATTTATTCTCAACATCGTCTCGGTTAGAGTGTTCCAATACTCGGCGATAAGGGCGTCGTAGTGATGAACGTAAACATCGTCGGTTGGACTCGTCGTCAAAAAATACAATAAATCGATTGCCGGAGACCTCCAAGCGGAGATTTGGAAATCGAGCTGCAAGTAAATATCGAATGTATCATTTCTCCATTAGTGATTAAATTCTTTTATTACATACGACGAACATTTTACGCTGGAGGAAAAGTTTCTGTTTGGAAAAATTGATTGTGGGGTTCTACGTTTGATAGTAAAGCCAAAATTTCCGTTAAAATTATACGAAAACTTACGAAAATCTGATCGACTACATTGCCGTCATTGTCGTAACGAAACATTAAGTTGTTTGTCCAGGGATCCCCATGATTTAATACATTGAATTCATTTTCCTTGACCTCGACAGCTTCCATACGTTTCTCCCAACACACTTCTGATAATTTCAAAATTTTCTCGGAACAGCTGCAAGAATTATTTTCATATTATCACTCACTTATGCTCCGGAGAGTTTGAAAAAAAAAAAAAACCACATAATTTTTCGTCTATTCAGACACGCACCTAGGATCGACGACTTCGGGCCAGTTTTTAACTTCGCCTGCTAATATTTCGAAGCCTGCTTTAATAAAGCCAATCATCACATTAACAGTGGTCGTGTCAGCAAGTTTGGCCTCTTCTAGATCTTGATAAAATGTTGTGAAATTTGGTTCCTGTTCAATAAAAATAAAATCGAACTAGTATATAACGAGGAAATTGAAGACAAAGAACGATATTTTCGGAATGGGGATTATTTGACTTTCGTGCTGTCATTGAGATTATCGATTTGTTAATTATTCACCTTTTCGTAAAGTGCCACAGAGCTAGCATGGAATTTAGCTAATCCCTTAATGACGAGGCGGGAATGATCAAGATCGAGACCGTCTTGTCGTTTAGCAATACGAAAACCGCGATCCGCTAAATCTTCAAGTACCAAAAACGAAGGATTTCCCAGATGTGAATAATAAGCTTTGGCGCTCAGACGAAAATCTTTTTCGTTCAATATTTCCTCCATCTTCACCAGAGTGTTTTGCATCATTCGAATTTCCGCCTTGAATTCTTCTTGAGCTGTGTCCTTTTGTTTTGTTTTTTTTTTTTAATACAGAAGAAAAATAATAGATGATGAAATTAATATTCTACATTGTTCCACGCATGCTTGAATTTTTTTTTCATGTGATTCTAACTATTTTTTACATATTGTCTATATATAAATGGAAGGAAGTTTTTGGACAACCATGAGTTTGATTTCACAACCAAAAATTCATGAAGGTCAAGTTTAGATAGTTGTCTAAATTAAATATTTCAAAAGCCTTCTTTTTTTTCAGATTTTCTGTTTATATTTTAGTTCCTGCGTACTCTTTTTTTTTCTTCGAACTATAAAGAGGTTCGGTGCTCATGTACCCAATTAAATCGACATAAATAACATTTATATCGAAATCAAAATACAACCGAGTCTCGCGATAGTGATGTCAGATCGAAAAATTCATGAAGGTCAAACTTATATGGTTGTCTAAACTGTATATTTCAAAAGTTTTCGTCGTTCTTCAGATTTTCTGTTTATAGTTTAGTTCCTGCGTACTCTTTTTTTTTCTTCGAACTATAACGAGGTTCGGTGCTCATGTACTCTTAACCCAATGGAATCGACATTTCGTAGATTTTGTGGTAGTCATAAATTCTCTGAAATATTCATTTTTTTTTTGGAGACACCAAACATTGGATTAGCCGCCTGCGTATTATTTTCCTTTCTATTTCGATGTAGCACTTGTTTACAAAAACAGCGGTTGCGCGGAAATTGAAATTTTCTTTAGCCCGCGAATAACCGTCACGCATTACCGAATCTTGAATCCATCGGCCCAATTTTTTTATCATCGAGAATTCCAAGAGTCGGATAAGGCGAGAACAGAGCGATAGAAAAACTTACTGGTTTTTCAATATTGATGAAAATATTTTTCTTTACCATACAATATCAAAAGAATTTCTTATATTATTGGATTAAATTCAATATAATTCAAACGAATATTTTCAATCGAAAGAACAATGTTCGTAACTTCATAAAATTAAAAACATTTTTTCTTTTATAATTTAATCGTTTAAACGTTTTTTCAAATCACTTTACACCCGTTTTTCCACGATTTTCCTATTTTTTTACAATTTTTCAAATCGATAATATTTAGTAATAGGAAAGTCTCGAAGTAAATAATTTCTTACCGGGTCATCGTGAAGATGGTCCTTCTTGAAAGCCACTTTAAAAATCAAGTTAACACCTTCGGTTTCTTCATTATTGGTTCGGCCTCGTTTGAATGTTGCATGAATTCGTGAAACGTCACTCATTAAATTTTCACCACGAGCAATCGCTGCTTTCGACGAAATGCCGTAAACTTTAATGGTTTCATCGTTATGCCATTTTTTCAGAATATTTTCGACCAAGCTAGGAACTAACCAAGGCTGAGAATCACTCGCATTGTTCGAAGACATGATTTATTTAATTTAGAACGCGGGAGCCTTTGTCGTAGCAACTGATGCCAAGAATTCAATCAACACTATAGACGAGAAAAGTCTCGTCAGCTCTTATATGTATGGTGTCGTTCTCCCCAACAGTTCAACTCCCATAAAGTGCCTGTACCAACGGAAGAGTTCGTTAACACAATTTCCCAATTGGACCTTCGAAATAGTAGGAACGAAACAACACTTCCAATGTCACGGAAAATAAACGTAGTCCCAAAACTTTGAAATCTCTATATTCACAGAACTATCTTGTACGAGATAAGATAAGAATTGTAGGTTTTCCGCTTGCAGCAATAATTGTTAATATTGTTTATTTTCATCGTTCCGGGTCGTCTCGTGTGAAGGCTATTTTTTAAATGCTATTTTAGGGATTTTTTTTCGACAAACATAATTTTCGAATTTTTCGAAAAATAACGTTTTCGTACGATACTGGAGTAGAATTTCACTGCAGTGTTTTCTTCTCGGTTTTCTTCATTTAATTTTTCTTTATTTTTTGCCCTGGTTTGGGCCAATACTAGTCGATGGTAGACGAATTGTTACAAGACGGTCTTGAGGTTCCGAACGAAGAGGAGTATCGGGAAAGGTTTTTTCTTGTTTTAATCTTTATTTCAAAACAAACAATGGTTTCTGTACATAATCGAAGAATCAAAGTTTTTCGGATGGATCGAAGAATCGATTGCCGACCGCACTGCAAGTATCCAATTCTCGCGTACAGAGATGATGATCCATATCAGCGGGTTGGTTGCTGTCACATTCTTTGCAAGTCCAAAAAATGTTGGTATCCTGCTTATGGAGATTTTGGACGACGATATCGGTACCTGAACCGATCAAACCGCAAGGCCCTTCGAAACGCACCAGGAGAATATACTGATTAGGTCGATCCGCATTGCCCTCGTAGGTCATATTGACTGTCCAGTGTACTCGGCGATACGAGCCTTCTTCGAGAAATCTTCGCGCCTCGCATTCCGCTCCGTACCACTCGGTCGAGATTGCTTGATAATTCATGTTTCGATTAACGCGTGGATATTGCGGTGTAAGATTGTACCATTTTGGTGATCCCGAAAATTGGGGGGGCACTAAATGACCGGGCACGTCTCCGGGCGCGCGCGCGTTCTTCCACATCGGTTGATCGAGCTGGGCACCAAAATCATATCGACCCTGAGTGGTCAAATGTCGATTTTCTATTACTGCGTGGATATGAACAAAGCGCATAGGATTCAATCGTCCTACGTATTGCCAGTGGACGGCTTTGATTGATTCATCAGGATCCTCAATAGCGTAGGTCTCTTCGTATACAGAATCGACAATACTCGCCATCATCGACACCGTTAAAGCAACAATTAATAACACACCTCGCATTTTGATTTCACCGAGTCCCGAGTTAATTCATTTATAGGAGCTACACAAGCTAAATCGCTTTCGTTTATTTTTTTTTTTATTTTTTCTTTGCAAATACTGTTCTATTTCGACCAATCAACCACGAGAAGCAAGGGCGATGAGAATCCGATCTAAACTCGAAGCCGTTTTATACTGGTCAACCAGACAAATTGATTTTGAAAGCTATGCGCGCACTTTGACACTATTCTTTGATTATGAATTTTCCTCCTACGTCTTATCTCTGTGCAGTCGCTCGATTATTTCTCCATTCTGATAAAAAAAATTGTAAACCGATATAATTGCACTTACACTGCGGAATTTGTTCAAGAACTTTGAAAACGAAAAAAAAGTTATCAATCTATTAATTATCTAGATATTTCAAGACATTTTAACGTTGAATTGACAGGAGAAAACGCCAAAAATAAAAGTAAACAAAGAAGGTTTGAAGGGGAAAAAGAATTTATTCAAATTCAACGATATTCGAAATTCACGACTGTCGAATGGTCAATTTCTACGACCAATCAAATGAATGCTTTACATAAATATTTATTTCGCTTTTCGTATTCTGCTCGAACGATTACTTCTTTTTTTTTGCTTGATTCCTTTAGTTTACTGCCGAGTTTTCTTCGTTCGCGTCACAATTTTCTATTTGTCCTGTGAGTTCTGTAACGATGACGTAGCAGAGATCGAGAATTATGTTCGAAACTAAGAAATGCATTGGTCACGCAGTCGGAGGTGCTGTTGTCGGAGTTGCAGGTTATTTTTTTTATATATTTAGTCAAATCATGACTTTTCCAATTAGTCCAGAGCCGCGGTTTTCGTTTATTTGTCATTTTCGATAACATAAATCATTTTATAAACGTTTCCTGGATATTTTGAGTGACTTGTTGAATTTTTTTTACAGTGGGAATGGCGATTCACAAATATCTATCTCCACATTCTTCGCAGCGGCCTTCAGCGATCGCAGGTTCGTGTCTTTTATAATGAAATATATGTCAGTCAACAAGAAATAGAAAACGAAATAAACAAGAAATTTGACAAATTAAATGACATCAATAATAAACAACCGAAAAGAAAATAAAGCCATATTACTATTCGAATAATAAAAAAGAACGAAAAAATGAAAGCAATTCAAAAAATGAACCAACAGAAATGCATTTGAAGAAAACCTTTAAAAATCCAACGCAAAGAGTTTTAAGATCGAAAAATGAGCACGACATTTTTGTTATTGAACTTTTTTTTTGTTTTTCGTAGAAATTCCGAGCTCGAGGGCATGTGCTTACGAAAAAAAACGTTCGAGAAGCGAACATTTAGAAATTCCGAAAACTCACGAGAAGAATAAAAACTGTCGCTCGTGTTCGAAAAGTCCTTGTGAAAAATCAAAATCCCGTCAGCCCAAAATTCACTGCTCGAGAGTGTCGTCGAATTCTTCGGACAAATCGAGCTCAAAATCAAATTTGATAAATCTGTCAAGTTGTTCAAAAAATCGTGAAAAAGCAAAAACCGAAAAAACTTCAAAAATTTTCAATAACGATCAATCTTGCGAAAAACGCGAAAAGCATCTGAAACTCTCGATAGACGATTCCACAGAATATTTGCCACTAAAGTGTAAAAAAGATAAAAATTCTTTTCCAAATCCTTCTTTCTCATGTAATGAAAAAAATGAAAAATCTCACTCGAGCAACGAAACAAATGAAAAATCAACATGTTCAAAATGGATTGAGGATCTAAATAATTCCGAAGATTCAATTCTCGTAAAAGATTCAAAGCACAGTAGTGTTGATTTGAAAAAAAATATTGTGCCAAGTGAGGAAAACATAGAGAGTGCAATTGCAACTTGTGACACTTTCGATCACCGATCGAGTCTCGACTTTATTCAGGAGATGAGTTGTTTTAGTGATGCAAAATTTCTAACTCTTCCTGTTTTCAATGCATCCAGCGTTGTTAGTTCAACCGAATATTTGGAAAATGAGTAAAATCGATTGTATTGTAAAATGATGAATGTCTTTATTTGTGTACAGACTTCTTTTGTTTTTTATAATTTAATGATAAAATAAATCGGGAAAATGCATATTTTTCGAAGTATTTATTGTCCTAAATCTAATCTCTAAATGGGTCATCAAATAATGTAATTTTAATTTTTTTTCTTCCGAACACACCCAAAAAGACTCATGTAATCGAAGAATTCTCATTTTTGGTTGGATCAATGAATCGATTTCGCGCTGCAGGTATCGATTTCTCGCGTGCAGAGGTCCTCGATCGCTTGGCGACGATGGCGATGTGAATGATCATGAGGTTGGTTGCTGCCACATATTTTGCAATGCCAAAAAGTGCTGCCGTCATGCCGCAAAGGGTTTTGAATCCATGTATCGATACCTGTGCCCTCCGGACCGCAAGGCCCTTCGAACTGCACCATAAGATGATACTGATCAGGTCGACACGACCTGCCGGTGTAGGTCATGTTGACTGTCCAGTACACGCGCCGATACGATCCGCCCAAGAGAAATTGTCGCGCCTCGCATTCCGATGAATACCATTCGGTGGTGATCGATTGACGTTCCATATTTCGATTAACGCATGGGCTTTGCGGTGTAAGATTGTACCATTCTGCTGGTCCCGAAAATTGGGAAGCTACTATGTGACCGCGTTCGTCTCCAACCTGGCGCATTCCCTCCCACCATTCCTTCATCGGGCCGGAGTTCGTGCGGAAGTTAAGTCGTCTATTGGTAGTCAAATGTCGATTCTCTATAACTGCTGCGACATGAGTAATCCTTGCGGCATTCTCGTTTCCTCCGTTGAAGTCAAAACCGATCCGTTGAATTGGTATATTTGGATTGTTGATGGTCATTAGCTCTTGGTAGTTTGGAGGTCTTGGTAGCGCGGCCGGGGCGGGCGGTCTCGACGTCGTCGTTGTGGTTTCCGTCGTCAACGGCGTTAACGAAAACAACGCAACAATTGCTAGCACCACTTGCATTTTAATTTCACCGAGACAACGATCGATAACAGACCCTATGCAAGCAAAAACTCTTCTGATTTTGTTCTTTTATCGCAAACACTCTCTCACGATCAATCAACCGTGGAAGGCGCGCAGTATCGAGATTGACAGCGATATCTGGAATAAGATTCTGACGCGAACTCGAGACCGTTTTGTGCTGGTCAACGAGAGAAACTGCATTTTTTAAAGTTACTCTAGCACTTTGACATCATTCTTTGATAATGAGTTTTCCTCTTCCGTCTTATCTCTGTGCAGTTGCGTAATTACTTTTTAATTGCAAGATAAAAATTTTAAACTGATTTATCTCAACGCACCAGTCTGATCGGATTTTCTTCTTAGAGTTCAGGAACTTGATGCAACTTTGACTCATATTCTTCATAACGCCGAAAAAAAAATACAGTCTCGGACGAGGTGGGGTTTGATACGTTTTATCTTTTTGTAGTCGCTTGTCTACTCACCAATATTGAAACCTTGAAAAATGAGCGTAAAGGTATGGCTATCTGAAAATGAGGTAAAGAGTCCCAAGATTGAGAGCTCTCAAAAAAAAACACCGCAGATTGACCGCTACGACACTCTAGAAGGCACCCCTGCAGGAACCCCAGAGGACACTTCTCAAAAAGAAGGCCAAGACGACGAAAATAAACACTCGTTATTTGAAACACGACTTAATGCATGACTGTTTTATTTATTTATTATTCAACAACGCTTTACAGATATTGCTTACGAAATATGCAATGTTGCAGCAAAGTTTGCAAAGTTTTCAGCAACCTTTGAAAAGTTGTTGAAAACTAACCTCGCGAGCAGCCTACTCCGTGTCCCCTGTTCCGCCGACATTCACGACAATGACTGAACGTGCTACTACTGGTTCCAGCGACTGGATTTTCAATGTAGGCATCGATAGATCGTGGTAAGCAACGGCTATTTTCTGAAAACAGCACTCTGAGATGATACTGATAAGGTCGGGCCGCACCGCCGTGATAGGATAGGTCGACTATCCAAGATATGGCACGATTATCACCCCCTCGAAGAAACTCTAGAGCCTCACATTCAGCTCCGTACCAATCGGTTGTGATGGACTGAGATCCCAAATTACGATTAACGCGTGCGTGCTGCGGTGTAAGATTGTACCAATATGGAGGTCCGGAGAATACAGCGGCTACTAAATGGCCACGTTCATCTTCATCCTGCCGAATTGCTCGGTACCAAATGTCTATCGGACCGCTGGATGGAAAACTGACTCGGTTTCTAGCCCTCACATGCCGTCTCATTATGAATGCTTCGATATGGTGAATACGCTCAAGATCGTTGTCTCCATGACTCCAATCGACCGCGATTATTGGGTTGTTTGGATCGTTCGGAGTTATACGATTTAATTCGGTTGCTCCAGTTGTCAACACGGTTAACGCAGTTATCAACAAAATCGACCGCATCTTGAATACGGCGGGCTGAGAATTGATAATCTAGGAAATAAATGAGCGATATACGATTTCGTCTTGAAAAAAAGTCTTTTCGTATGAACGATCAATTATAAAAGCAGAGCCGAATTGCCTGGTAATCCTCGCAACCGATGTATCACGCTATCGGTTCGAAATTCAAGACTGCCTTACAATAATCCGTCAGATAAACTATCGACGAATGTAACGACAACGGGTCGACATTAGTCTTTTATAGCGAACTTAGAGCGTACTTTTTATCTGTTTGTAGTCGCTTATTTACTCATGAATATTCTATTATTCTTCAACGATACCGTTGGATCTATTTTTTTGCGGATTGTTTGACATCGACACATAAGATAAAAAATATTGCTTTCATTAAAAATGGGGTAAAGAATTGTTAGACAAAGAACTTATTGAAGAGACCGCCATGTTTTAGCTTTTTTTTTTCGAAAATAGTTCTCACATATGCTCTCAAAACAATAGTTTACATCACTTTCTATTTCGAAGACGACAGAGTGCTCATTGTAGCGAGTGATCTACGATGCCAAAATAAGGAGGATCATGAAGACGAAGATAATTTTTAGATTCGGAGTTTTTATATTGTGTAGCTTGATGTACCTGTTTTGAAAATGTTGAAAATATTGACCGTCTTATGGACAAAAGCGAGCGGAAATCACGGTTTTGATACTCCTGTGTCCAACTGGAGTGTTTTATTGAATAAAGGAAATTTGAGAGACTCGATATGATAGATACTTAAAATGATCGAAAACTTGAACTTCACCGGTGCAGGTCGCATGTTTCATTGTTCAAAATTCGTATGAATCTTCTTAACAATCATGCTCGACTGTGGATTAAATTTGAGGAAGTTTTGACCGTTTAGAAATGAAGTTATTAGTTGTAAGATATCAGCTTTTTTCGTAACTTCCCATAAGACCTCATGTTAAAGCTGCGATTTTAAACATTGAATATCTCGATTACCAGACGGTGAAACCTTCTCAAATTTTTTACACATTATAATACAACGCTCGAGAAGACTCAGGCAAAATTTCAAAAAATTGTCTTGGAATAATTGTATTTGATCATTTTTCCGTTACTTTGAATATACGATTATAATTATGGCCATTGAACCTCGTCAACGCGCAGGAGAGTTCGGTGGGGCAATTTGGGACATTTTTCCAACATCATTTATCAACACGAATAAACTTCGATGCATAATTGATAGTAATTTTATTCAAAAACTGACATCAAATTTTACAAATGAATAAATGAATACGAGTTTTCCATTTGGGTCGATACCGGAAGTGCTGCAGTAATCGTAAGTATTACAATGTCCTGTACGCTAAGCTCTTTTGCAGCCTGCTGCATGGTCGGCCTGCCGACATTCACGGCAAATCCAAAAGGTGCTGTCCTCCTTTTCAAACGGATTTTTAATCCAGGAGTCAATACCCTGACCTGTGCTTTTTCCATCCTTTATAAATTCAACTTGAAGATGGTAGCGATCAGGTCGATTAGAATCGGCGACAAAGGTCATGTCAACTGTCCAATGTACTTCGCGATTGCCACCTTTGTCGAGAAATTGGCGTGCCTCGCATTCGGATCCGTACCAATCGGTGGTGATAGCTTGATAATCTTTGTTCCGATTAACACGTGCGTTCTGCGGTGAAAGATTATACCATTCTGGTGGTCCCGAAAACTGAGCGCCTACTAAATGACCGCGTTCGTCTCCGGGCGCCCGGATCGCCTTGTAGTACTTCTCCAATTTGCCGGACGTTGGAAAATTGACTCTTTTCTTGTTTGTTATATGTCGCGGTTTTATGACTGCTTCAATATGGTTGATACGTTTCTCATTACCTTGTCCGGTACTCCAATCAACGACTCTAATTGGCATTTTAGCGTCGTTGAAAGTCAATCGGTCTGCGGTCGCCCCCGCAGCGGCCAACGCTGCCAACGCCAAAATTAGTAACATTTTTTTTATTTTCGAATGCAACGAGATACAAATAATGAATCTGGAAGTCACACGAGCCCGAATCAGTTTTGCGTTTTCGTTTTTTCGAACGATCGGCTTGGCGAAAAGGAAACCGAAGAGCCAGATAGTCAGTGATGTCCGTGGCGAGGTACCGACGCTAACTCGACGTACTCTCTGTCACTTGCTACCTGGAGGACGACTTTTATGGATTCGCCAGAAAAACAAACTTTGAATATTACATCAGCCTTAATGAGCTTACCGCGTACATCTTATCATTTAAACAGTCGTTCGATAAATCATTAACCATGGCAGTTCATCGTTTACGATGTCTATTTCGCGGAAAAAATTCCAGTGAAAAAGGTGTCACCAGTGCATAAGCAATTGCACGCATTTGTTTAACACATGACGAAATACGCGCATCTTGAAAAGCCTAACGGATATACGTTTCCGATCTTTCATGGAACTTGGTGTCCAGGTCGTTCTGGCGTCGGTGAATCTGAACATGGCCTCAAATTTTCGAACATAGAATTCTGCCTGAAATTGAGTTTCCGAATTTATAATGATTAGAAACCCTACATGCGCGTTTGGATTATTATCGTATTGGTTCACATCATTGTCACAATTTTGTTATCAGTTATATTTCTATATACAAGTGTACATCGAACGTTTACCTAACGATGTATTTTTACCCGTGAATATATCATCCTATAATGGTTCAAAAACAGCTATATGAGTAAAAAAAAATTATGGATGGACACGTAATAAGCTGGAAAAGAAAACAGGATACATGGCGCGAGTGGAAGAGTTAGATGGTGTTTCGATTTTTTTTTTCTTGATAAATATTATATTTTACTACTCATTATCCTACTACGGACTAAAAGGAATCGAAACAAATCAAATGTCATAAAAATTGGTCCAGCCGTTCTCGAGCTATGAATGGTGTAACACAACTTTGTTTTATATAATAGATAGATAACGAATACAAATTTGTTGGATAAATAAACACCTTAAGCGCTGCAGTATTTGACTATTTAAGCTGCCAAGCTGCCGAACAAGAACGGGGCTGCCGAATGGCAGTCCGGTTCTTGTTCGCGGCTGCGGTAACAACCTAGGCATATCCAAGAAGTATTGTCATGTTGGGCGAACGGGTTTTGAATGAGGTAATCGATCAGTGGATACAATACATAGGAATCCTCATGAAAAATCACTCGCAAGCGATACTCGTTGGGTCGATTCGAATCTCGGGCGTACGTCATGTCAATTGTCCAGGATACTCGGCGATTATCATCGTCCCTTTGAAGAAATTGTCGAACCTGACATTCCTCCTGATACCAGCTTTTAGTAATGGCCGGAAATTCAAAGTTCCGATTAACGCGGACGTTCTGAGGCGTCAGATTATACCATTCTGGTGGTCCGGAGAATTCGGAAGAAACTAGATGGCCGCGTTCATCCCCCGCTGCCCGAATTGCCTGGTAATAATCCTCTAGCGGACCCAACCTTGGAAATTGAACCCGTGGGCGGTTGGTCAAATGTCGGTGATAAATGACCGCTTCGAGATGAACAATACGCTCGTGATTGCCTATTCCAAAACTCGTTTCCACCGTGGTAATTGGCATCTTCGGGTCGTCGAAAATCAATCGCCGTGCGGACACTACAGTGGTCAACGTCACTAACGCTACAAATAATAGCATCGCTTTCATCTCAAATACGACGAGCTGGGAGAAATTTATCTGGGAGTCACCAGAACTCTACGTTTTTTCAATTTCTTCTATTTAATTACTCTTCTCGTGTGAACCATCAACAATAATGCTGGAGCGAAATTTCCTGATATTAATGCTTGAAACGAGAGACTAACGCGAACTCGAAATACTTTTCCTAGCTTGGAACTCGAAAACTGTACTATAACGATCCACCAGACAAACTACCTTCAAATATATTATATCAGCCGGTTGACATCGAATTTTTCTAAAGAAGTTAGATCGTACGTTATGTCGTTTTGATATCTCTTCATTACTCATCAACATTATAATATTCTTTACGACACTGAACAATCGATTCAGCTGATAATTTTTTTCGCATCAATAAATAATGCTGTCTTTATAACGAGGCCGATGATTGTTTGATGAAGAACTTTTAGAAAAGCGTAGGAATGCGGTGTAGAGAGGAGACGTAGCCAATGCGAGAGTCTATTAAATTCCCAGTACCTAGTTCTTTTCAAGAAATTTGGAAACTAATATTTGCACTTGTCGAATGAGTTATTTACACAATTAAAAATATTCAAAATTTACATCTATTTTTCCTTCAAACGGTTTGGGGTCAATGTGTACACTAACTCAATTGTAGGATGAATAATTCGAAAGAGAATTTTACGAGTGACGAAAAATTTGGAATAGAAAATAGCGAACGTTCGAAAGAACGAATCGTTCAATGAAGAAAAATGTTGATACGTAAAAAGTAAACGCGCACAGCTATTCGTAGATTAGGTAAATTTATGCGCAAACTTTCTACCTGCATTGCTACATGTGATGTGTTTCTATTTTTATTCCTGCATTCTATTTTTGTCCTCGATTTAATCTCTACCAAAGGAGAATAACTACGTAAAAAGTTTTTTTTGCGTGTATTGTAATCTTTTATTCACTCAGTATTTAATTTGAAAAAAAAAAAAGAAAAAAAAACAACCTAAAATATCTGACAATCGCCGTCGATAACACGCCGGTTGAATGTGGAATATAAAACAGAATAGATAAATAGTTGACGTGAATAACTATTCATGAAGCTCAGTAAAGACACAATGGACGACAAGAGTTTACACTTTTTAACAATTATCATAACATGGACAATTTTTCAAAGTCACGTTGATGCTCGTTTACGAATCTCACGTTTCATTGTTCTTTGAAAAGACTAATTAAAACTTCCGCTGTACAATGATTTGTCTTTGGACTTTACGTCATTCCCACTTCGTTGCGATAAGGATTATTGAATTTAAAAAAATTATGATAATACAAGCTGTACAATTAGTTATCATCTAACTTATTGACTTTTAAAGTCATATTCATCTGTTTAAATTGAAGTACTTACTGGAGAGACCGCGATTCAAAATTATTATCAGGCTTTGAAACCGAACGAAAGTGTTATTTTTTATTCATCGCCTAAAATTCAGATTTGCTGAACGAGAATTCGTCGAACTATTTGTCAATTTTAAAAAACAATTCAATGAAATCAATAAGAAAAACAAGTTTGAGAATTCAGAAAATTCTAAAATGACAATTAATACTTTTTGTGTTGAAATAACGCAAACTTCAATATGACATTGCAAATGAAAAATTTCGCGGAACTGGTATAAGTCGCAGTAATCCTTTGTTTTTTTAATCTCAAACATTATTTTCATTCTCATCATCGCTGATTTCATCATCGTTCAAACTATTACCAGGTTTTTTTTCAATTTGATCTTGATTTTGCTGTTAAGATAAAATTTGGCTGGAAATACAAGTCCCTCCCATTCCCCAATTTCCGCCACCGTCGCGATGCAACAAAATTCCGTAATTTTTTCACTAATCCCAGTTATTTCAGCCTCTTACCGAAAGAAAACAGACACAAAATTCAAAAATGCAATAAAACTCGGAAATTTTGGTGTTAATTATGATTGAAAAAAATGTTGTTGCACTCGAATGACTGAACCTTCGAAGGTATCATTTTTCACAACTCTTTGATATTTTTCTCAGCCCTATTTCTCTTTCACTATTGGATTGTTTTTTGGCTATACTTTGGATTATAATAAAATCAAGCATATTTTCTCTCGATATTGGAACGCCCAAGTTTTTTCTTTCTCGTTTGACTCATGTGTGACATCATTGTGTACATTCCAGGTATAGATAGAAAGAGCAAGTAAAGTCTCATGAAAGTTGGAAAATGAAATGCAAAGTTCCACGCGTTTGGCAAGGAAACAGTGAATTTATCAGTTTCTTCGAAATACGGTATGTTACGAAGTACTATTATGCCCTCGCAGAGAAAACCGAACGGATAAAGAGGCATCCAAATCGTGTATCTCAGCCAGGTTAACGGGGCTATGTCAACGTTCAATAATTGTGTGATGTAATAAGGGTATCGAACTATTTCGACCAAACTCCATACCAAAAAAACGTAAAATATCACAGGTTTCGTTTGCATTCTTGGTTCCGCTTCTATCATACAAAAAAGTATGAAATTTCGACCTCCTATTTGAAGAAAAGCTATGAATGCGTTTCCCTTCGTGTAACCAAATAACGGATGCATCACTTCCATAAATTGTAACAGCTGAATAAATTTCATTGCGCTTCCTACGTTCATGTACGTCTCGTTGATCGCATCTGTGGGGAAAAAAACGAAAAAATATTATTTTGCACCGAAATTTCAATAACAAAACGCAGCATCAAAAAAAAATGTATATCTTCAAAATTCTCATGAAAAGAAATACGATTATACAATAATATTGGCAAATTATTATAGTCTCCGTAAAAATACTCATTTCAATATTGAGTCAATTTATAATATTTTTTTAATCATTTTGATTAATCTATTGTGATTGCAAAAATCTTTACAATATTGACATTGATGACTTTTTTAAAAATCGTACAACTAATTTATTACTTGTCAAAATAAGCAGTTATTGCCATTGCTTTTATCGATTGCGATTGATCGAATTTGAATTATTCTTCCATATAAACAACAATTAGCTTCGATTTATGTATAGTTTTTAAAAAATGCATGAAACATACCTGGACCTTCGCGAGAATATTTGATGCACATAACAGCAAGAATGTAAAGGAATCCCACAAATTGGCAGAGATTATAGAGCACCAGATAGACTTTTTTGAAATCTTCTAAATACAAAAAAATTTCATTATTCTTATGAAATCATATTTCTACAAAATATCAATGCATTAAAGAATTTCAATGTTTTTAGGGCCATATTTTTTTGTTAGTTCAAAAAAAGAAATGTTTTTCCAGTTTTTTCATAATTGAATAAGATAATGAATAGTAAAAAAATTATTTGAAAAATGTAGAGATGAATTAAACAATGTAGAAATATGAAGGATAAGATTCTTATTACCACCTTTTCTGTATCCGAATTCCTCTTTGTGAAGTTTGTCATACATGTCGGGATAATCTTGACGAATATCTCGCTTTTCTTCCTCATCGTCCATATCTTCGCTCTTCCATCTGTCGAAATCAATTTTTAACCAGGCTGGTTTTGCTGGTGTGACTGTCAAACGAGGCCACCAGCCGCTGACTCGTTTCCTCAGGACAAAATCAACTTGACGATCCATAATTTTGTAGCTGCTTTCCTGAAAATGATGAAATATTTGCAGACCGGTGGCCAAAAAATTTATTAAACTCGAGAATGGTTGGATCAAGACTTACTTTAACATTGACTGACGTAAAAAAACTGAGAGCGAATCCATATTGATTGGGCCCTCTTGCACCCTGACCGTGAGCAATAAATTTCAGCTGAGCGAGCTCCAAGTTTACTTCAGGATCCTGTGAATCGTGTAATGTGTTAACGAATAATGAAAACACAATTTTTCGTGTCAATATACCGTTTATTTCGTATTCGTAAGAATTCATTTCTTACCTTAACATCTGTCAAATCAACCCTTAAAGTGACGTCCTTTTCGGTCTGAGCCCAATAAACAAAGGGCGACAATATATCGGGCATCTTTATAAACACTGAACGATCGCGTCGACGATTATTAAAAAAAAATAAGTTTATCTATAAAAGTTGGCCAAAAGTTCGAATTTGATAAGAGCCGAGTGTGAAATATTGACGAATTATCACAAAAATCAATCACGTATCCAAGAGTATTTCCGTATAAAAAACGTACGGTTTTCGTCAAAACGATTACGAAAACAAATACAAAATTGTATGCGACGTAAATACTTATCTCTAAGAGAATAATATTTGCATTGTGAGCTTATGTTTCCCTACTGAAATTTTCCCACTTCTCAATACCAATACGCACACTCACATACACTCTTACAAGTATGCATCACTACATCAATCTACATATATATATATTCGACTTTAGAGTTCGGTCTCGATCGTTTTATGAATGAAAATTCAATCAATCTCAAATGAATTGGACATTTCCGGAAACAACGTTCATTCGTTAATAATGTTTGAACAGATTTTAAAAACAAAGTAAACAATAAAATTTGTTCGATCGGTTATTCAACTGTCGGTTTCGTCCAGAGACAAATTATTTTTATCAAATGTCATCACGTGTCTCAGAATAAACAGAATTGCCAATTTGTTATTGTTTTCTATAAAAAATAAAGACTTGTGGCAGCTGTACGAGGATGAGTACAGAGGAAATTTGTCGATTGGACACTTGGAAAGGCGATTGGGGGTTGCCATCGATTGATACTAATTGTCTATGGGTTTTGGTGAGTGTGAAAGAGGTTATGAAGCTTTATAAAATTCCTCAAACCGAGCAGATTCATTAGTTCTCCGATTATTTTAATTAAACTTCTGTTTTTCCAGGCTTATGCAAGATTTTGTGGTATTAATTTGCGAGAAAATCCTACGTCCGATCCATTCAAAACACCAAATGGCAGCTTGCCTGTTCTTCGTGCCTCCGGCATCGTTCTTGACTCTACAAAAAAATGCATCGAATTTTTTCGCGAAAAAACCGACAGTTTGGAATACAATTTAAGCCCAAAACAGTGTGCAGAAATAATGGCTTTCGATTATATGCTCCATGAGAAATTACATCCGGCGCTCCAATTTATTTGGTACCGATCCATAAATAATTATTTTCTTTTGTTTACCCACAATTATCTGGTTTCCGTTAATTCTTTTATTCTTTTTTGTATAGAGTATATTTATACTTTTTGTTTACTCTGTTATATGATTCTTGTTGGCAGGTGGATAGATCAAAGAAATTTCAATGAACTAATTAGACCGTGGTACGCCAAAGCAGTACCATTTCCTTTCAATTTTTGGTACCCCGCGAGGTACGAAAAAGCTGCACATAATTTGATGGAGTCGCTATTTCCCAAAGAAGATTCTATGAGTGCTATAGAAAATAAGGTCAGTTTGTATAATTAATCAACTTAAAAATCTCTCAATCAATCAAGTAACTTCGACAAAATTGTGTGGAACAGAAATAATTAATTTTTGAATGAGAAAAAAAAAACATTGATTGCAAGAGAGATAGATTTTTCATTTTTTTAATTAAATTCATCTGAAACAAAGACTCGGATTGAATAAAAAAAAGTTACAAAAATAATAAATGAATGTGAAAATGGATTTTCAGGTGTATTCTGAAGCTCAGAAGTGCCTGACACTTTTGTCGGTGAGACTGGGAGACTCGGATTTCTTTTTTGGGTCTCGTCCGACTTTGTTAGATGCGTTGGTCTATGGATATTTGGCTCCATTGCTAAAAGCACCACTGCCAAATCCAGCTCTTCAGAATCATCTTAAAGCTTGCACGAATCTAGTCAAGTTGGTTTCGAAAATATCACAAAGATTCTTCCAGAGCGAATATCAGACGTACGAGAGAATAAAAGCTGCAGAAAACGAGAAAAAAAATAAGGAAGACAAAGACACGGAATTTCCAAACAAAAGAAGAAACCAGTTTCTCGCTGGAATGGTTGCTTTTGTTGCGATGAGCGGATACGCGATATCTCATGGAATTATTAAGGTAACTGAATGAAAGGTCATCGAGAAAACAAAAAACAAAAAAATGTTAAAAATACTTTCGACCAGTGACAAAGTCCTCGAAATACCAAAGAATGTGTGGAGCAACATTGCCAGAGAATTTAGGCAACGATCGTTGCTTCTGATTCGAGGAAAAATGTACATAGTTTTAAAATAATTGAAAGAAACATTTAAATAACGTTGAAAAACATCGAAATTTTGGTGTTGAATTTTTTTTTCACGCTTTTGTCACGAATCAGCAGACAGAATAATAACAAAATATGGAAAAAATAAAAACAATGTTAAATTATCTAGAAACGCGGAAAATACAGAAACGAAGGAAACTAATTTCCCTGCATTCTCACGGTTCAAACTTTAATACCATTAAAAACAAATTTTTAGTCTCCACCCCAAAAAAGATAAGATCACACTATTTTTATTCTACAATTCGTGAAATCAGAGTCTGCAAAACATGAAATGTTCAACATCTCTCTTAAATTAAGCATTCCGAAAAAAATCTCTAAACGACTGAGATTTTTTTTTTTTTTCATCAAATCTGAGCAACTCTGAACAACCGTACAGGACAAGTTCGAGAAAAATAAGAAATTTGATTTCACGAAGGCGAATTAAAACGATAGTTTCTTTATAGGTGGTAATGTATTCATTAAAACGAAGAAAGTTCGTTAGAATCATTCGGTGATAACGAAGGGGTGAGTATGAAAGAGATTATTGTTAGAATCATCGAAAAAGTGTTTTGTAATTTGGAAAAACAAGATTTCATATATTTTTGGGAATTGATCAAAAGCTCAAATTCCTTTCCCCTCTGGCTATCGAATCCAGTGAAAAAAAATGGATCACCGGATTATGGGTTTAATTAAGAAAAAAACAAGTTTAAAAAATGCTAAAAAAATTTGATAATTCCCTGGTGATCCATTGCAGATGCCATTTCGGTTGAAAATCTTCAAGCGCGTTGAAGACACGCCGACAAATTTGGAGCACAACTTAAAAACGTTGTGGACTCCCGATAGTTTGCATACGAATGTGAAAAATTGGAATTTCGATGGATAGAGTTTTGTAAACTTGATCGAGTAAAATAACAAAAAATTCCTCCTAATGAAAAAAAAAAATGTATATTTTTTTCAAATTATAACTCAATTGATGTAAGAAAAACAAAATTCGCAACTTTTGTTAAAGGTGTCATTAGGGGATGATGAAACGTTGGACGATTCAGAGGATTATATGTTCGTTGAACCGGACGAGGATGATTAGCACGAAATATTTCGAAAAATACGGCACGTTAATGTTCGTGAAGAGAGAAAGCAAAAAATAAAATAGGAACAGCGCATAATTCACCTCTTTTTCTCAATCTGTCATTTATTCAGACGAAAAGGAAAAAAAACATACGACAAACCTCACGTTGCCATCAATTTTTTCATCGTACAACAGCGCAAATAAATATACCTACATATTATAATACATCAGTAGAAATATAACACCAGGTATCAATAAATATTTTCGTTACAAGCCAAAAAAGAACCTTGTCTTTTTGTTTTCGTCAATTGGTTGTTCTTTTTCTTTCGTTTTGTTTTGTTTTGTTTTTTTAACTGTTATGTCGATGCTTGTATCGCGAAACAATACCATTTGTACCGGCAGCTATTTCTTCAGTGAAACTCTGAAAATTGTGAATCGTTGTGCCACCGAGAATTATTTTCGTGCCAGGATTAAGTTTATTCAAATTGTACACGGCAAGACTCTCTTCGTACGTTGTACCGCCGACCATGAATACTATCACGTCTTGTGGTCTATAAAACAGAAATATAATTCTCAATTTATACGAAAGTTTAATTTTCATTTTGGGGAGAAAAAAAAATCTCAAGGTGATCGATCGGTTTCAGTGTAAAAATTTTGCTACATTTTTCTTCGAAGAAGCTTGATATTTGAATAAAAATCAAAGTTCTGCACAGAATACAATAAATTTATTTCTTCGAATAAAGCTTGGAGACTGGGGGATGAACCTTCATTACGAGAACTTACCTTTTGGTCATTATCATGTTGCCAAGATAGGGGAATGTTTGAGTGTTCAATTTTCCTTTCAACAAATCTTCAACAGTTTCGGCTAGTAGTGGCGTATGCTGCGTGTATATGTTGTCGACTCCACTCAGGCCTTTGAACAATTTTTTCGTTATCTTTGCAACCGCCTCGCGGTCGAACAAGTTTATTTGTCGGTTATTAACGCCGCTGTACTCTAGTACACCGTAAATGAGCTGTGGAATAATAAGCGTTCATTAAAAAATAATTTTAATTAATACCATTTTTTTCGTCCGATGCTTCCATACCTTTGTATATTTATCCGGAACTTCTCGTTTTTTCAACATTTCCAAAAGTCCGGTAATGTCATTGTTGGAATGTTTTTCGTAATGCAGAGCGTAAAGCATAACTAATCTTGTAGCATCAACGTCCCGTACGTTTGGATTGTTGATGAGTCTCTTAATTTTTTGTAGCTGATTCGAATGATCGTTTTGACAACTAAGCTCTTGTTCCGTTTCCGAAACTTCAAGTAAATTGTGCTTTCCAACGAGGTTTGAAAGTTCACCAACCACAGTTACGTGTTTCGAGACGGTACCGGACATTTTTTTGAAACGTGGATACGTCTCAACGAAATTTTTCATGTCTGCTATGCTTTCGACTTTTTGGTGCTTTTTCGCCTTTTTTTGAAAATCTTCCATTAGGTCTTTAATCGTTTGTCCAATTTCACCGAAATTCAGGTACAAATTCTGTGGACGAGCAACAATTTATTAACGAAAATAAGTCCATTGATTATTTTGATCAACATTTTTTATTACAGAGTTGAGAAAATTTGGTCTCGATTTTTCAAAAATGAAGTTTGAACCCTCGGCAATCGTTGACTTAGGAAAATGTTTTTTTTTTTTTAGTTATTTTTTTGATTAAACAGTGAGAAATACAATAAACTCACTGCGGCATAAAATTCATCATGTTCAGCGCTCAGTACGACTTCTCGAAGTTCCTTCGAAATGCCTTTAACGTTGGAAAGATCTACCCGATTGTTACTGATGGTCAAAAGTTCGTGAACCATTGCTTGATAAGTCCATTGATTGAGCAATGGTGTAACAGGATCGTCTCGCCTGTCAAGGATTATCAAAATCGGATCTGTTTCTTGACGAAATTTAAAGGAATTCGATTCTTTGGTCAATACTTCGCGTATTGTTTCGGCCAGTCTTTTAGCCATTTTCGAACTGTTTTGGTATCTTATATAAGGACATTTTTTCAGTGATAACAGAACTGATATTATCCCCTGACAAGTTCTATGCAAGTGCGTTGGATTCCAGGACAAACCTAAATTAGATTTTTCAACAAAATGACAAATTATTCAAGCTTTCAATTACTTTATAGTAAAAAATCATTAAAAGTATTCACAAATGTTTTAAAAACTCTTCTGTCACTTTATTACCATCTGCACAGCCGGTTATCCCCAGGGAGAACAGGTGGGGATTCACGGCTAAATAATCAGCATAATACTCGTGAACTTCTCTGACAACTTCTTGCTCATCGCTGTCAGCCAACAGTTTGATGTCTGCTTTGGCTATTATGTTACTGAAATCTGAAAAAAAAAAATATAATTCAAACTTAATAGTTAAAAACAATATTCAAATGACTAAGCAATTTGATAGTAAACGAAAAATAATAAACTTATGAAAACTTCTTGATTTTCTTTACCTGTCAATTTTCTGAAAAAGTTGGTTAGTAAACATGAAAATGAATATTTGACTTCAATAACAATGAAACTCACACACATTATATTTATAATTCTAATATTGTGAAAATTGTATTCAAATTTATAGCAAATGCTTTCAATGGTACAGAATTCTATTTTAATATGGAACTTTTTCCATGGAAAAAAGTAAAAAATAAAATTGTCAATCGGTAAAATCTGACTGACTTGCGCAAATGTCCAACTCTTGATATTCCATAATGACGAATGAATTGTTAAAAGTATTTACAATTGTAGGAATACAAAGTCTTACTCACATATATAATAAACTCCATATTTGGGTGATCTAAGTTCACTGCAAAGTAGAGCAACATTTTCCTTGGTGGGTCTTATAAATACAATACATTTTAAATGTCTGGAACCTTCGCCGCGAACGGCTGCATCAATTTTTTCAAAAAGATACACCTCCTTCATAAGAATTTCTGATTGACTGTAAACAATGCTGATTATACTGGTCTGAAAAAAGTAAAAAGAAGAAATTTCGAAAAACCTATTATTAGTAGCAATTAATATTCATGATATTCTGACAGGAGAAAAATAGATGAAAAATCGAACCGTTTGTTTGTCCATTAGCAATACTTTCATACCCGGACCACTTTCTTCGGTCATCCGGGTAATGTAAAACTTAAGAGCTGTTACGACATTCATTTTTTCGTCCAGTCTCGCCTTTCTTTCACTTGTGCTGTTTTTTTTTATCGCCCCATTATTATTTTTGTTTTCGGCCTCAATTTATCGCTTTCTGACGTTACACTCTGTTGGGGAGTCACGATAAACTCTCAACAGGAGGAGCAGGAGAGGGGGTATGACTGAGAGGTTAGGTTAGGGGCAGCAACAATCGATCTGTCGAATAGTCGATTGTGTGCAATCGATTTTTTCCAATCGATCTTCGTTATAAAGTGTATATATATGTGATTCTGTGCCCACATAGATTTATGATCCAAAGGATTTCTATAATCAATAATTAATGGTTCAGGTATCGCAAGAACAAATTGCCCGAACTTCCAATTTTACTTTTTTCGATATGGGAAACATCCCAAATTCGATGCTATAATTTATTACATTTTATTCATTAGGATAGATTTGTAACGTGAATTTAATGAAAAGTTACGTATATTATGACAATCCATTTGCTCTCCTGCAACCTGCAGCCTGCAACAAGTATTCGATAAAAAAAATCTTTTTCCTGAGTGCGTGAAGCATAAATTCGCCGCTAGGCGTCTTTGGGAACCACTGTGCAAGTGGGCCTTTACAAGAGAATTCACGGTGACACCTTTTTTTTGCACGAATCCCTTTCCTCTTTCCCCGTCAATAATCTTTAAACGGAAAAAACGAGCGGAAGAGCACATTTTTTTACGGCAGGCAAAGAGAGAACATTTTTTAAAAATAATTAAAAGTCCAACGGCGAGCCGTTGAAGCGGTTCGGCGGTACTCGAGATTCTAAACTCCGTAACGCCTGAACCTCGAGTAACCTCACGAAGTCTCTCTACCACCTTGTGTCAGTGAGCGTTTTGTTTTTAACGCGAAACAAAAAAAAAAAGACAAACACTAGTGCATCGCGTATCGAACATTTTTTATTTTGAACAATCGCGAGTGTCATTAGAACTGTTACCGATAATAAATTACATGACTTTGGTTTATCGACCAAGTGGAACAAATAAGTGAAAAATATTGACTTTGAATGTTGCCAAATTTATCGTGTTCTGACGTTCCAATCTGACAGTTCGATCGAAGCTCGTACTTTTATTTAAATTTGCACTTCGACGTCTCAGTAGTACTAACAATTTTCGGAACGTTATGACTGGAAAGACTATCACGAAACAATAGAATCTACGTTTTCTCGAATCGTTCGAAAATTTCGAACTTTTTTCAAACTCGAATTTCCGTAAGAACGAAAAATTCCCAAAAACCGGAGACGTTGAAAAGTTATTTTTTCAAAGAGGGACAACAGCGAGTTTCGAATAATGTCAAAAAACAAATTAAATCTGACACTGCCACCAGGCTCCATAGAGCCGGTGCCAGCTGTGTCGCCATCACCGCCGGTCCAGCCACTTGCAACGTATGCCGAACCACCCGTAATACCTGAGTAAGTTGCAAAATTTTCCAAAGCTCTTAAAACGATTGTTCCTATAATTAAAAAAACCTCTCCAGCAGCCATACACTTTTTTCTTGAAATAATTGTGTTAACCAACTAATTTGAATTTAAGCAGAGTCATGGGCAAAATGAGCATCGATGCCATACAAGAGAGACTGGAGGAGTTGGAGATGGACGAGGAGCAGCGCAAAAGACTCGAGAGCTTTCTGGGTCAAAAGGAAAAAGTTGGAGAACTGAGTGACGAAGATTTTGAAAAATTGGGTGAGCTCGGCGCTGGCAATGGCGGCGTTGTCATGAAAGTCAGGCACAAAAAGTATGGCCTCATCATGGCTAGAAAGGTATTTTTCATTATACTTTGAAAACATTGTTTTGTCCAAATCTTTATCAACTACTGAGAAAACTCATGAAACAATTATTGAATATTTGTTCATAGCTTATTCATTTGGAAGTCAAGCCTGCCATCAAGAAACAAATCATTCGAGAACTTAAGGTACTTCACGAGTGTAACTTTGCTCACATCGTCGGCTTTTACGGAGCATTTCACAGGTCAGTTTAAAAGAATTTGCACATGATCTTTTTTCTATAGAATTTTAACAAATTTTGAGCAAACATTTTGAAAACTGGGCACATTGATATTTTGTCCAATTATCAATGAACTTAATTCTATTTTCATTCCACATTTGGAAATTATTGATTCTTGAGTCTAGAGAGTAGTGTTAGCCAATTATTGCTAAAATAAGCAACGAGTTATAAAGTTATGAAGAATCCAAGAACTTTTCTGTATCTACTTAAGCTGAACATAGCGATTTAGGAAATTTGTTGAAATTTCTTTAAAAAACCAAGTTCAAGGGAAAACATTGATTAGTTTATGAACCCAATAATTAACAATCTTACGATTATGAATGTTTCTAGTGACGGAGAAATTAGTATATGCATGGAATACATGGACGGTGGTTCGCTCGACCTCATACTGAAAAAAGCTGGAAGAATACCAGAGCCTATACTGGGAACAATCACGTCAGCGGTAAGTGAAAAAAACGAAAACCTTAAGTTACATACGTTTATTCAATTATCACTTTATTGTACATCATTTCATCAATCATTTTATCAAAATTGATTGTCGCATTGAGTGAATAACGACTGTTTAACTGAGAAGATGAATATAAATATTTCTCTATTGATGAGCTTTTTGTCAGTCGTCACAACTGATTACATTTTTCTCCATATTGCTCAATTCGTATAATTACTAATTATTTTTGAAGAGCTGACCAATTGCAAGCATGGCATGTTTTTGTTATCATTTCGTAACTGTGTAACTGAATGTATCGCTGTTTAGATTATTAAGGAAGAGAATCTTCGGTAGGAATAAGCGTCAGTTGATTCAATAATAAGTTTCACGTTCAATGAAGCCTCCGGGAAATCGTCGAAGGCACAATCGTCTCAGCTCATCGTAAATCCACAAGAAGAATCCGAGCGGCAAGCAGGGCCAGTACCAATAGGCATCGAGTGGCATAGTTTTCAAAACAGTTTCAGTGCCAGGAATGTAGAGAAGGAGGCCAGTGAGAACGACTTCAAAAACGAATGAGAAGTTGACGAACCAGTTTCCCATGCCTTGTTGAAAGATGGAATTTCTTCGGGTTTTGCACATGACGAGATCGATCATTTGAGTGATAACGATCGAAATAAAATAGCCAGTACGTGCTTCGTTCAAGAGATCCATGCGACTGTGGTAGTTCCATGTTTGTCCGTAAGAATCTTCGAGATCGCTGATGGCTTTGTTCTCCCAGGCGTGCCGAAGGCCGAACAAATCTTTTGGCAGGAAGCCGTGATAGCCGAGAACGAGAAAGTAGGTGAAAAAACCAGCGAGTGCTTGGGTCATGCCGATTTGTCCGTATGTCATGGAGATCAATCGTTTGTTAACGAGTTTGTCGTGCACTGGATTTCGAGGGGCTCTGTGCATGATGTCGGATTCTGGTTTTTCATAGGCGAGAGCAATCGCTGGTAAGAGATCGGTACCGATATCGACGCAGAGTACGAGTTCGATGACAAAGGGCAGTGGAATGGCAAGGATAATTGTACTGAGAAGAGGCAACATTTCCGGCACGCTTGAAGTCAGAGTGTAAGCGATGGATTTTTTGAGATTGTCAAAAATTAATCGTCCTTCTTCGATCCCTGTGACGATCGAGGCGAAATTATCATCCATGAGAATCATGTCAGCAGCATTTTTCGCTACGTCGGAACCGGCGATTCCCATTGCAACACCAATGTCAGCTTTTCTCAAAGCCGGCGAATCGTTTACACCATCACCGGTAACCGCAACAATTTCACCGAGACGCTGACAACTTTCAACGATCAATAACTTTTGCTGTGGGGACGTACGAGCGAATACAATTTCTTCGTAACTTCGAATAATTTCGTCCAATTCGTCAGCGTCCATATTTCGCAATTCAGCACCAGTTACGATTATTGCCTGCGTATCGGTGTCGGGAATCTGACTGAAGGACTTGTTTTGGACGATTGCTTTTTCGTACTTGGTCTCGTGACCTTCGCCTATTATTCCAACCTTCTTGGCGATCGCCATCGCTGTCACCGGGTGGTCCCCCGTTACCATTATCACTTTTATGCCCGCTGTACGACATTTGTGAACAGCGTCAGGAACTGACGGCCTCGGTGGATCGATGAGACTGATAAATCCTAAAAATCTGTAACCGCGAGCTGGAAAATTGTATTTATCCGCGGTTTCAGTGTTGAAAACATAGTCCGGGCCATAAGTCGCACTCGGTAAAGTTAAATCGCAATAAGCTAAAACACGTTCACCCAAATAACCGAGTTCCGTACAGGCTCTTCGTGAAAGCGTTAGATCCGCGGGGCTCATGTCTTTTGTTTGACCTTCCGCGTCCAATATCGTTGTACAAAAATCTAATATTATTTCCGGTGCTCCTTTCAGATACATGACATAACCCGAGGGATCTTTGTGTATGGACATTTGATATTTGGTCGTTGAATTGAAAGGAATTTCGGCGACTTTTGGATGATTCGCACGAAACTTCTTCGTGGGATGTATGTGCTCGCAAAATTTAAGAATCCCTGTTTCCGATGCATCCCCAATTACGTCACGATCTTCTACTCGCAGTAGAGCCGCCGAATCCGTGCGGAATTCTGCACGAAGACAGAGGGTCGCAGCTTTCATGAATACGTTGAAAGAAGGTTTTTCAAGAA
Organism: Campoletis sonorensis; assembly: GCA_013761285.1. Classification (NCBI taxonomy): domain Eukaryota; kingdom Metazoa; phylum Arthropoda; class Insecta; order Hymenoptera; family Ichneumonidae; genus Campoletis; species Campoletis sonorensis. Next base: position 116,515 of record JACEOJ010005830.1, on the reverse strand, counting down.
GAAGATCTCTCTCGACGCCGAGCGACAACTGGTCCGACGGAAAGTGATGTCTGACACTACCGAACCATAAATTCGACACGGTCATACGATTCTGCGTTAAAGTGCCTGTTTTGTCGGAACATATGGTCGATGTCGAGCCCAGAGTTTCAACGGCCTCGAGATTCTTGACCAGACAATTTTTACTTGCCATTTTCTTGGCCGTTAAAGTAAGACTCGTGGTTACGGTAACAAGCAAAACTTCTGGTACGTTGGCGATAATTATTCCGAGCAAATACGTAAAAGCCGTTATAATGCTGGGTTCGACGATTAGAGAAAGACCGAAAAACACAAGGCCGCTTAATATCGCAACGAAAGTGATGATGTGCACGAAATGATTGATTTCTTTGGCTATCGGTGTTTCCGTCTTCACGAGATTCGTTGTTAATCCAGCGAGACGACCAATCATCGTATCGTCACCTGTCGCTATCACGATACCTTTGCCTTCACCGGCAACGGCGAAGGATGAAAAAAAAGCGACGTTTTGGGACTCGAGAGGATTTGGATCGGTTGGATAATCGCCTCTTGGCACAGGCTCACTCTCACCCGTTATGCTCGAGTTTTCAACTCTTAGTCCAACGCTTTTTATTATTCGTATATCCGCTGGAATTTTATCGCCCAGTTGTATCTCCACCAAATCACCACAAACTAATTCTTCCGTCGGTATTACTTGGCGTTGACCCTCTCGTACAACCGACGCGAACGTTGGCACCATTCGCGTAAACGATTCCATTACTTTAGTGTTTTTACTTTCTTGGGTGTACGCAAAGAGACCGGAAATTATACAAATTATTACGATTATTACGCCGAACCACTGGATACCGTCGTCGTCGTAATTTCCCATCAACATGTTCACTCCGTAAAGTATGAAACAAAGGATAGCGCAGATCCATAGTAAACAGGCAAAACCGCCGTACATACATTTCAACAGCTTTATATACTCGGGTGTCACTTTTGGTGGCGTCAGGGCGTTTGGACCATTCGCCATATAAACTTTCTCAACGTCCGCCATTTTCATACCTCTCGTAGGATTTGTTTTAAACTTCTCAAAAAGTTTTCCCAACGATATCAAATGATCTTCGGTTTGGAGCTCCTGATGCAAATCTTCAATCTCGTGCTCCGTTAATTTCTTTTTTTGCATGTGCACCGAAGACATTCGCTTTGCAGCTAACTGAACACTTTTTGACGCCGACGATTTCATCCTGTTTTATTATTATATTTAAAAAAAAAATTAATTATCGACTATGAAGATGCGATTGTATTTAGTGTGACATGCAAGTTTTGTGGAGAATTGACAAAAGAATTGATGCAAGGATTCTCATGCGTTCGTCAGCTCATTTGTTTCGGTTTCAGTTGTTTTTGTTTTCTTTTTTTTTACCGAGGAATTATAAATTTTTTATTATACAAAAAAATAGTAATATGTTTATTTTCTGTTTTCAAGGTACTGAAAGGTCTGAGTTATCTGCGAGACAAACACTCGATCATGCATCGCGATGTTAAACCAAGTAACATATTGGTCAATAGCGCTGGTGAAATAAAAATCTGTGACTTTGGAGTTTCCGGCCAGTTGATCGATTCAATGGCCAACTCGTTCGTTGGCACGAGAAGCTATATGTCGGTACGTTAAAATAATTCATTAATTTTGAGGTAGCTTCGTATTGCAGTGTATTAACCTAACGAAATATTATTAACGATAGATTTGCAGAATCATCTACTGACAAATACAAAATTTCACAATGTGAAGTTTTCGTCGATATGTTTGAATAAAATGTCGAATAAATGGTAACAATGGTTTTTTTGTTTGTTCTATTACAGCCAGAAAGACTGCAGGGTACACATTACTCCGTTCAGAGTGATATTTGGTCGTTGGGACTGTCGCTTGTAGAAATGGCGATTGGAATGTATCCTATACCTCCGCCAGACGCACGAACTTTAGTTTCGATTTTTGGTCCTCAAGCTGCACAACCACCCGTTGAAAACGCATCGACGAACAACGTATCGACGCCAACGTCACAATCACCAGCACACAGTAAATATTTGATATTTTTGATGGACTTCTAGGCTATTTTTTACGGTTCTATTTTTATTCGATTTTTTTTTCTCATTTTTTCATTTAAATTCTGACGACTAATTCTTCAACGTACGAACAATTGGAATGACGAATAATTGTTTGTTTTCCAGACGCGAGTAGTCCAAGACCAATGGCAATTTTTGAATTGCTTGACTACATCGTAAACGAACCACCACCGAGACTACCACCGGGCATTTTCACTGATTCTTTCATGGACTTTGTTGATCGATGTTTAAAGAAGAATCCAGCTGAGCGAGCTGATTTAAAAACGCTGATGGTGAGTAGGGCAGAGGCCAAATTATACCTCCAGGATTTCCCTCGCGAGGAATTATCGTCAAATTTTTCTTGTAAGTATATGTATCTTTTTTTTTCTCATAATTTTTGTGTTTTTCAGAATCATGAGTGGATAAAAAAAGCAGAAATGGAGAACGTTGACATCGCTGGATGGGTCTGCCGAACCATGGATTTGCAACCGACTACTCCGACCCGTCTGGAGAACGTACAGTCCTGAATAAATGTCACTCTTACATACTTGACCACGTACATACGCGTTCAGAACTCCTAAGTCACTTTTCGTTAGGAACATTTTTTTCTTTCTTTTTTTTTTCAATTTTTTAAATCTATTTTTTCTCACAAATTGTTTTCTCGTTGGTGGCGTTAATTTTCCGTTGTTTAAAAATCCGGACCCTCCAAACGGTGAATGCAAAATTCACAAGAAATAAATCGAAGGACGAACGAAATAAATAATGAGTTTCCTGGTGGAAGGGAACGTAAGACTTCGAAAAATACCATTTCGTTCGTTCTGGAAAAATGATCGCGAACAAACGAGACAAAAATGAAATCGACACGAATAGAAAACAAAAACAAAAACCTAATTGCAAGGCGAAAATCTATGGAGTAACTCAAGTGTGTTCAAACGGGCATTGTGAATCGCGATGGAATATTTCGTGAAAAACATTATTACGCGCAACATCACGCCACTGCGTCTCAAATCAACGTTTATTAATGATGAATTATCATTTTTTCTTTTGTTTACATTATCATCTCACTTTCCTTTAAAAAGTATGTAAGACAATGTGAAAGCAAGAAATAACGGTGAGAAGATGCATAGCGTAAATTTAGATATTGTTATAAGAATGAAGCCGCGCGCGCATGATGTATGTATTTCCTGTGATAAGAATTAGGATACAGAAGAAAAAAAGATAAGAAATGCAAAAGTGAGTTTAAAAAATAATACAAGCATATTCTATAGGCATGAATTAAAACAACAACAACAACAACAAACAAACAAACAAACAATTATTAGACATGATTTATTCATACGAGGATTTGTACCTGAAAGATATTCAACCTTTTTTTTTAAATGTTTTATCGTTTCAGTCACATCCTGCAGTTTTTACTGCTCAGCTTAAATCTTCAATGCCACAAATAGAAACAAATAGAAAAAAATGTATATATATATATATATAACTATATATATATACATATATAAGTATGCTGGATAGATATGAACACGTATTTGTTGATAATATAAATTCCTAAAGTGCGCGATCTAAATACTCGATATATACGTGTCAAATTTACCCACGTCGCGAACTTATGATACGAACATCTCGACACATCTGCTAGCAAACCCTTTTAAACGTCGAATAAAATAATATTCATCCTCTTAATGATAGACCGGTGTAAATTTGTTTCGTGTTTCGTAAAATAGTTCCTCGTCCGTACCTCGGATAATATACTTATATTAATCAAGTATATATCGATGAACGAGACTAAAATTCAAACAAAAGTAAAAGTTTGTTATTCCATAGTGTTAATATTGAGATGTACTGTTTAAACGAAGTGGAGAATTTGAAGGGATCGAGGTTCATCAGTATAGATCATGTTTGAGGAGTCATGTATGTCCAGAATTTTCAAAAAAACCTACTTTCTTCGTTTCTTATTATTCTGTTAATTTTTCAGAACAAGGAGAATACATTTCGTTGAAATATTGCATCGGGTGTCAATGTTATAACGATTGATTTTTCATATTTTTTACACGTTTTGTTCGAAAAGTTTTTAACTTTTTTTTCTCTCAGGTACACAGCCATGTTTTTCGCTGTTTTATTTAGTAACATTTTTATGAATTCCAGAATCGAAATTGTTGGAATAAAAGCATTCCTCATTTCAAAATGGCACAGACTACTTTTTTTTAGTTATAATTAAAAGAAATTAACTTGACAGACCGTCAGGGAGACACTGGAATCAAGAATATTTTTCATTTTCTCAAGTTTATTCGTCCTTCAATGATTTTTCGTGATGAACATGGCTTTTTTTTGCTGGCGAAGTTAACAACATCGAATATTCTACTTGATGTAAAAGAATCTGAAATATATTTTTTTGTTTATATTTAAAGGATCAATTGATGGAGTATAATGGAAATTTTGCTGCATTTCTTTAAATTTATTTTGAAAAAAAAAGAACTGCAGGGCTCTGGACATATGAAACCCTGTAAAGTGTCACGATAAACGTACTATAGTTACCCAAAGAAAAGGACCATTTACGTCACGGTCTTTTTGAAAATAACGTCTGTTTTAGAAATCTACAGTCAGTGAACAAATTAACGGAGCTACTGTGGAAATAAAAGAAAATTTGACATGATTTTAATACGAGGATAAAATTAGAATATCAGCTTTTTTGGTATTGCGGATTATTACTTTCAAGACCTTAAAACGAAGCAACAACCAAAATGACAAATCTTATAAGAAGCATTTTGTACATCCCTGTTCGCTGCCATCACTGCCTTAATTCTCCTGAACATTCTTTCGATACATTTTTTAATCATTTTATTTAATTTGTTATTATGAAAATTTATTAAAATTTTCTAGGGGAATTTGAAATTGACCTGGAATTCATTCTCATTCATTCATAATTTTAATTATAAAATTTCGAGAGTTCCAGACTTTATTATAAGGCACACACGAGTCTGATTTTTTTTCAATTTTTGCAGGCTGCTCTTATAATTTGATCACCCACTGTAAATATAGTTGGCTAAATCCCGCGTTGGCTTAAGTGCTGGTGTTTACCAAGTTTCCATAAAATAAGCGTTGCCAATACTTCATATTCCGATGTAATAGTAAAATAGACAAAAAAAAATTAATATCAAGGTTGGTTCTGTGACGGGGACATCATCAAGGTCGACATAATTATACAGTGTTATTTCTTCGTTATATCGCTCTGGCTTTTTAGAGAAGAGAAGAAAATCAGGATTTTGATAAAAAATGATGAATTTATGAGTGAGCAAACGTTAGCTAATTATTGACATTTGATGATTCGCGAAAATACGATGAAATAATAATAATTCAATAGCATAGTTTAGATGAATTATCACGACCTACATTTTCATTTATTTTTGCATGAAATTAGCTTACCAAATTGATCACATTTTTGGTAAATATTCATCACCTATTTAAGGTAGTTCTCAATTTGTGCTCGAATTACCAATGAATTTTGCTTGAAATTTTTGTGCAATTTTTACAACTCTTGTGATCGATTTATTATATTAGGGTCCGAGCTTTATTAGAGTTGTGTGAAAAAGTTGAATTTTTGGGCCTAAACTAATTTGCGTTATATTTTTCGGGCTAAAGCAGGTGCAATTAATCGGCCACGATAACTGGTAGTGGAAGCAACATTTTGAATTAATCCACTAGGAAAATGAGCTTTAATGAACATATTCAGCGGTATGTCATTGCAATTAGATGCAATTTAGTGTCACCAAAACATTTTTTACAACGTGCAGAAAAAAATGCCTTTGTGTTGCGATATGTGAAATTACACTTGGTTTAATTTTGAAAATTCCAGGCAGTAAAAAATGATTGAAAAGTTCATTCCAGTCGAGCAGTGTCGATTTTGGGTTCGTCGAGAGATTTGGCTGATCTGGGGAAAATTGTTCTTTTCGTTAAATAGATTACATATTGATGTTAATAATATTTTAAAGATCGCTGAATTTTTTTAGATTTTCAGGGAACCGTTGATCACTGAAATTTGTATGAAATTAAATGAATAGCACGAAATTATGTGTAATTCATCCTTGATGTGTTTTTTTTTGTCCCCCAAAGACCCTCAGAGACCCTCAGATTGCGTTGTCAAAACATGGCACATGTAGTACATAAATATTAATAGGCAATTTGTTGTTTTTATATAGCTGCACAGTGGATAATCGCCTAATTAAATGTGTTATTATCGTAAAAGCCTGCAACGTGGTAGTTAGGACTTTTAGCCTCTTCCGACTTGGCTTTAAACTCATCGGAATGTACTAAAAGTGCAATGTGATGTTTTTTCAAAAAGGACAAATGTGTGAGAGTGGTCTCGCGCTATTGTGCCTAAGCGTGTAACGCCCAAGAACTGATTTTTTCTATAATTCATTTCTCTGGTAGTAAGCTCGAGGCTTTTGAGAAAATTGGAACAAAAAAATTTGTGCTTTTTTCGAAATACGTAAGAATTGATGACGTTTTGAACGAAAATTCGAGAAAAAAAATAGTATAAATAAAGCGATATAATAAATAAATAAATAGATACGCTAATGTTACTGTAAAACTGAGAAAAAAAAACGAAACGTGAGTCACGTTATTTTTTTTTTCAATTGTACTTTAATAGGGTATCATGCAAAATATAATTATTGCAATTGTATTGAAATATCGTCTATATGTTATATCAATAAAAACAAAATATATTAAATTTATCCGTTGGATAAAATAATTGATAGTTTGATACTTCCATTGCACATTGTTTCCGAAACGATGTACTTTTATTCAATACTTTGATTTCACAATCATTTTAATATCACAACTAAACACATTCCCACACTCGCACTCACATGAATATCAAAAATGTGTTTTTTGTTCGTTTGTATAATTCGCCATCTCGGCACATTCCTTCAACGCCATTATTTCAATATTGCCTTACACAATTATTATCTACAATAATTCTAATATAAATAAAAATGAGCTAAAGACGATTACATTATCGAATATTACTTTGATTCTTCACTCGACAGAAAAAATATACTTTTTATCGGTTATATCTCTTGTAATTTACTTTGTATACTGTACAGTAAAAAAAAACTATGTCACAACGTGGCTCCAGACAAAAAAAAACGTCATTCAAAACAAAAGTCATAAATTTGTATAATATTTGACACAACAAAACAACTTGGCCTTTTTTTTGTCAGGGGTTCATCTGTGATTTCCCCGAAAAATAGTTTCATTTAGAAAATTATTTTCAACTTAACATACGTAATGGGTGTAAAGGGTAAACAAATTCCGACTGAAATGAGTGATTGGCAAAATTTCGGAAGCGTATTCTTTGGCTTTGACTAGAAATGATGAATTATCGCGAAATTTTGAAATCACCTGTTCAGAGACAATAGTTACTAAGCGAATTAGACATGATTTACATTTTTTCTAATAATACAAAAGTGAATGTACTCCTTTTTCGAGATCAACGTAAAATGAATCCCTTGAGCTGTTCGCGACTCGTCAAAAACGACTTTGACCTGTCAGCGATATTTTGAGGGACCAGATCTTATTGTAATATTTAAGGACGGACAAATTAACTTGAGAATCATTATTTGACTTGGACTTTTACATACAACGTCTAACGTTCCAATGTCATCGCAGAAAAGTGATGAAAAATCTACAATTTCATGCGTTTACTGATTAAATCTTATGAACTTTATATGGGAGGAGAATTTGACAACTTCGAAGAATTTCGTTTGTTTGAGAATAATGGACGAAAAATAATTCACATAGGGCCAAGAGTTATTTTTTTTTTTTTGCAATGGTTAGTGAAATTGGTCCTGTTTGTTTGGATGTTGCAGCAAGGAAACCCCTTGAAGACTTAAATGGCAGTGATCGATTGATCGTTTATAACAAAAAAAAATCAGCGAAACGTTCGTTATTAAAATGTATGCCAGTTATATCACGATCTAAAGAAACGTTGATGATTTGTAGCAACGGAGAAACTTCGGTTATTTCGGTAAGATTGGTCAGAGTGTTACCGATGACTATTTTGAGAATAGTGCTATTGCGTCGTCGTTTCGTTGCTTTTATTGCAGCGAGGATTGTGTTGTTGGTTATCGGACAACCGCAGAGATCTAGCCATTCAAGATTCGGTGCCCTTTGGATGAAATTCGAGACATCGGCATCTTCGAAAGTCACGCAACGATGACATTCCAGTGTTCGCAGACTCTTCATACCGATCAGTGCCTCGGCTGTTATACTCGTGATGTGACTTATCACGAGATGCTGAAGATTCGGTAGACTTCCTATGCTGATCAGGCCAACGTTCGTCACTAATTCGCTCGCTGCAACGTTATTCATTTTTAGTATTATTTCCTGCAATTTCCATAGCTTAAAAATTTGTTTGCTTCCTCGGAGGAAAATATTGTCATAAAATTGAAAATTCAATGAAAATATATACGAAAATCAGTTTCAATATGATTTCAACGGCTTTTTATATTCGTCGTCAAAAATTTGTTGGTATTTCGGCAAAATAGTTTAATATTGAATTGGAATACGGATGAATTATTTCTTACCATATATGTCGAGGCTAGTAAGTCGTTTGCAACCAAGTGCGATAAAGGTCACAAATGAATCCGTGAGCAAATAACTATTCCGTATCGCCAAAGTTTCCAGATTCTCGAGAAGGGATATTTGATTTAAAGCAATAGCAGAAACGACTGGAAAATCTCCATCCAGTGTGAGCGAAGTCAACGTTGTCACTGTGCCGATAGCATGAAAAGTACTGTTGCCGAGACACGCGCAAGAACTTAGCGTGAGCGTTCGTAACGCTTTACACTTCGTCAAAACCTGTTTTTTAAAATTGGTTTTAAAAAGAAAATAAGAATTGAACTACAAGATGATAACGAGGGATGGAAGAAATCTTACCTCATCGAAATGTACTGGCAAAATTTCATATCCATTCTGCAAATCAATTTCTTCAATTGTATCACAAGGCAATTGTAAAAGGCATTTGCCGGTCATGTGAGAACACTTGGTGATTTTAAGTGTCTTAAGTTTTTGGTTGGCGGCGAAAAATTGAGCCAAATCTTTTTCGCAAGGACCGGTGAGACTTTTCATTGCGAAAGTCGTTATATTTTTGCAATTTTCAGTCAACGAACGTATTCCCGCTTGCGACAAACTCATGTTCGAAAGGTCGACCGTTTGTAAATTTGGACAAAACTTTCCAACTATCGTCAGTGCACTCGAGCCAAGTGTGTGTGGATGTGTGAAATCAATGTGATTCAAAAAATTGCCGCATTTTAGTAAAACTTTTCGCAGTGCTGGTGTGTCAACGTGTTGCTTTCGGATCCATGAATTTAAACCCCATGTCGTCGAGGACAAATCCAAGCTTCTGACAGTTCTCCAGCATTTTTGACTGACCTCCTGCCACCGCTTACAAACTGTTGAATAAAAATTCTTGACATACCATTCAGGATTCATCACATAAAGGGATCAAATGAAAATTCCATCTTGGAAATTTATGTGATTGAGTTATAATAATAAAAATGTTTACAAAACCGATAAATCTTGAGAATAGCAATGAACAATTTTCCATTTATTCCGTTTCCAGAATTTCGTCCAACTTTTTGCCTACTTTTCAATTGAAAATTTTCATATGAATATTCGAACTGAGCGAATTTACAAAATTCGTGAACGCGAATTTATGTTGAGCTGATTTTTTTTCTATAAAAAAAAAACATTCAAATACCAATAACTTCGTGTCCGTTCTGAGATTTTGCAGTTTTGGCCAAGTTGTTCAAAGTTAATTAATAATGAATTTGTATTTTTGTTTGGCATGGACCTTACCCCGCTCCAAGCGTATTCTGTCAGCGATTGGTAAGTATTGAAATATTTCTGTGAGACAATCTTCGTTAAGCATATGAATAAGTGTGTCATGATAGTCTCCTTCCTCTTGGGGCCTTTCGTGGCGTGACTCTTTGTCATATAAAAGCTTTCTACAATTTTCAGGGCTGTCCGGCTGATGCCAAGAATCGGCTGGAGACACCCTCAAGATGCGGCAGTGTAATCGCAGTCCCTCGAACCGTGCAAACTCTCTGACTCTAATGGAAACAAAATAATTTTCATTAAAATGTATTTGAAGTGAGTTGGTCCAAGACACGCAAAAAAAAGTAATAACAATAAATTCAAGATTGACAAAAAGTTAGAAAGCTTTGTGGTTTAGTATCGTTTAAAGTGTCACGTACTTAAGAGCATCTGCAGAATTGGAATAGGTAAGAAATGCAAAATTGCTTCTGCCGTTGTTTCTCTTGAGATAACAACTCTCGATTCTGCCAAAGAAAGAAAAGACTCTCTCCAAATCTTTGTTACTTGTCTGAAAATAAAACAAAACGAGCGCGGATAATAATAACTGCATCTCCAATAGTCACGAAACAGCGATTCACAATTCGCTCAAAGTTTGATCAAAAAGAACAAAACAACTCACTCGTTCAGCAAGATTACTGATGAACAATTTTCGCACTGGTATACCATCCTCCATTTCTCTCAATGGAGGAGGAAAAGCAGGATGATTAAACATCTTGTCGCGTGTTCTGTGGATTCGTAAATTGTTGTAAATACATATTTTAACCTTCAAAGTATTATTCTTTGGATTTAGAACACGACAGGTTTTTGTGTGGGTTTTTAAAAACTATTGTCGAGTGTATACTTCCAGAAAATGAGAGAAATAAAGATTTTACGAATAAAACAACTAAAAAAAAATAATCAATTGAAATATGGACGTAAGAAGATTGAGAGAGGATAAGAAATATAGACAAAAGAATTTTTTTCTAACATGGATCATATACATATGTTTAGTATTTGAATATGTATAGTTATATTATCGTTATTTTGAGAGTATCGAAATATTTCTATGTCCTCCTTCTCAATACTGCTCAATATTGTTCTCAATATAATTCATTGTTACTTTAAAATACAGTGTAGACACGTGGATAGAAGTTAAAAAGTTCATCTGTCAAAACAGGATCGTAGTATGGAAGCTGCAAAAATCACATACCCAGGCGGATCTGGTGACGGGATGGAAAACTGAGACTTACGTTGTCTTTTCACGGGGTCAGACCACTAGAGGCAACGCTAGCGTACCTTCGGTGTTTGACCTTGGAACGGTAATGAAAACAACAATGGAAATTTCGGTTTGTTTCCCGTCGTCGGATCCACCAAAGTACCTGTTTTGGTGTTGAAATGAATTTATTGTTTCCTCAAAAATCACCCACCACTAAATTCTAGACAATGCGATGAATGAAGACTGACAAAGTATGAAGAAAGAATAATTTCTAATGACTCTCGCGCAGCATGACCGGCCGAAAAATTAAATAAACAAAAAATTAATCCCGTGCGTCTGGTCCACGTCTGGCCCTGCCACCAGGCCTCTCGCCTCTCAAGCAAACCTATATCTATATAGATATCCACCCTCAAACTAGATAAATCTTTGACAGTAAAGCAGACACCTCTGACTGCCAGCGCTCAGACGTAGCTGCGTGTATTCCCTAAACTATCGGGATTTAAATTTTAATCGTAGTAAAGGGGCTTTTATAGTGTTTTTGAACGCTTCCATATTTATACGAATGAAAATATTAATATGGCAATGAAAAAAACTATTTTAAAAATGCCATAAGAAATATTGTGCCTAAAATTTAAGAACTCTCAAGAAAATTGCAGTACAGAGTTGACACCAAAGTAACATTTTCATTATGATAATTCCTGTCATTTGGGAGCATCAATTAAAAGAGTAAATGACCTTACAAGTTGATATTACAAGTGTATTCTACTCTACACCTATTTATTCAATATAATTAATTTGATTTACATTTATTAAAGGAAAGAATATTCATTTTCTAATTTATTTCGACGAGTTATAATATGTATAATTGCAGGTATAATATAACTCTCATTGGGCTTATTAAATACAATTTTACGATCGAGTATATATGCCCAATGATGAAACGAAAATTATTATTTAATGAATTTATTTTCCGGTATATTGAAATAATTTAGAGAGCTCGTAGTTAACTTGTGTGGTATGCCTTTGGTATTGTTTGTTTACGTTCTGCGGGCTCTCGTGAGTCCGCTGTGCCTGCTGCTGTTGAGCGTGCCGCATAGTGGGGGAACGTTCGCCGTGCCGGCGCGTCGCGAGGGGAGAAGGAGAGGAAGAGCAACTGGTGGGGCGAGCGCGGGGCAGTAGCGTGAGCAGGAGAGCGTGATAAGAATAGTATCAATCGGGCGCCGGCCGGCGATACACGGGAAGTGCGGTCCGAGCGTCGGTCGGTGAATTAAACGCTTTGTTCGACGATGCTGATAAATTTTACGAAACGAGATATATAATAGCACAAGTAGAATTCTTTTTTATCATCAATGTGAAAAAGTGACTTTACAACTCAAGGATCTTTTTGATGATTCAATTTTTTTCTAAAATATCAAAAAAAACGAAACAATACTAATAAATATTGAATAACTTTATTGGATAAAATTGAAGAAAAAAAGTTACATATTTTTTTTCATTGTGTCAAATTCTAAATCTTATTTCTAAGAAATACGATTCAAAAATAACCGCGTTGACAAACAATCGAATAAATTATTGATTCGTCCGTAAATCGTACACACTGTTTTAATGTCGCGAACGAATGGATAGGCCGATAGTAATGTGACAGACAGTCTAGTGACCGTTATATCACATCTTTGAGATTCTCGCGAACGCTCGTGCGCCCGTGCGCTCGGCCGTACCCTGGCTGCGGAACGGAGTACACAAGTTATCATGAGCGATTCGATCATCATTTCGTCGTCATGTGCTTCGGCGGTATTCATAAAAACGCGGGAGCAAGCTCTATTCGCTGTGTGCACACATCAAGTTCTCATCAACGTGAGAGTGTGTAGTCGTGTATATGCATACTGGGATATGTATGTACCGATTACACATTCTCACTTTGGTGAGAGAGTGTGATGTGCACACAGCTTATAAGCCCTCACGAACGGGTACTACCACGGTACGATACTTAGCGACGCATGACATAGCACGGAATTTTGCGACGGGGGTTTCTCTAGCTTCGTAGTGCTACAAGTAAGTTAGCACCTATGTTCGGCTGACCGTACGGTTCTTTTAAAATTCAACTTATGCTAAACATCTATGCATGTTTAGTTATACGTTGGCTTCTTTAAGAATTTTACCGATGCTACAATGTAGGAAGAGGCGAGGTCGTTCGTACGCTTGGCACTCGTGAGCACGCTCGGGTCTCCATAAAGTTGTGTTAGAGCCGTGTCGTTAGACTGTCTGTCACTTATCATTGGTTTACGTTCATTCAGTTTTGTATAAAACTAATTTTTTTACCATGAAAAGATTTTCATATTGAACAAAAACTAATCAATTTTAATTGTTTTCCCATCCAATTTCAAATTCTTTCAAACGCGCGCAAGATTGTTTGTCAACGTAGGCTTTTCTCTACGTTAGTTATCAAGGAAGTATCTCGATAGAAAGAAAGGGTAATGTTGAAAAATCAAGTGTTAGATAGTCAGAAGGGCGTGAACCGATAACTAATGCGTGATATTAAGTAAATCATCTGTGCGGGATTGACATCGATGAATATTGAACAAACGTTAGTACGGAATATAACTTCATTGAATCGAAGGAAAAAAGTGCAACGTATTTTTGTGAAAGTTTTGTGCAATGGATTGCAACTGGGGAAACTCGTAAGATTTCGCCACACGCGACCACTACTGGATGACGAGTTCCCGAGAGGTGGAACAAGACAGCAAACGGTGAGTGAATCAATTATTCGAATAGCATAGAAAAGCCAGCATGAAATTAAAAAAAAAATTGAAGTAAACTTTAAGGTATTTTCGATGTTGATTTTACCTCTCATATTAGCAAAGCTTATCAAAGTTGTCAGCTTTTTAATGCGTGCTACTTGCTGATAGAATATTTTTTCTGAAATCGGCCGCAAGAGGGAGCTTTGAAAAAAATTGACACCCTGAATTTGTAGAGGATTTCTTTACGAACCCAATAAGGGTTCGTCCGTTAGAATTGCTTGAAAAATATGAATTATTCCCTGGAAAATGTCAATCAAAATATGAATTAATGAAATTTCGTATTCATCAAATGATGGTTGAGCAAATCACTAGTTATAAGTTGTTTTCTTTGTTGAAAAGACATCCTGTAAAATGAATGCAGCGTCGAGTAATCAACAAACTATTGTGAAAATTAAAAACTCATATGACCAATGTATTTAGTCTCTGGTAATTTTCTTTAAAATTCGCCATAAATTTAGCGCGGAAAATTTCCATTTTAATGCTAGCAAAGTTTACTCGGGGTCTGTTCGATGTGAAATCGTTGGTCGGTGAAAAGTTTATTAATTGAACCGTTTCCCGGATAATATATTAGCGTTGATTCCCCAGAGATTAGTTGAAAAAATACTCGCTTCTTTGCTTGGGGCGCCTAGGTCGGGGGCTTGATTTCGAAATTCATTTTTTTGCAAAAATTATATATTACTGAACGATCTAATTGCGTTACCATAAACCACAGTACGACCGCCAATAATTTACATTCCAAAAAGTCAATTTATTTTACTCAAGGGGCTAACTCGTCTTATATTTATTTACGTGATACTGTCCGTCATACGTGGACGGTATATATTTACGGTATACTGAAGTCCCAGTATCGTACGCTCACCGTGCGCACGTACCTGGAAGATTTTGTACAAGAATCCATGATGTACGAGATGCTCGCATCGTACTGGTATTGAACGACCCTTTTGTTTGCTGGATAGCTCGGTATAATTTCGTTTTATCAACAGCTGCGATTGAAGCGTTAGAAAAAACAAATTCAGGAGGGCATCGAGAGATGGAGCTGCGAAAATAGTTAGAAAAGTTCGTATCAAGGCCGTCGTTCAGGCAGCGCGGCGCCACCGGGAATTCTCTGATCGAGAATGTTGTACGATGGTGTCGCGCGACGCCTCCGTATTTGTCAATATCTCGTACGTTCGAGGTTTTTGTTAACGAAGTGAAAAAAAGGAGGATAAAAATCCTCGAAATAGTCGGGTCGCGGCTTAGGCTTGAACAATGAAAATTGTGCAGGAATAATACGATTATCGTAGAAGGCTCGTTATCGAAAAGAGGAAGAAAAACACGCCGGTTAACTCTCTCATCTGTACGGGAGGGTTGTAAATAAGAAAAGTGCATATTGCCTGGGTGGACGAGTCGAGAGGACTCGAGAGTTGCCGAGAGAGGGGGCAGACGAATCTCCTGAGTAACCGAATCCCTCACCCTGATCGTAAAATATTGGACGTGCATCGTTCCATAGAAACGATTTTTTCTGTTTCTCAGTGTGTGTCCGTGTTCATCGACGATTGTGTCAAAGTGTGCGCGTCTTTTTGTTTGTTTTCTTTCTCAATGACGTTATAAAATTTCACGGTAAATTTTTATCGTTCGGAACAGCTTAAATACTTCGATTGTTGGACGAACTCGTTCTGTCTGATTCTTTGATTGATCTCGGATCTCGAGCGAATATTCTCCATCAATAGTGTCGTTCGTCGTTGCTCTATACACCAATTTATCACATAAGCGTGTACCTGATTGCGCGATTGAGAACTTTCGATAATATCGTAAACCCAAATCTTTATTTATTACGAAAAACCGTGAATAAATACGCTGACGGCGAGTCGTTAAATTCTCGTTGGTTTTCGTCCTCGTGAAGAAAAGGCTCACGGATGCAGTCCAGCGCATTTTTCATGTCTTCTTAAGATGTAAGCACATATATGTACATATACTTTTACACACTCAGGTAGCATACCGACTAAGAGAGGACTTGAAGTTTTTTGGAACCCGTTGTAGGCCAGGTAAGTCGAGTATCTGTAGAGGGACTCTGGGATAACGGGATTTAAAAAAAAAAAAAAACCTTTTTTCCCATAAAAATACATACGTTTGGTAAAGAAATATTGAATTTTCCATTTTTTTCCGATTGATATCGAGACAAACGCGATAATCACATCGTCATAATAAATTTTGCATCGTAGAACAAAAAGTTCGTATTTTTCGTCGTTTTATTGTCATTTTCAATCGTTTAAATTCAACTTTGCTGTAACGGACAGTTAAAAAGAAGTGATTTTTATTTCGTAGAACAACGAGATAGTTCGGTGAATATTTCAATGATTTTAATATTGCGTGTTCACGGGGAATACAGAGTTTCGTATTTTTTTGAAAAACCTCGTAGAAATAAATAATTGCCAAGCTTACAGAGGGTCACGGCTCGATCCTCGGGTTCGTGCTTAAATAGCCGAACAGAATCGTTCGTCTCCCTTTGCAAAGCTGCTCTTGCAGGTATGTGAACTCTCGCGTTCAGTCAAGAGAGTTATGTGAGAAAGATAGAGAGTGTATCGAGCGAGCCAAAAATACGCGAAGGAGAGAGCGCTTTGCGACAATAAATAGAATACGGAATATTATATTTGCATTTTAAAACTTGCTCGAATACTTCATTGAGAACTCGGATAAAATGAACAAGTTCACAGAATCGTAACGTTTCGTGTGTTTAGACAGAACTTTGACAGATTCTTAGAATTCTCGAGGAAAAAACGGGTAAACAAAGAATTACGAAAAATATGGCTGCATTCATCGAACGTTGAGAAACGAACAGCGAGAGCGAGCCTCTCGAATGTTGTTTACACACAACCATACGAACACGAAACATCACTTCTCGATAAATCGTGCTAAATATATACACAATACGTTTCGTCCTCTACGTACGTACTTTCCAACTCTCTTCGGACTTTATGCACGAATACGAATCACCTGTTATTTTTCGTATACTTTTCCCTTTTATAACGAAAACTTGATTATTTACTTTTTTGTACAGAATACGACGAAACGTCTGTTGTTGTTGTTTCTTTTTTTTCCCCAATTCAATGAGTGGTTCTGAGAATTTAGCATTTCAAGACTTAGAATTTTTTATTTCGAGGGAAGTTCTCACGACAGTCGACGTTGTTCCTAATATTTTATTTCGATAAATCCGTGAAATTGAATTATTCAAGATATTTATGACATTCGGACGACTTTTTTTTGCGAATTCGAAAGAAGTACAAGGACACTGGAGAAAAATATTTCTTTCACTTAATTCATTTTGTTGGATAAAAAATAATACAGTAAGGAAAAAAATTGTTGGATTTATTGTAAGGAAAATTGTTGGAAAAAAAATTGTTGTCTACAGGGTGGCAATAAAATCATATCGTCACGTTATTATAAAGCGTTGAACAAATATGCAGTTTTTCTTTCGAGCCAACCGTACAATTATTTTGGTCGTAAACACTGCGGTTGAATGAACGACAATTTCCAGCAACATCAGTTGCTATTAAATCGACGATTTATGATTTCTCAACGTGGATTAGACTTTTTTTTCTATTTCTTTCGTTGCGGTTATCACTTTCTGTGGTTTGTTTTTATGAGAGTCAGCAGATTGTTGCCAAAAAAGTTGTCCCAGCATTCAAAAAAAATGTAGTTTTACGTGTCACATGAAATAATTTCGTTATTAACAAATTCTCTGTCTTCTGAGAATATTGACTTCCGTAGCGAAACACTGCAAACTTATTTTGAACTCTTGTAAAGAGAAAAAATAGAATTTCGTTGAATTAGAACGACGCTAATATCGAGGTCATTGAAAATTACGACCAGAATAAAAAATTGGATAGTAAAATAGAAATGAATTTTGATAGATGTTTGAAGAAATGAGGATATAAATAAAAATTTGATCGACTCGAGTGCATAAAATTGAATTTCATCAATAAAATTATTAAATCTAAACGTTGCCAATGTTAAAAATTTCGTTCGTTAGAATTAAGTGTTCGTGAATCGTGATAAGCAGACATTTGTCAGTTGACGAAGTGGCAATTTTGTTCTCACATGCGATACCGCAGCGATCGTGCTGATTTTCGTCCTGTCAATTATTCATGAGATTATGGCTGCAGGCGCCTTCTACCAAAAGTCGTGAGGGCGGGTGACAGGCAATTTGGGTCACTAAAACAAACAAGAGAAAGGAATAAATGTGACATCTTCATTTCCTTCGCACGTGTCTCGGTAATTCGGGTCACTTCAGGCAGCAGTTTGATCAATTTTTGGAACATGGCGCGGGTGGATCGTAAATTCAAATGCAGCGAAAGAAAAAAACAAATTTTTCACTCGAACCTTCACGATTTTTGCTAGATGTTGCAATTGTTTTTCTTTTTTTTCTATTCACGCTTTGACTGCGGAATTATCATTTGAATGAAAAATCAAATTTGAATATTTTTTTTGTCCAAAAGGTGCGAAGAAGTGACGGAGGTGGAAACTCATCATCATCATCATCATCGGCAAACAGGAGGTACCACGATGGGCGTCGCGGAGGACGAAACACCGTCCTCTTTGACTTCTCATCCGAACGCGAATCCGAACAATCCGAGTCAAGAAGGTAAGTGTCTTATTGTTCTAACGAATATCTAGGAATAAAATGAACGAGCAATGAAAACGATTCGAGGGATCAAGAATGGTCGAATATTTTTCTCGATGGATTAGTCGATTGAGGAGCTCAAAAGAACAATGACGAGTAAACGTTAAAAAACCTCCGACGACTATTTGTTTAATGAGTTGGAAAGTTGGCGACAGTTTTGCGCGAATCTAGAAGAAAAAACAACCGAAAAAACTGCCCTCGAATTAATTCTCCTTTGTTTACGGTTCTCGCGATCGTGGCTAAGTCTCCAGTGATCTCAGTTGGATTTTTTTCGCTCGTTATTCCTTTTGTGTTCCCTCTAAAAGACGCGCCTCTGTCTTATTGACACGTTTGGGGTTTATAAGATTGCTGGTAGAACGATACGTGTCGCTTTATTTTATCGTATCTACGTGGTGACAGCGTATAACCGCCGCGTTGCGCAGCTAGTTGTTTGCTGTAGTATTACACCGTAAACGAGCAATGGTTGCACGAAGCAAAACGTTTTTCATTGCTGAGGGGCCAGGCTGATTGCACAGATATGACCTGCTCCGAAGCTCGGTTATCACTGCGGTAACACTCTGACGGAATAACGATTCAACGAAGTTGCTTTTTGTTTTATATTCAAATGATAGCGTTGAAATTACGAAAGATAGCGTGGCAAAGGTCGAAGCCAAAGAACAGCGTTGGCCAAGCGTGCAAACCATCAGAAAATCAGAAAAACTTTATCCCGCTCGGTTAAGCGATCACCCAACCAAGTGCTGGTCTTGCCCAAGGTTGCTTAACTTTGCAACAATTGGAGCTAAGCACCGAGCGGCTATAGATCGCTAGAATTCTGGACGTTAGTGTCCTTTCAATATTTTTCTGGACCCATTTGGACAGGAATTGTTAGTAGGGTAAAGTTTTTAAAAACGTCCCGAGTTGTTGGAACACCGTGTGACCAACGGAGAACTGTTTTTATCCATTCGCCAAACTATGAAACACGTCTCGAGTCCAGAACGTTTCAAATGGACTGCATCAGCAGCAGAATCATAGATATCGCAGCATAAACTTTGTTGATGTAATTCAAAGGCACTATCTGTTGCATGCCATACTATTTCCATATCGATCGCGTGGTCATATGATGAGTTTGCAGCAACGATGCATCGTCAGGATGTTCTGGTGGTGTTGTGATACTGGGTGGAGGTGAAATTTGAATTTATCCATAATTTCTGGTTGACGAAAGAGGAATAGAGCGTCAGCACTTCGGTAGTTGATAGGCAAATGCTGTTAGGCCTTATATTACGAGTGGGTAAAATGGAGAGTAAGAAAAGACTCGTAAGAATCGTAAGGTGCGCAGATAGTTTGTCGAAATTAATATTAACGTTAAAAGATAATGACTCTCGTTGGAAGTGGGAGGTGCGGTAAAAAGTTAAGACTCGCGGCAGGTTGAAATATTCATATACGTTTATACTGGTAGAAATATAGTAAAAAGGTTTCTGTGGCAACTTCCAAACATTCGCAAAAGCCCATACAGCGAAGATGGATGGAGATTACCGCAGCGGTATTTCTCCCGATCCGGCGAGCGAGGCCGACCAATTCTTGAAACTCTGCCAGCTCTCGGCTGGTTGTGTGCTCGTGCACACAAACTGCTAAAAGAGCACACGGGAAAAGCGAAGCGATAGAGGAAAAAGAAGAAGAAGACGAAGACGAAGAAGGTACTTATATCAGAGAGATGAAGAAAAACGTCGCGCGCCCGTTCTGCCGGGTTGTTTCTCTCGCTTACTTGCACCTCACGAATCCTGTAATGATCGCAACTTCCCCTCTTTTACTCTTCTGTACTCGCATATATGTTTCCACCTTATATATACCTCTGGCAATGTGCCTGCACTCTCTCATGTGCCCTCGACCAGTCAAAGTCCCGTGTTGCAACTTGGCTCCTCATCGCATTCGTTTTTTCTTTACGTATCTGTCTTTGTTACACATCCACATATATCTTTGTGTCCATATATATAAATATATATATATATATATATATTTATATGGACATGTGTGCAAGTGCCCAAGCTGAATGCAAGTGTTTGCAAGCAGGGCCACACCGGTGTATGATGCACGTGGGTTTTGTCTGGGTCAAGTGTGCATCTCGATGACAATCGATGTTGCCCAAGAGGTTCGAAGGTTCCGCAATGCTTGGATGCGGTAGATAGTGAATAGGTTTTTCTCTCTCTTTCTCTCTCTCTCTCTCTCTCTCTCTCTTTCTTTGTTCCTATGTACGTGTGCTCACATCTACGTAGTCATCTAAATACACCGTGTACCACGTGACCTACACTCTTCACAATCTCTTGCCTGGCAAACGATCTCAACGACCTGCTTTTACAACCGCAATCACACAACTCCCTTCATCGCTTGTTTTTTTTTTCAATGTTTCTCTGATTCCTTATTATTTTCATCCCTTCTGGACATATCTAATTTTCGTGTCCTCACTTTTTTGTAATTGTAACATCTTCGTTGAACGGTTGCAATTACCGCATCGATTCTTTGTTCCGCGGTGGATCCATTTTTAGAGAAATTAGAATGTCCATTTGATCACGAAAAATTATGATTTGAGAATTCTTGTCTAGGGATTATTTCGCTTACGATGTTTTATCGGTTCGTTGGTTCAAATTTTGTCAAGTATTGTCAGTTAAATGACAGATCCTAAGAGACTCACAAGCTTCGTTGCTATAAGTGTGCGAAAAAAAAAATACGGCTCGCTTGAAAAAAATGAAGGGTAGAAAATATATTTCGATGCTTTTAACGGAATAATTGAAGTATTCTCGACTATCAGTCGGTGTAATCGGTAATAAATTCTGTAAACACAAGTAACTTTGTTCCGATTGGGTATTAGATTTGCCATCGATCATGCGCGGATTGCTTTTACGAGACTGTATCGAAAAGTTGAATGCTCATTAAACCGGAGGCGCCGGTGATCTTCCACGGTACCAGATCCCGGACGCCATTCGTGTTATGTAGTTCATCAACTTATAAAAATCTATGTATATATCTATATATTTCGTGGGTACTCGGAAAGAAAACACTCGGGTGCACTGTTCTTTCGTTTTCTCACTTTCTATCGGTTTCCCTGTCTGCACCATCGCGAACCGAAAAGAGGATAAGGACGAATAGGAAGCTCGTCGCGGCGACGGCGACGAAGAAGCACTATCTTGGCTTGTCGTCATGGAATTATAACCCACATACAAAATACATACTTGAAGCTTAAACACATAATTATAATATACACCGATAGAAGTTATCTTACCCAGGAGTTGAATGCCATCTTTGTTCGCGATGCCCTGCTAATCGGACGAATGATGCTGTACGGGCGAGTAAACGATTGCGTTACGTGCTCTGCACACTTACATTGATTTAGTGCTTTGCATACTCGAGTTACATGACAAATTGAAACGTATATTCATTTAAACAAAAAAAAAGGTTGTAAAACGACTAGTCGTAGAATATAGACAATTCTATTAACCTCGGATCACTGGGTCATTTAGACCCGTGATAACACATCCAGACGTAGTCAAGTTATGTGTCACTTATTCCCTCACTAGTGAAACAACTTATTTTAGCAATGGTCTGATGGCCACGCGTCTGGAAACCGCTTCCGTGCTTAGCTACTTATGTATTTAATTGCTAATTGCTATTACTTTGCTCTGATCTAACGGGTTATAGATAATAACAGAATCGTCTGGTGCTAAGCAATAACAATTTCATTTAAGGATCTTAGTACCTGCTACTATAAAGCTCATCCGTGGTAATAGGTTTTTTAAAAATGCCGCTACACGGTTTATTACGGGTGAGAGGAAAATACATTCGTTTCTTTTTTCTTTTTCATTACTTTATTGCCATCTTCTTTGTTTTACTTATCGCTGGACAGAATGACATATAAAAATTATTTAAAATAGTGCTCTTTGACACGATTTTAGGTTAAATAACTGCTTCTCACTACTCAAATGAGGATTTAATTTTCGCAATAGATTTATAAACGAAGTTTATTACACTAGATTAATATATTCAAAGGTGGATTTGTTAACCTACAAAAATATTAATTACGATAGATTTTCGCGACTTTTCAATGCAATATTTTACGATGCCACATTTTTGTCGACTTCTTACCTAACTTTTTGTTGAAGAATATCCGCAGATTTAAAAAAACCTATTTTGAAGAAACAAAAAAACACTTTTAAAGTTCTCTCAGGAAAAAATTCAATAAATAATCATTTTACGTAGATCTTTCCCTTGAAATTCGTTTTCGGCAATTTATACGAAAATTTAAGTTGTGAAAAGTCGTAAAGAAAAGAATGTTGTAAGAATAGTAATGAAAAACGTGTGTAACCGTAATTCCGCGGTTGGATTAGGAAAACTTAATACGAAATAGCAGCAGACATGTAGTGAAATTTGAAATTTGTCCTTGAATACGCGACGCGCCTACTGTGTATGCCATAATCACGCGATAAACGATGAGAGCGCGAGCTGTTTACGTGATGATTTTTGTGGCTACGAAATTCTACGCAATAAGAAGGGCGGGCAGGGTGAAGAGTGCGGGGGGAAATGAGAAGTGCTATCGCCGCTTAGGCTTGACCGAGCTGCAAACGTATCGCTTTCTTTTTTTTATTTTTATTTTTTTTCATCATTGTCGGAGCACCACTTTACGACGTTAACGTTAAGAGGTTACAGGCACAGCTTGCGAGCCGAAACAATTTGCGAAATAAATCAAGAAATTGTCGTATTTTCAGATTTTTTAATGTTCATTGTGTAAAATCGTTGAAAGTATTAACTTTGCATCGAAATTTCAAAATGAATATCAAATACTTCAATATTCTAAGAAAAAAAAACGTTGTTCAACTTTTTTAAGTATTGCGAGAATGTCATAAACTTGAAAGAAAAAAATAAATATTAATAATGGAAATATTTTCAAAGCTTGACAAATTTTTTTCTTACTGACCTGAGTTCTTTGTTGTCTTTTATTGTGAAAAATAATTGAACAAAAAAAAAGGGAGAATATAGTTCAAAGGATGATAAAATTTATATTTCCTCGTATTTTCTCAATCGAACTGTTTCCCAAGTAGGAAAACGAAATTTGTCATGCGAAAAAAAGAGTTGCGTTATACGAAGGATTGAAGGAAGAAGGCGTATGTGAAATATCGGGGGCAGTGGTTGCAATGCTTGGGCATAAATATCTGTCATCAATCCTTCACCATACAGAGGAGGAGAGTCCTCGCGAACTCGGTCTTCAGCGTAACACTCGAGTCCACCTTCCGTTATAGCAGAAAAGCCAGTGAACGTGGTGCCCCGTTAGGCGATATATACCGCTCGGTTGATACACCACTTCGAGGCTCGTTGTAGACTCACAGGACATCGTAATATATACAAACGTAACGAAACTTCGCGGATACGTACACACGCATATTCGCGAATATGCACATGCGTATAAAAAAAATACGTAAATATATATACAAGAGAAAGAAGAAAGGAGCGAATAAAATGACCGAGTTAGATATAAAATTACGAATCTCCGGATGCGCGAGAAAGACCTCCACATCCGTATGCCATATCGTTACGTAGAATAATGTAACGTCGATTTTGAAAAGCAAAACAAAAAGAAAGAAACGAATTGTTTTGTCTGTAGGTGTATCGCAATGTTTCGATTATTATTCATGACGTTGAACTTTGCATCGTTGGAATGCGATGGAATATATAATTACTTTCTTATTTTGTGTCCAATGTTTTGATACAAATATCGGCAAGAAATATCTGTCCAAATAGTTTTCAAGCCCTTTTTGAAAACCTGTGGACGAAAACAAAAACAAAAGAAGTCGTGAATGGTGGTACCATTATCGTTTGTGTAATTAGCCAGCAGTAGGTTTTGTTTATAAGTCAAAATCGATATTATATTTTCATTCAAATAGAAATCTCTCTGATGTTGACTCTGTGGAACTTTTTGAATTTTGAACAAAGATATGGTTCTTATTTAGTAATTATAGATTTTGTCTTCTTACTCTGACCTTTGGGTTGAATTTATTCTGAAAATGGGGACATTAACACGAAGTTACAAAATCACGTTTCGTCGACTTTGTCATGACTCTTCATTCATGCCTTTTTACATTTAGATAAAGAGTTCAATGATATTGAATTCAGTGTTTATAAAATATAACAATAATCAATTAGGTTAATTGTTCGCGCATCGCAATACATTTGAAACTTTAAGGAGAAATCGTTTTTTCAATTATTTATTCACAATTTTGTTTACGATTTATTTATTTTTCGATCTGGAACGAATAGTAAAGTTTCGTTATTCGTAAATTATCGCTAGTGGGTTTATTATAAATGATTCAAGTAGATTTAAAAATAGATGATTTTTTCTCGGTGTGAAACAATGTTCACAGCACGTATCGATTGCTGTGGAATTTCGAAACATAAACCGTCTTCGTTTGCTCTGATTTTGTTTACATTTCGAAAATTGCAGTCGTGTCTCTCGCAGCCAGACTTGGTTCGTACGATTTATTGCGTTGAGCAACATTGGATTCGTTAATTACTTGGGTGACTGACTATTTAATCAGCTGTTGACATGAATCTGTTATGACTTCGGGAAATAAAAAAAACGGAGGATAGATTAAAAAGAGCTCACAACAGCTTAAAAGAATTTGAGGTGGGAAATAAAAAAACAGAAACAAAAAAAAACACTTTCATTAAACATCTTAACGCTTAATATTATTATTTTGATTGCTGAGAAATTGCATCTTATCACATAGCTCAATATATACTTTTCCTTACGAAACTAGAGCTGCAAAGCTTGTGTCTACAACAGTTACGAATTTAAAAAAAACCTCGGAAATAGCTTCTCCTTATCTTATCGAAAAAATAAAACGAAAGTAAGAAATTGCGCGAGTGATTTTTAAGCATCCGTTTTCTATTGAAAGATCAGTTTCAAACGTCGTGGATTACTGACTCTTCACTTTTCATTGGCAGATCATTTTTTTCTGTCCACAAAATTGGGTTTTATTTTTTTCATAAAAACTACTCGGTCCCAAACTCACAATTTTTTTAACTTCCAGTAGACAATATTTTAAAATTGAATTTTCGTTCAATTCCATGGCTTTTTTCAAATAAATCCACTCGACTGTGTATCCCAATTAGTTTTCTCAATTCTTAAGTCGACTTCCTTCCAAACTCACGTTTAAGAGAACACTCTCTGATTCTTTAACCTCCAGTTTAATGTTCCAACTTAAATCTCAAGTTAGTGAAAGTCCAAAATAAATGATATCATCGAATGTAGAAAAAAAAAATCATCAGAAAATCATTATACAGAAAAATATATATTCGTATTCCAATGGAACCGCAGCATGAGTATTTCATGCACGGATTGGTGAATTGCTGATGATGCGGCATACGTGCGAACCACATGATGCAAAATCGGAATCAGCGAATAAGTATATACGAGTCGAGCGTGCCGATTGATTCGCCACTCGAATGTCGGTACATGCTGATCATATTATAAGGCAGACGCACATTCGCTTCAGAACTGTAATTCACTTGTATCGCGTTTATTCGACTTTTCATAAATCTTTAACAAAAGGGTATTCTTCCCCATACAAGTCTTTGGTTATCCATGATTAGAGAACATTTACTGCTCGTGCGACTTGATTCAGGAAGTTGAGGAGGAAAAAATCAAGTAAAACAAGTTCGTTTGATAAAAAATCATTTATTTTTTGGTTTGTCAATTAATTACAAATTTTATAAACGATTTATATTAATTACAGTTGAATATAATGATGAAAACAATGTTGTTTATATAATGAATCCGGACGATGAAAGCTTTTAATCATTAGTTTTGCTTCCGGATGCATAAATCAAGGTGAGGTCTATAGAGATATGTAAGAATATAAATATAATTGCGGTTGTGTTCTTATTGCTGACGGGTACGAAATGAAAGCCCACATGTAACCAGTAATAGGGGCATTTACCTCATTGCTGCGTGAGCCACCGTAAGCCAAGAAAACCGGGGGGGACAGTATGTGATAAGAGAAAAATATAAAGAGAAATAATGATAAAAGTGTTGAGCGAAATAGAGCGATAGGCTGTTCAACCAACCAAACAGTCAACCACCATATGCTTTTTGAGATAACGAACGATGAACCGTATAAACAGTGTGTACGCGTGAAAAGAAAGAGAACGAGATAAAAGGAGAAAAAAATGAGGGAGAACAAGAGAAACAAACATCTCATCACTATGTAACGTGGTGTGTACAGACGACGATCGTTGTCAGCAGCCAGTCCATAGATTGACCTTCGAAAAGCATTGGGACGTTAAGGATCAGTGACTGACACACTCTTTTCCCTTTCTATCAAAATGCAATGAGTCTCGTAACTGTTTTATTGTTGCGTGTGAGTCGATGAATAAATCATTGAAAATATAAGAGGAAAGACAGAAATTTTTTTTCTTCGAAACTTCAATTCCAACTGTCGTATGGATTTTAGTCGATTGAATCGTAGCCACTTCATAAGGAATTTTTTTTTTCGAAAACTTTGTGCGATAATGAAATGACACAATAACTGTTGTTGGTTTATCTTTGCGGGAATGAGGAAGACATTAAACTATCGAATTCTGAAGATGAGATTCTTTGTTTTTGTAACTTTGTGTCTTGCTTTTGAATTTTGTATTTAATAATTTATTTGACAAAATGTATATAATGAGGAACTCGAAAGCCGGTAGGAAATTACTCTTACAACTGATAAGAAGTATTGCCTACAAACGAGTAAATTTATGCATATGTGCATATTTTATTGTGGCACTATGATATTTTTACATTGTACCGCGATAAAACTTCAACACACCGTTATAGGATAAAGAATTTACATTTAATGTTTACATTATGACAGTGAAGTTATGGCATTGAATAAATCTTCGAAATACAATGAAGTGTTAATTGACGATGCGGGTTCGTAAGCGACACTTCTATAAATATTGAACGTTCATTGAAACTAAGAGCGTGCTTCGTTTGAAATTATCAGAATGTGGTCAACTTCTTCATTTTATTTAAACTTGTTTATCTGATAGAAATAACTTAGGACTTATTAATATTCCATCTCTTCAAAGTTATTTCCGCAGCCGAATGAAAGTTCAGCAAAGGGGTCACGTTTGATTGTGTTCAAAAATAATAGGTGTCTCTTCAAATATTTCTTTCTCCTTCACGAAAAAATGGCTTCATATTTAATCAAGTATGTTTACATTTTTCACTGCCACTCTTTTTTGTCACTTTTTTTAAATATCCGATGAGCCAAATCTGAAAAAAAACTTGCAGCAGCAAAAATGGATAAAAAAGATACAGTTTTTATTTACAATTCTAACTAAACATGAGTCCTCATTTATAAAAGTATCGAAACAAAATATTTTCGATCTTTTCGATCGTCGATATTTGTAGAATTAAAAAATAACGTCTCGTTATTATTATTGTCGATAAAAATTTATAAGATTTTTCGATTGATTTTGTTTAAACATATCGACTGCAATGATGACAGGCTTCAATGCAACAGACTGCCAACCAATGAACGTACAATGAAAAAGGTTGAAAACGTGGTGTGTGACTGCACGTTAATGTTGTGTCTTTCTCTGTTTGCCTCCCTCCCACCCTCCCTCTCTCTCGCTCGCTCTTGTTCTCCCGTGGTGGCTCGAGCTCTCGCTGCGAGTGTTGAGGTGGGTACGGAGGCAAAGGCTAGTAACTTGGCTATACTCGGTCTGGCTCGATCCCGTGTAGTCTCGCGTCGACTCTCGTCCTCGCGCGGTTCGCGCAACAGTCGTCGCCCGCTCCTTCGTCGTCGTTGTCGTCGTGTATACATAAGCATCGTCAAGCGTTACGCATTTTAAAAGCAAAGTATACATTTTTTTTTCTGTCTCTCACACAAATACATACGACATTTTTGTATCGAGTGTGTGTTTATTAAGTGTTGTGTGTCCGTGGTGGATTATTGGAATATAAAAACGTTCGTTCGCGGCCTGTGGAACAATATCGCGCTCTAATCGAGAAAGAGAAAGAGAGAGAAAGAGGTTTATGTTGCAGTTCGAAGCGGGCCGAGCTGTTGGAACTCTCGTCCTCGTCACGTAGCTTTGGAACCGCACGTTTTTTTTTTCACCCTCGACTTTTCAACCGTGTATATTGTTCGATTACAGAAGAAAAACAAAACAATTGTTCGAACGAGCAGAACGAAAACAAAAAGATATAAAAATGAAAAAAAATAACACGTCGTTTATCGTATCCGGCAGCTTGAGACAGAGCGAGAGATAAATATTCGTAACGAGAATCAGTGAAACGCGATCGTGGCAGTATATCGATTATTTTACGAAATCTCGGCCAGTGCGTTATCGATCGCGAAATAAGACATTTTTGTCATATTCCTTGTCGTATAAAATGCGTTGAAAGATATTATCGAACTCATCATTCGCTGCGATTTAAATAGCCTGGCAAATGTTAATAAAACACGAAGATTATGATTGAAAAAGTTCACGACGATCCTCGTGAATCGTTGACTCGGAATAACTTCTTTTTATGCATATTGACCTCGTAAAACGAGGTGAAAAGATCAACAGGAATACGAAAACTGTGCGCTGTGGTGTTGGAGGCTGTTTGAAATCTCCTTCGGTGTTGTGCTGCTACTTTTATACTGATGTGCGTATTTGTAGACCACGGAGAAAGAAAAGAGTGAGGTTCGGTGAGCGAGCCACCACTCTCGTCTATTCGTTTCGTTCTCTCGGTTTACGTTGCAACTCTTACCGAGCGGGACTCCCGCTCACATCACTATATTTTTACACGATCCATTCCGTGAAACAAATCAATAGTTTTCGACGACCCATATTCCACTTTATTTGGACGTGAATCTAGAAAATCGCTCAAGTTTCAACTTTTGTGATCGAAATTTCATATTTTTTTCACCATTAACTAGACTGCGAATATTAGGAAATTTTTCATTTCAATCCGTTCGGGATTCCGTAAAAAAATTTAGACAACCGAAGACTTGACCCAATCGATAAATTTCATTTCGAATAAGAAAAAATCTATTTCGAAATTAGCGTTCGACGTACTTCCAAAAATCATTGCTTAGTTTAATTTTCATGATTTCCAACAAAATTCGACAATAGTGCGATTTTTATTAGAAAATAAATGAAACAATATTTGTTTGATTAAATTTCGATTCTACGCTTTTGGCAGGTTATCAAATTTCACACTTCGAACCCAATACTTTTTCTTGCACACCATACTTGTTTAACATAATTAACTCATTACTCGTTCAAAAAATATCAGCTCGTAAGCAACGTTCGCTCAAGAACACATTCCAGGCTAATCGTTACCAGTAAACATTACTGCATTGCACTATAGGAGCGTATACAATGGCTACAGCAACTTCGAAAAAAGTTGTAGTGGCGCGATAACCTGGTGCGACGTTCGTGCAGTGGAACGTTAATTTTTTCTTTCCCAATTCACTCTATTTTACTTACGTATTTAGAGATCAATAACTCTAAAGCGACGTAATAATTATAAACCGAAGAAAAAACAAGTGATTTACGTTTAATACGTGTCACAAAATTCATCACAAATCACAAAATAGTTATGTTTATAAAAAATTTCGAGAATTACTTGTGCCAAGTACAATATTTTCCAAAAATATTTTTAAAAAACTCGTGTTTTTGGCAGCTTAGAAATGGAAAATGAATTTCTTTGACTATTTGAAAATATTAACAGCTCCAAAATATTCTTGAGTTAGTTTAACGATACTGAGAAAATCTTGCGATGATATAAAATCGTCTTAAATATCAGCCACTGGATGAAAAAGCCTTAGAGTCAAAAAATTTATGTATTTTATGTAGACTTCTTCATACCTATGTGTATACAGACTCTTGAAGTAAAAGAGAGTCTTACTCGAGACTATAAGAGAGTTACCGGGTGTGCATACAAACCTGCAGGGGAATCGAGACAAACGAAGGTACGAACGGGTTTTTCGTGTTGCTTTGTCTATAAACACAGGTAAATACACATACGTATACACACATCTTCATACAAGACAGGAGATAACATTAAGCTGTTGTGTGGGTTTTACGTGCCAGTGCTCTCGCAATTGATGCTCATGTGTCGTGAATGCATGCACGACTCTATATTATTGCATTAAAAAACAACAAAAAAGACAAAAATAATATTAAGAAAAAAAAAAAAAATACACATGAAATCACATAATAATACTTGAAAGAAAATCAATATGACGTGACTTTGTATCGCTGTTAAAAACTTCGTATTATTTCGTCCAATTAATCAAATTAATTAGCGATCGTGGATTATGGAACAGTAATTTTTTATTCATCTTGACAGCAAATATTCTCACAAATAATTGCTGAAAATTGAATGTACTCGGAAAAACTTGGAGGGTATGAAAAAAAATTATATTTCGAAAATGTATATGATCGGTCGAGGTTTGTGTAGAAATATGAAAAAAAAACTGGTCAATTATTTAGGTAATTATTAGAAAAAAAAAAAAAACTTTTACGTTTGCTTCTCATTTATGCTTTGAAACAAAATCTTCGGACAAATAACGAGGAAAAAAGTATCGAACACATACATCGACCACAAAAATTTGAATGACAAATTGAAAAATTGGTCAATTATTTGGATAATTGTTGAAAAAAAAATAAAAAATACTAACGATATAATAAACTCTTTGTTTATTTCTCACTCATTTCCGTTCAGCTGAAGAGAATTGTTCAGCATGAATAACAAAGGGAAAAAATGAATATTTCGAAATATTTTGACGCGGTGGCATATTTGTTCGTAGATATAATGAAGTTGCCACAATTAGCATCTGCACCTCGTTCACGTTGATGAACAAAGTAGCTAGATTGGTCCTAACGACAAGTACAAATATAAAAGTGAGTAGCAAGGTTACCCCGCTTTGTCACCGGGCGTGGTGAACTGCCTCTCGTTGTTGTTTTTTTCTCTCTCTCTCTTTCTCTCTTTCCAACTGAAGTTGGAGAGGCGGAAATTCGATCGGGGTCTGGCTCGAGGTCACGCGTGTAAATAGTAGAAAAAATAGTGTGGAGTAGCGAGCTAAGAACGTACTTCATAATTTTCTTGCTCATAAGTACTTTTTGTTAAATTATACGATGGTGTGCAGTCCAAATACGAATAAATTAAATACACGTGAGCACAAAAAAAAGCGGAGAGGGCGTTAAAAAGTGTTTAGATTTCTTAATGTAAAATTCTCGTATGTGCGAATATGTGAAAGTAAATGTGCACGAAAACATACTTGAAAATTAGTATATAATGATTTTGCATCTACATTGCGATGCCAGCAACGAGGTTCGCATGATTCTTATGTAGTAGAAAAAGAACTTTCGACAGCAGCGTGGAACGCATGCGTAATGATAGATCGCGCAACAAAAATAATCGTCTCGGATGCGCAAGCGCGTAAAAAATCGTTTGTATTCTAATTTTTTTTTCTAATTTCCAAAAGTCTCTGATTAACTCGATCCTTGTTGCGCTAAAAGTTTCGATTCCACGATCTCGTGCTTGGACGATTTAAATATTTATGAACATGTGCCATTTTTTTCCTTGTCGATGTCGAGTCACTTGATGAAAAAAAATTAAGAATTTTAAGCAATTCAAGTGATCGGATTGTTACAAAATTAATCATTCAAATTAAAGTGAAAATTCAACTAAAAAAGCACTTTCGATCAGTTGTTCGAAAGTGACAGTTCGTTTTTGTCGGCCCATTTTTTCGTGCAGTTAACCAACGGTCTGAGGATATAGTTATAGTCGTTGATAGGACTACTTTCCCATCATTTGATCCGCCATATTATTGAGTTAAAAAAAAAGAACAACGATTTCTTAAAGTAGAAGAAAAAAAAATGCAGTGAAAAGATAGTCTGTTAATTACGCAGAGGAAGCCTCGTCTTTGCTTCTTCGACGTTTTTTTTTGCCTGAGTCTAATCACGTGAAATTGAATGATGCTTCTAATTAAATCACAAATTTCTTTCAGTGACCAAAAATAATTGGCAGGAAGTAGCTCGTTGTTTTTAATAGAACAATGAAGCAGATTGCTATTTTAAAAAATATAGAAAAATGACTCGATGTCAAAATCTGTCAATTTTCAAATTGGTGCAAATTGGAATAAAAATATTGACAAAGTTCGTGCTCTTGAAAAACAGTGTATATTTTAACTCTTGACCTTATTTTATTCTTCACGCATAAATAACTTCTTATTATTTCTCTGACGTCACGAGTAATCAACACGAAGTATCGTAATCGAAGAAATAATGCGTCTCCCTTTCGCGAGCAGTATAGTTCGTCATAATTCTGTGACAAGTGCTTTTGACAACAATGGACCGTTCGTTTATGGAACGAAGACCTTTGGGTTTATTTTTATTCTTTATTATTGCTGTGCTTTGACGAAGAATTGTTCAATAAATGTCATAAATTCTCAGGATATTGTCAAATGGAACATTATCAATATTTCCTGTTCACGTAATCGCATTATCTCTCGAGTATATACTTTCATTTTTTTCATCACTAACCATTGTTGAAGTGATAACATTTTCTCGTTGCTATTTATCTGATAAGATCGTAACGACGAGATTTAAAAATAGAGAAGTAGTTTCAATTCGAAGCAATACTCTTTATTCGTTTATCAAGAACGATTTTGTATTGAAGAAAAAAAAAAAATTAACTCCTTTCGGAGGTGCTCGACAAAATCGTGTTTTGTAACGTTCACTTATACGAGCATAAATATAGATATGCGATTACGCTATTTGGCTAAGCACACAATAGGGTCAATCATCAGAGCCTAAAAGCTTGTATCTGGAAGAATTACCTTGAGGAGGGTTCTCGCTGCGATGTATTTTTGGTATAAATAGATTGACGAGGGCTTCGAAGAGGAGAATTAATCCTATCACTAAATTTTATAGCTATACAGCAACGAACCCAGCTCACAAAGGTACCAGTGTCGAAAGTTTCGTTCGAGCTATCTCTTGAAATGATCCAAGGAGTTAGGATCACTTTTTAACTTATTAGATTCCACCTTGAGATATGTTTTTTTTTTTCATGAGTAAGATTCGATGTTTCAAAAGTATTGTAGGCCACAGCAGGAAGTTTCGAATGACGATTCGTACGGTCGACATTAAAAATCGAACATTTTTTTAGCACGTGCTGAGAAGCCGATGGTTTAGCAGTGAAAAAAACTTTTATAAAGTGCTTTTTCTGTTATAAGATTGTAATAAATCGATTTGATTAATTGGTTCTTATAGAAATCTCGAGAACTTTATTATTTATAAGTCCTAATTTCTCGCAAATGTAGGATAATTATTCCACGTCACGAAAGAACCGTTGGTGCGAAACGCATAAGGGAATGAAATAAAACAAAATGCAAAATCAATTTATACGAAAGAGGAATGGACTGACTAACAATGGGAAACTTCCATATAGATAACTATTAAAAACAGTCACGTATGTATATGTGCGCAAGATAATCCGTGTCTAGAACGACGTCCACTGGATCATTGGTCTGCTCATCTATCGAACGATATTCCAAGAGACGTTCTTATCTCGCAAAGTTGAGGGAAAATCTCTGATAACGATTTGAGGTGGGGGGTACGATAAGAAAGAAGAGAAGGGGCAGGGGGAGTGATAATTTCTCGCACTCCATGAGCATATTCACTTAGAAGTTTGACAGTACAGACGCAGACTGTGTCTCGGACAGATCGCACTCGTCGATCTATGTTTTAATATAATTATCGAGGACGTAAATATCCCAGTCGCGTATTAGCTCAGATTTCATTTATCTCTTCAACACATACACATACAAAATACACATAAAAAATATTTAAAAAAAACAAAAAAAAACCATATGTTTACGCAACGTAAACCGAGCAGCGAATCGTTGGATTATAATTTGCGATGTAAAGTGAAAACAATTTTTTTTTTTTCCATTAAAACAGTGCTTGCTCATCGGGTCTGATTCTTTGTGAAAAGAAAAAAAATAAAAAGAAAAAACGTACCGTGGTGTGCTGCGTGAGAAAAATAACGAGTGGTGTGAGATAATGAATTTAGAGGTTATTGCCTTGAATTGTGCAAGTGGTTCAAACTCAATCATTTGACAAAAAGCAACGAAAATTCAACAACAATAATTATAATAATAATTATTTTGGTATAATTGTTATTATAATTATTGTTATTGTTATTTAAAATCAACAGACGAATGACTTTTCTATTCTGCGGTTTTATCTTCGACTCGTCGGACGAGGAGGAAACAACGAGACGATCGCAACAGCAGCAAAATCAAATGATGCCTGTACAATCGTCGAATTATAGCTGGCTGCCTGAACCAGCTAAGATTAATTTAAAATCATCGACTACTTGTAACACCTGGATGTCACCGTACACTCGAAATCAGGCCTGCCCCGAAACTTCACTTACCGAACGCACAAACGTTCGCGCTGGCCTCGTCGATCCAAACGTCACCGTTCTTACCGACGATAATCGCCTTTTACATAATATTCCAACGAGCATTAGCCCCAATTCCGGTACCTCCATCAACAATAATCTTCACTTGAATCATCAAAATATTCATAACAATTTACACCATCATCATATCAATTTGAATCATAATAATAACAACAACAATCGACACAACAATAATAATCATAATAACGGAAGTGGTATCGTCATACTGGATGGATGTCGACCACCGAGCGCCACTACGGCTAGAAGATTTCTCAAATGGTTCAGTCGCATCGGTCAACCACCCACGGAAAAGTCAGGTGGGCCTACCTTTTTCCGTAAGAATCACAATATTATTTTATTTATTTATTTATTTTTTCATTTACTCGTTTATTTATTTGTTCGTTTATCCATTCGTTCCATTCATGAACTCAGTTGATTATTTATTCATTTATTTGACAATTTGTCAATGTAATGCCCATTAAGAATTCTTATGGGAACCCATACGAACGTTTACGCAGTAGGCTCCATAAGATTTTTCCGTTTGGTATTTTAATATTATTCTTACTTATTTATCTTTCGAACTTTGAGTATGCAAAGCAAAAGCAAAGCAAAGAATTTTGATTACGATTAAATGGTGAAAAAAATCATTTCTTGGAGAGTCCGTGATTCAGTGGCCACTTATACGAGGTGAAACATTAAACTATGAATAAAAAACGAGAAAAAAACATTTGGTAGATCCGTGGTCGTGGCGTTTCGTCTCCCAAGTAGACTTTTTTGGAAGACGAAGTGAAAGTAAATTGTACAGTGGCCCGTAAAATTGACTTTCCTGTAAACAATTCTTTAGGATAATTTGCGGTATCGTTCGATCATAACCAACACCATGTTTGTTGCTCTCTTATCATCACGAAACTCTTTGATACTTGAAGTTTATTGGAAATAGTTGTTTCACGGTGATTATATAGTGCGATTAATAAAAATGAAAAATATGTTGTCGATGGTCGTCAATAGGTGAGAAGCATCAACTCCTGGTCTTGTGTTTAGTCTGGAGTACTGAGCGATCATCAGACAGTATCAAAAACACGAGATGGATTCTTGCTCGCTGGAGCAAACACTCGAGAGTCTCATCTTTCTCTTTCACGTTCTTTCTCTCTTCCGCTTGTTCTCTTTCTCACTCTGTATGTTAACGGGCCGCCTGGCCCCAATAACTGGGCCGGAAAGAGGATGAACCGTAAACTCGATAAATAAACATTAGATCGCACGCACTGGAAGCATTTGCTTTTTCTCTCTCTCTCTCTCTCTCTCTTCATCTCTTTTTTCTGGCCATATACATGATATAAATTTTCTGACTGACATACAATCGCATAATGTCAGGATAATCCAAAGCAAAATAAATATCCTTCGTGATGATCCTCGTTGCTGCTTCTCTTTTATGCACAAGTTACACACGCAATTGACCAACTTACAGGCCAGATTCACCGATGCATCAGGAATTTCCGCTTCGAATAGTCCCAATATCAAAGCTTTGCTGTCTTCTACCAAAAATCAAATAAACATCCTCATTGTGATGACAGTTCATGATTTATATTTCCTGATAGACATCGACGTTTCGGCCTCCATTTCAGCCTCGTTTTTTCACCCTTTCAAGGTCATGTTTGAAGCTCGTTGCATTTACGTGTTTTTATATCAATTCCAATAAAAAGTAAGATTAGAATCAATGAATTAATCTTCGCACCTTTATTGGGCATGAAAAAAGTGATTTTTTTCCAAGAATCTAGATTCTTGCATAAAAGTACTTACTTCTAAATTTTTTTGCCATTATAAACTCTGTCGATCGCATTCCCAGTGACGTAACCTTGTGTTGACCTCGATGACGAATAAAAAATTTTATTAGTCGATTAATTTGCGATTAATGTCTCGAAAAATTGAGTCGAATATTTTCCATGTTCTTTTTCAAAGATTTTTACGTTTAATTGAAAATTTTTCAATTGAACAATTTCTAGAGCAATGATCGAAATCGAAATGCGATTTTTTGGTCGTTTCTTTACTTTGAATCCTTGTTTATCGTATCAATAACTTCAGTATTTCCATCGTTTTATTTACACAACGATTGCACATTATTTCTTTTTTCGCCTGTTCACGTTTGCAAGTTTCATTTTCATTATAAGGAGGACAAATAGGAAATTTCAAATCTTATTGTTCTTTTTAATCGATGAGTGAGTTCGAGGAGGATTGATTCTCGATACGAGGCCAAATTCGAGTCCGGCTAAGAATTCTGAGTGAAGGCAAAGTCGTTTATTTTCTATGTCAAGCCGAATATAAAAGCTGGGCCTTTCTACACACATATATATGTCATCATGCACACATACACACACACGCGCGCGCTTCGATATATGTGTCAGAGCCGCTAGCCACAAGTATAGTGTACTATATTCGAGTACCCGAGCAAGAGCGATGGTTCGCACATCTTATACGCTATTTTGTAGAGACATGTATATGGGCCATTCGATACCGATTCGAGAAGCATCAGAGCCTAAAATTTTTCAATTTTTCTGGAAATTTTAAACATTAACAGAGAGCTCTATGAATTTTATTCAGTTTTTCTTTAACCATCAACTCGTTGGTTGTGATGAAATTTGTTTCAGCATACCATTTTTTTTTCTTCTTCAAATGACTGTAACTCTTTGTACAATGAAACAAATTGAGCTACATTTTTCTTCAAAATTATGGTTTGATTGTACGATTCAAACAATAAAAAACCTCGATTTTTGGGGCTTTGGTTTGGATTGAAAAAAAAAGCATAATAATTAAGAATACGATTGTCAATCGGTCGTTCGTAAATTTTTGTAAACTTTGCGATGAAAAAAGAAAATCGAATTTTGGGGAAAAATGATCAATAGGTCTTGTCGGACCCATGTCGAATTTTTATCGAATGCCCCATACGGATACACACACATGCAGCATTAGTGGCCACTTTGATGTATACGACTTTCCTCGTCGCTCCATTTCGGCCGGGCGATTTTTTCGCTCGCTTCCTTGCTCGCTCGCACTTTACAGTTAGTCGACACGACCACTCGTAGCGTGCAACTTTGTGCCAATATATGACGCCACTTCTTATTTAGTTTATATAAATATATGTATCCTCTTAAAATAATTACAAGCTAATTTAGATGCAAACTGTGTCCTTGATTATCATTATCAATCGGTATTAAAGAGTGAAGAAACGAAAAAAATTAATTAGTAAAAAAAAATTGGGTGACTCGTTAAATCTCATTTTCCAACGAATGAGACAAGAATTATCAGTGATTCAAAGAATTATTTCGTCAATTAAAACTATCCTTGATATTGAATTTTCGAATTTCCGTGAAATGTTACGACTTTCGTCTACGATTTCAAGCTGGCCTTGACCGTTTTGTCAAATTCGTGTTTCAAAGTTCACGATTTCGTATTCCTGGGCGAATAAATCGTGAACTTTAACTAATTAACTGGCACTAATTAAAATGGTTTTATGCCCGAGAGAATTGGATTCATTATGAAAGAGGCTTGGTCTGGTTTTTTTTTTTTTTTTCAATTCCAGAACACCAACCGAAATTGTTGAGCCTATTTTTATTCTTCTTTTTAATCACCTCCCGTAAGCATTAATGAAGTAAATCGCTGCGTTTCGTACTGATTATTATACCTGCGCGAAATATTTTTTCATACGAAAAAAAAGTATGTCTCTGTCCGTGTCTAAAATATCACAATAGATATTTACGTGTACGCTATTCTGTACGTTTCTTGAGATCACATACCAACATAGAATTGTATCTTTTTTTCTCCCACGCTTCTGAATGGAGGACATTCGCAAGCAGGTATTGCCAACATCGTGCACAACGGTATGAAATTCCCACAGATATGAATATATACGTGCTCTTGTATAATATAACGCGAGCAAAGAGGGGAATGGATTTCAATTTAATTAGAACAATCGTCAAAGTGATGATTAACGTAACCTCGAAACATGCCAAAGGAACTTATAACTTTTTTTTCTTTAATATTAACGATCGGGTCTGCAACCTATTAATTAGAATAAACGAATTTCAACAATATTCGATATTTCATTCGATTAGAGTTTCCATCATTCTATAATTTTTAAAAATCATTTAACAATAAAAAAAAAAAAAATTCCACTACAAACAGATATTCGAGCTGAGGTGTCGTCATCAGTTTATCAAAGAGACGAGATCATAATGAACTATTTGAAGATAATTCGTTTAGGATAAGCAGATAATTCTCAGGTAGACACACGGATCGTTGCTCCAAAATCGTTGAATCATAAAAATAACTAATCACCATTAGCAGGTCGTTAGCAGTAATTACAGTCTACCAGCAGCCATTTGTTTATCCATATATGTTCGTACAATATTTCAACGTGGTACAAAACCATATGATGTTTGGAATCATTAAAACGTCAAATTCTACTGGTTTACATGAAAAATTGAATTTCCTTGAACAGGCACGATCTCTCAAGAACAAACATCATTCTCAGAGACGCGACAGGGCCTTGTTTAAAAGTTTTCAGATGTTTTATAAACCCAAGTTACTTCATATCAATAGGCACACACTTCATTTTTACTTGCGACTGCTCGGTTTCTTAGCGAGGTCACAAACATAGTCGCTGTTTAGGTGCGTACGCAGGCTCCACACATTCACGATTATAC
The DNA here is from genome assembly GCA_013761285.1 of Campoletis sonorensis. Lineage (NCBI taxonomy): Eukaryota > Metazoa > Arthropoda > Insecta > Hymenoptera > Ichneumonidae > Campoletis > Campoletis sonorensis. The sequence goes on along the minus strand of JACEOJ010005830.1, from coordinate 76,716 downwards.
ATTAACACAGAAACTGCGTTTCTTTTAACTGGCTCCTACTAAAGTTTCGTGTACGTGCTTATTGCGGGATAAGAAAAAAAGAGAAAGAGCCCTTGATCGTGTGTTGCCTTTGCTGCTATGACTTAGATGAGGCGTGGGCACGAAAACGTGCTTAACACACTTTATAGTGTGTGTGTGTGTTTTTTTTATATTCATTTTTTATTTACTTGGTTTTTATTTTATTTTTACATCTTTTTTTTTCTTTATACAACTACGAGATCAACTACGATATATTTTATGTATAACGATCATGGCAAAATCGAGGTGGACTGTCGTCATCCTACGACGATGAGAACTTATATATTTTGCCTCGAGGACGATGACGATCATCACCATTACGTACCATTATCACTAATACTTTACAAGAGTCGACAGACTCTTGACAAGCCCCCATCAAGGTCGCGATCACTACATTCGTCCCTTCCTATTACTTTACACACTTTTAAATACGTATGAAAATTAGTCGTGCATACAAGCTGGAAAAAAAGGGATTTTCTAGTCTCTGGGCTCGTGATTTTTATACTAAGCTTTTCGATGGTGGCTCGGATCAAAATCCAAAGAAATTGCAGTTTTTACATTTTTTTGCACCTTTTTATCTTCATTTGAAAGTTTCATTATTAAATTTTATTCCAATGCCATTTTTGTCATGGATCATTTTTTTCGTTATCGAAAAATGCAGAGAATGGTGCTAATTAAACTCTATCATTGCGTACGATGAACATTTTACACTGCGAAGAGACGATTCGGGTCATTAACTCCCCACTGTGAGGTTAACGTTCGAAAAATTTGATTGTAGGCTTCTAGAGTTAGTATCGTCTCGTAATAACGTGATAATCTGCATTCTTGATACAGCGTAACGCTTCAATTGACACTTTAGTACAATATCAACTTTTCATGTTATTCCAAACGTGTTATCGAATTTAAGGCCAAGATTAAGTTTAAGTTTGAACCTAAAACTTGTTGGTTCGATATTCCAGTCTAACAAAAAAGCAGTCATCCTGGTTCTAGTTCATCTCAATGCTTGAGTTGATCTTAGCTTAACCGTAAAATGAGCTAATCAAGCTCCAAAGGACTCTTTAGATTATGATAATCTACCGACCTGCGTAAACGCTTAACGTCGGAGTCACGTTAAAAAGTCAACTCACCGGTTAATTGTCAAAAACTTGGATGTGTCTCGTGGCAAAATTTCAAAAATTTTAGATATGATATTTTTCAGAAAAATAGAAAATATATGAATAATTTGAAAAACCTTAAACAAAAATGAAATATTTTAATTTCCCACGGTGCAAATCCCAATAAAATTATTGCAAACAATAATTGGGCGCAAAATATAAACGTAAAAGAAAATAAATAAATAAATATTTCGAACCTGCTGGTGTTTTGGATGATAAAACATGGTTTAGGGTAACGGAAGAGAATGTTTTCGAAAATGTCACCTCATATGGTTCTCGAATGTTGAAATGTATGCATACTTATGAATAGTTTTGTTGAGTTTTGTGCATATGAGAAACTCGAATGCGTGATATATCGCTATGTCGATATATACGTACATGAATAAAATTAAGCGTGAATATGTATATATAAAAATGTGAGTGTATTCATTGCGTGGAGAGTGCGGTGGGTTGCGTCACACATATGCTAGTATAGTAAGTATCCTCGTCCGTCGAAGTGGCTGTCGTTGTTGCCCGTTGGCTCGGTCGTGGTCCCCCTGTCAGTAGCGAGTTAGTCAGTCACGCTCGGACACACGCGGGATCAGTCTATACCGTAACACGCGGTTCTCTTCCAACCGATTGTATAAACCGTTTTGGTACGCTTGGATTAAACGTTCCAGAGAGACCGAGAGAGAGAGAGAGAGAGGCTTCGCAAAATCATTATCACCACAACTAGTTTAACGCGAAGAAGGATTAAGAGTAAAAGAATTAAAAGAAAAATACAAAAGGAAAAAAAAAGGAATCGAAAAATATCGTGAAACCAGCAAAACTGGATTTACGGCAGTGATTACGTCGCCGCGTATATACAGGTGTATAGTTAACCTGTTGCCGATACAAGCGGTGCAAAATAGTCCGTGACAGAAGCATTCGAGAATTCGTGAAAGTACAAGGCGCATCTTGCCATTATTTTTCTCCGAGTGTGTACGTACTTTTTGAGTGTAAAAAATTAGAAACAAAAACAAACGAACGAACGAACAAAAAAAAATCAAAATACTCGTGTGCTATTGAATTTTCTTGATGTCATCGAAACTCGATATTCTCCCGAGAGAATTTTCCTCTTCAGTTTTATCTTCTTTTCTTCTCTCGCCTCATTCTTTCGACTCGCGATGCGAGATATCCCACTGGTAACTGGATCTCCATGGTTCACGAAGAATTGGCGTATTCTTTCGTCACGATACATCGGGGATAAAATGTTATCGTGCTACACTTGGGTTTAGTAGAAGAAAAGAAAAATAGAAAAAATGGGCGAAATATAAGAAACTGAATGGAATTGAAAAACGAAGAGAGAAGAGACGAACAAGAGACTGAGGGAAAGAAGGAATCTTTCGCGTTGCAAAGTGTCGAGGACACAATGGTTCTTGTGTTTCATTCGTGATAATATATATATATATATTTTTTTTTTCATTTATGTGTATATGTGGGCTGACGAACAACTGGGAATCTCCGCTTCGTGCTTGGCAGATTCACCGTTCCATGGTCTGCTCACGGGTTCGCGTTATATGTGTTTTATGCTATACTACCGGATTTACACTCATATATATATAAAATATATATATACTCACACGTCATATACTTCTGGATTGCTAAGAAGTTAGGAATGAGCTCCGAATTATACCTGTGCTTGTGTGACTATAGAAGATTTCATAGAGCGTTGTGAGACACGTCAGTCTCAACAGCAGACATCGAACTCGTGCCGCGCACGGACTTTCTATTTTTTTTTTTTGTGTGATTTTTTTTTCTCTTTATTGTCCTCTAATCACGACAGCGTGACGGTAGCCCGTATGGAACGTCCGCGTATATAGCATAAAAGAGATAAATTCATAGACACATGTGTGCGTGCTTGTAAATATAGCATCGGCCTCCTCTTTTTTATTTTTTATTATTTTTTTTTTTCAAATTAATTTATTATCCTATTGTACGTTTTAAAACGTACGCAAATTACTGAACGAATGAAAAATCCGGAAACGTCAAACGCTACTGGTGACAGGGGCCAGATGTACAGCTCGGAAATTCTCAAGACTCTGTGGACCAAGATCGGCCAAATGTGTGGTTACATCACTTGTGCCAAATCCTATCTCTCAGGTTCGTTCAATCAGTGACTATAGAGCTTTTGAAAGTCAAAGAAAACCGTTATTTAATTGATGTCAAAGTTTTGATGTTTTTTTTTGTTCTGTCTTATTCTTTCACTGTTCCTCAAAAGTTTATTCGATGACTCAAACACACCGAATGTCATTTAGATTATCGTTTATTTTATTTAATGTCTCGATGCTATTAAGATATTTTCTTTTTAATGAGACATGATAACGGCGTTATTTGAGCAATTATCATTCATTTCGGTTCTCACATTTATCTAAAATATCGTTCAACGTTCTGTGTTTTTTTTGTTGTTGTTGTTGGTATAAACGCTATGAAAGTCGTGCGTTTTGCTGGAAATTTCAAGCGGTTTTAATGCCATGAGAAATAGGTCAATTTACTTTTATTGTCACAGAACTTGAGTTGTTTTATTCTGTAAAATTTGGTACCAGAGATTAAGAAAAGTGAAACTACGATCGAGGTATTATTTTGTGACTTTTACGAAATATCGTCTTCCTTTTGTCATTTTTGCTTAAACTTTCACTCGTTTTTCTCGTATTCATTAGGTTTTTCACTATTTTCCTTTTTTTTAGTTATATAATGTCTCTCACTGTTTATTACTCGAACTGGAGTTTATTGTTGTACATTGAAAGTTTAAGAAGCCACAATGTGACGATGACTACGTTCAGGAAGTGAAAAAGCTGAAGTTTCAATGATATTTGGTAGAATAGTAATCGAGGTGTCTCCATTGATATTTCAAAGAATAGTTGTCATAAATGTTATATTGAGGATAAGCTCAAATAAGGCTGTTTAAATCGACGACAAATATGTCGAATCTTTTAACAACATACATCCTCTTGGGAATTACCAATTTTATAAACTTGTCGTTACAGAGATATTGTCTGCCTCTATATATTTTTGTCACACCTCTGTCAAAAGTCTTTGTTGTGGAGTGTTTGAAAAGGTGATAAAAATGGGACATATATGTCGATTTCTATATTGACTGAATGATAAAAATTGAACAAAAAAAGAAACACCTTAAAACTCGTCATTAAGCCCTTTTGTTTCTTAGTGGTTTCGATACGTGTGACATTTGATAGGAAAGATTAAGTGGTACTTGAGCTCTTTGCAGTGCTGTTTGAAACGTGACGCAAAAGAGCCCACACTGTTTGTCTGTGAAATCGGGTCTCGTTATTTTATTCGATCGTTCACTGCTGGTCGTGCGTGCCGCGAATTAAACGATCATCGGGAGAGCTGCTCGCGGGTATAGCGGTAATACCACAAAGTTGGGCACAGGGGCCTCATGCATGATCCAGGTACACATTGTTGTGTATTCGCCCCCATAGTCTCAATCCACAACACACACATTTATATTTATTATAGATAAACATATACACATGTCCCTGTAATTGACAAATATCTTCACTTACGTGTATATATTCGTGTAAACGCGATCGAGCTCAACACTACGATTTGTACTCTTTCGCCCACTTGTATGTCCGAGTCCTCCATACAACTCGCAAAGCCCTGGAGTTAGGAGTAACTGTTGTTCGAGCGATCGATATGCAGCTCTTGCGACTCCAAGTACAACGTCGTCTTGCTTTTCCATTGCATAGGCATTATTCTACAGTAATACACACGCATTCATTCAGAATTCTTGATTTTGTCATCGCGAGACTTGTCAAATTACTCGTAACCTTCAATCTTCTAATTTTCCACATTCTAGTCAGTCAGTCTTCGATGACGAGGTTAGTCCATAGTATAGCGAATTTTCATTCGTCCGAGTATAACTGTTGAGGTTTGATCTCAACTCGTTTTATTGATTTAATTTTTTTTCTATTCGTACATCGTTTTTATGAATTATAAGTCTTTGTGTGCAATTTTATCACGTGTTGAAAAAAAACTCTTAAACAATCAGACTGACTCTCGAATGCTTCAACAAAAGGCTTGAAAGGACAAGCTCCAGTCTTTTACATTCGATTTGGTATATCAAGTAAACATTTCGACCGTGCTTTCAAATTTCCCGTATGCTGGCGACGGGCTTAGAACTCAACGTTTTTTTTTTAAAGGTCTGATTAACTTTAGATCGAGCCCGCAGGCTTCGAATCCATCTGAGGGTTTCCTCGAAAATACTGAAACCTCCACTGGAATAAGTTCCTGTCCCTTTGAATAAGAATTCATTCCGTTACTTCAATTTTACGTCTCTCCAATGTCCAATGGAGTCGTAGAAAATTGCAGGAGTTTCTACAGTGAACCTCGATATGCTTTGAGCACTGAATCATCTCTGCAGATATATATATATATATATCGATGACTTTTGATCAATGTGTGCGCATCGATTTATTCAGTGTATGAGACTCGATCGATCCAGGCTCTCACGAAATTTTGACTTTACTGTATTAGTAGCGGGTTTTTGACGTTATACTAATCTTCATGTATACTTTATAAGTACGATATTACTATATGACTGGCGAACATGGAGCGCAGGAACCTAGTCGACCTCCCTCGTAATATACCTCCCACGTTCTGTTTCCGAGTTAGCGAGTCACGACTTTTAGCTCTCGTACACGCGCATCGTATAGCAACAACATATAGTGAGATATATAGAAGAAAAGGTAGATTATATACAAGCAGGAGACAGAAAAGTTGATATTGTGTACGTCTCGTCTCTTCAAAGCCATAAAATGCAGTGCGCCATAACTCTTTTCGCGAATTCTATCTTCATTTTTGTTGCTGTTATTGTTGTTGTTCTTTTTTCTTCATATTCTTCCTCATTTTTTTTTTTTAGTTTTTTATATCTTTGTCACGAGATCGTGCGTGACTCGTGCCACTACGAGCTATTTTCCTTCCAGCCTATTTATCTATCTTCCTCTCTTTGTGCTCTCTTCTCTGATTTGCCATAACAACAAATGAATACGAAAGACCAAGTCGCTTTTCCCAAACGAGACGATAACCATTCGAGACGATCTGTTGCATACAGCTCGCTACGTGCTCTCGTTCCTCCTTTCGTTTCGCGTTCGTTGACTCTCCTTTTGCTACAAATAGCTTACAATATCTTATTGTTTTTTTTTTTTTACTATTTCTCTTTTTTTATTCGTTTTTTCTTACTCATGGGGGATATCGTGTTTGCAACGTTATGTGTTGTTGATTGATTCAGGAGCATGACTAGGAAGTATCTTGCATATCGTTGCCGTGGGCCGATAAAGAGACAAGTTTCACCGACCATATTAAATGGATTCGGGATTTATGTGTAACGTGAAGTACAGAGTGTGAAAAAGCCTCAAATTTCGTACCGCTTTGTCCCAGACATTGACAAAATGGTATTACGATTTTTTAAATGTTTACAAGGGAATTATTTCCTGGTTACATTTATCTGCAGATTACGTGTCACTGGACGATAAGCTTCGTTTCCAAATTCTCTTTTGTTTCTATACAATCTTAGTAACACAAGACGTTAAAAAAAATATATATATATCGTAAGAACGTTGTGTCACATTATCGGTACCATCGCGAGTATGAAAACGCCATTCGTTTATTATTAGCTTTTACGTGCATATTGCGTAAAAGCTTATTTAAGTTTGTAGATGGGTGCGACTAATCTCCATAATGTATAAAAGCACTTGCTTCGTCGATGACGAAAGTTTTTTTTTATTATTGCCACAGGGGCTCTTATATTTATTGATAGGTTCGCGTTGAGGTACGCGATCGATCAATTAAACGATCGATGATTTCATTGCCTTTTGTATTTAATGGTCTTAATCTTGATGTTCGTACATAATTGTGATGATAAAATCGATAGTAATAAAAATAATGATAATACGAATAATTTAGGGTTCTTAAATAATAAAGCTTTTATAATCTTCGAGATTCGAGGGTTTTACTGTATGAATACAAAACTACACAATAAGGTGAAGGAAGTAGTGAATGTCACTGAAATACGGAAACCATCGATCACTCACTAATCGAAGATAGCTGGACAATAACATCCACAGCAGACAATGTATGGTTAACATGACAAAACAATCAAATACACAACCTGGGAGTTGACTTGGACATTTATTATGAAAAACATACTAAACACACAAGTACTTACTTGAGTGCCCTGAAAAGCAAACGTGTCCGAGTATCGTACGATCACTGCTGACAAGACAATAGAGAGCATTATCGTTCGGATAGCACAATCTCAGAATAGAAAAAACCAGAAACACACACACACATTGGTTACAGAGTTTTATAGCCATTCAGATTCTATTACGAAAAAATTCCCGACGTCTGAAGTAAAAACTGCGATTTCCCAAGAAAATGGAGTCCATAGAACGAAAAATTGAAATTCTTTTATCCAAAGACTGTTAATTATAAAAAGATGTTTTGATAAATTGAAGTAATCAGCAGTGATTAATTCAATTTATAGATGTAACAAACTCTGATTGATATTTTTTCGCTCCAAACGCCATATCTTAAACACTTGAATGTGATGTTTGAGTGATATTCAAGTGCGTGCTAACTGTCTGCAGATATTGATGAAAAATAGTTGTCAATTATATAAATAGATAACACTTTAAATCGCGCGGTGGTGAAGATTGTAAGTTCTTGTGTGGAGATCTTAATGCGAGCCTTGCTACGAAAATATTGAGATATACCTTTTCAAATATTCTATCAAAGTATCGATAGTAAGGCAATGGTAATTATGAAATATCATCTTCTGAGATCTCTTAATTATATCCCGCATTATAGAATACTCCGTTAGTAATTGCTCTCGGACGCGCGTTCATATCGGTTCATTTTCAATTGAGCATCGCTCGATAATCTCGGTGCACTTTGCCAACACATTAACGTACCAACGAATCCCTATATACACAGATATCGTCACAGAGAAATACGCAAAGATCTGGGTCGATGTGACTCTGCGACTAGTTATTTCTCTTCTCTTTCTCTCTATTCTTTTTTTTCTTTTTGTTTTTTTTTTTTTTTTTTTTTTTTCGTTACTCTCCTCGTGTTCATTACAACGATGCTACGTCTGCTACTTGTACACTAACTGCCGTTCCATCTCATACATGCCCCGTGTTCAATTAGAGTTAATACTGCGGAAAACTCTCGAGTGCCTGACTATTCCATTCCATCTCTTGTCTATTAGCAATGACGAGAGCCTTGTCTCTGCGGAGGCTAAACCGCATGATTCAAACAACACTCGAGCAGCGCTGGACGATGCAGCATATTTGCATAACAAATATTTTAACGATTTACTTATGACGTGGAACCAATTTTACTCGTTCCGAAAGGCTTAGATACGAGATTTTGTAGATATAAAATATTTCGACTGAAGACACTCTTTATTTATGATTTATAAAAAGATAATTTAAAAAAAACACACTGTTAAGATGATAAATGTAACTCCGGTTGATTAGACGATGACCAGGTGGCATTTGAAGACCTTATCAAAATTGTACAAGTTCTTGAAGGTCGAGTCAAGAACATTCAACACTCACTACTCTCGTGGATTACGAAATCCTACTTTTTCAACGGCCAAATTATACCTGACGACTTCTTTCGAATTGAAATTGACACATTACCAACTGTAATGTCTCCCGCAATCTTCAAAGATTTAAATAGTACGAATAAGCTGACCTCGTCATTTCCGACACTAGCAACAATATCCAATCGGAATAGTCGAGTGATAAGCGATACGACGCTTTAGCCTTGAGCATGTAGTCGTCGTGTGTGCGATACCGATTGGTTTCGTTGAGGGCTAGATTTGTTTTAACGTCTGGCACGTGTTATACCGACATCCAGCTCCTTATTTACTTCAACAAAATATGAGCATTTTCGTGTATTTTACGATCAATACCACTGAATTCCATGCCATGCCATGTCAATCGAAAAATCATTAGCATAAGCAAATTTCCATTAAAACTGCTCGACGTAGATCCTCGTTAGTTGACCGTTTGTATTTACGTGTATTTTCACACGTGAACACATATTCGATGAGCAGGAATAAAGAAAACTGATAAAAAGTCTCCAGCCAAGTCCGAAATAATGGGAATCGTATGCTTTCTTGTTTGATTCTAAACCTCGAGATTCCACAAACAATTTTTTTGCTTCGAAACCCTAAACTGGGACAAAAAATGACCCCATTCCTGTAAATGACCCTAGAACGTGAATTTGATAAATGCTTCATTAATGGAAACTCATGTGAAAGAAAAAGTGTTTGGAGAAAATGGAAAAATGATTGAGTGATTAATGTTTTCTCTGGGTAACTTTTTACCCCAGTGTAGCCTTCTCTGGTCAAATTAGATCCATGTCGATCTTCGTCAGGTTTTTATGTTGAGTGTTAAGTCATGACTTATGCTTGTGATATGAGTTATCGTATGACATTAGAGCATTAGAGGATCGTCAACGACAAACCCCGGTTGGTACAGGTGGCTGTCGATAATTTCTGGGTTTGTTGGATGTTCGAGTTCCTGCGAATAAATCGTTAATAGGAACATCCATTATCGTAAAAAAGGGGCTTTTTGAGTGATCGACTGCGCTAGACAGCAGTAGATGTGAGGCTCGGTGGTTGCCCATCCAAGTAATGGCCATAAGTACTGCAGTTTGACTTGGAAAACCGCCAGAGCCGCACAACAACTGAACATTTATACTTCCGATGCCTGCTACTACGTTACGTGCTTTGCGGACAAATATTCAGCACATCGTCGATGCGGTGCTCGTTGAAAAATATGCTCTGTTGCAAAATATATTTTACTCTTGAGATTTAACGACCTTTCAAAGATTTCTTTAAGCACATAGCAAACAATTCGTTAAGTTAATTAAGCCATTGGTATACATTCGAATATACATATTTTCCAAGGCTTTTCAATTACTCGAGCTGCTTTTCTCATCAATAACTCAACGACACTCTTCATTACTTACGTTCGTTAATTGATTTTACTTCGATTTTACAGTCGGTCTATACTGAAATAGGAAAGTATGTGGCAATTTATCTTCTAAATGATAGTTCATGAAGCAATTTCAATCATTTTTACGTTTTTAAAGTTCGTTTCGGTTTACAATCAAACGGTTATTGTAAAAAGATGTTTCTTGAAGACTTGAGACAAACAAAAAATGAGAAATAATCAATAAAAACAATGCAAATGACGAAATCACTTATTGGCACTATTTTTTCATATCGAATCTTTATCAAATTCTTATCAAAACTTCCATCGAATGAAGTTTGATAATAATTCCGAGCAGAAAATCATGTGTCCTTATATAATTGATTTTTCAAGTTATTATTATTTCCACAAACGCGTGATGTTTTGAAGGTGATCGTGAAATAAGAATCGAAACAAAACGATTCAAGAAACGAAACGATTTATGGCTGATAAAAAATAGTCGTGTTCGATCTACGTTTCGAAATAGAAATTCTTCCGGGTACATGGACAGCAAACACTTTTCAGCCTGACTGTATGCCAATGTGTACAAAATTGTTCATATACGTTTAGTTGTTGAGCATGTCTGTGTACAGGCACGTCAGTAGGTCCACATTGATGTGAGTTTATAAATATATTTGCTATACGCAACCTTGCTGATCTGCGCCTGATAAATTTTCAGGTGAAAACACACTCGCGTGTGTTCAATTCAACAAACTCTTCGCACTGATACGTATCGACGAGATATACGTTTCAAGAGCACAGGTTCAAGTGTACATGCGATCGTTGCTGTTGTGGGAGATAACGAGATGTGATACTAGCCACGTCCGTTCAGGGCATGTGATAACGTTATCGATACTTTTAACTCAAAAAATCACGAAAAAAAAAAAAACAAAAAAAACTACGAAAATACATCGCACTTTGTTTGGATACAAAAATATTATCTCGCGAGGGTAAATATTCTTGAAGAGATCGCGTTGATTGTTGCTCTTTGCAATAATATAATGTGATTTTTATTCTACATTGTAAATCCCTAATTCAGAGTGAAAATAGTTGTCATATTTCTATGAAAGAAATGAGTGTGTGGGAATTCCTTTGAAATTTAATTCATAGTGTGTTTTGACACATTTTAGGCTCGCTGAAAATCTCCTCGTTATCATGAATGCGTCACTGATGTAATAAGTGGTTTTTGGAATGCTCGGAATTTCATGCTGATGGATAATTTAAAATTTCATTCACGCAACAGCAAACGTTGAAATGAACAAATTTTTATTTTCATTAGAATAAAAAAAAACAACAACAACAATTTTCTTTTCTTGGCTCATCATTATTTTTTCCACATCCTGGATAGTCGCTAAGTCATTGTTCACGGTAGCCTTCGGTTTCGCGTTTCCGGTTAGACGAACCGAGAATCCAGAGTTCTCTTCTTTCGTGCTACGTATGCTATGCAGTGCGGAAACTTTTGGAACAAAAACAGAGAGGACTGTGAAAAAAAAGTGCTCCAATTTCAATGGAACAATGGAGTTGCGCACGCGAATGAGAAAGATTCGTCAAGAAATGACCAAGTGTACGATGATGACGTGAACTATTTCGACATTTTGAGAAATCGATTGATTAAAATGAGACTAAAATAAATATAGAAGCCTTTTTCAGTACCAGTCTTATTCCAACGCATTGAATAAACATTTGACAAAAAGAAAACTCACAGCTTATCGATCACCCAACCAAAAGAATTGCCTCTATCCATACAAATTGTTATATAAATACATCGATGGGCTTTCCCCTGAAAAAACGTCAAACCTTGACAGCTTTTTCCAGACACCATTCCTAAGATGCGTAAGGTTCCAAAGAATCCTCCCCATACATCATCTTTATCGTCGATGTCCTCGAAGCATCGTGTCAGACGCTCGAAATTGTCTACTCCATCACCCTCTCTCGCGTTCGACTTAATACACCACGAACCCTTCGCGCAAGGATCTGTTCGACCTCGCATGAAGCCAAATCTAGGCCGTTGCCGTGGCGACGTAGACCGACCATCGACATCGAGGATTATCGCGATGAAACGAACGCAAAGAAGCGAGGGATATGGCAAGAATATAAAATAAAGTGAAAGAAAGAAAGAGAAAGAATTTAGATAAAAGCAAGATGAAGAGAAAAGGGAATAAACGTTAAGTGCACGGGTATACGCGTGAGAAAAAAAAAACTCGCCCGAGTTATTCCAAGTTTGAGACCTAGCCTTCGAGAAATACTATATATCGTTCGAAGTATAGTTTAGTAATAGTGCGCGTAAAGTGTATGGGTGTCAAATATCTTTTTATAAATTATTCTGAGCGTCTGTAATGATGTCTTCCAAAGTAATCGCCCGAGTAGAGTTCAACCTGAACAAATATCAGGCCCCGATCGGGTTAAAGTGAAAGATGTGGTTGAGAAGAAAAGCAGCTCATCAGATCGAAATCGGCTCAGAATAGTCGGTGATAATATGCATTTTAGAATATGCAGAAAAATGATGAAAAATTCAGAAATTCGTGATTCGGTTTTGGCTAGAAATCTGATCGAGTTTTAATGAGATTTAATTTCTTCAATTTTAACATCGAGAACGTTCGTCATGGCTGCACGATCGTGTAACATTTCTGTTTTCCTCAGATGCCCGAACGATTACACAGAGTGTGGAATTTCTTTGCATATTGTTTTTTTTCGCTGAAAAATTTCGTAATTAAGAAATTTGCTGCATTTGAGTAAAAAATCAAATGAATTTTCGGTCATGTTTCTTTGCTTCCCACGCAAATGAGCGGTAATTTTATTTGAAGAAATATAGAATAAAAATAAAATAAAAATAAAGAGCGGCTGGAAAATCCATGGTAGATAACTTCAAAGGTGCGCGTGATTCGAATCTCGACGGGGAAGTAGAAACGGACCCTGATATGGTCCGCCGGTGGCGAGTCAAAGAGAGTGGAGAGTTGGACGCGGGAGTGCGAAACGTTGGGAGAGTCAAAAGCGTATAGTAACGGAAAAAGCCGCGGGATCGTTTAACTGTATGTGAATATTTTTTACCAAACAGCTTTTTCACGTCCGGATCCATTTGGCTGAGGTTTTAGTTTGTTTCCGTTTGAATATGCACATTTTTCTACTTATTTACACATCCATTCCCATTCGGATACAACATTTTTTCATCATCAAGTTTTTTTAGTTACTCGAATACTTAGAAGATACGAATTTTCAGTTTGAACAAAATTTCTGGTAAAAAAAAATTGCTCACCAGTAATGGCGACTGACTTTTTTGTTACGTGACCTACTTTTTTACACTTTGAAAAACATGATTTTATCACTAAACTCGATGTTGATGGTCGAATTGTTGTCTTTGAAAATTTTGATTGAAAAATTCATAACTAAGGAGTACGAATTATTGTTGAATTTTGAAAAAATTATCAAAACTGCTGCAAGCTTACGAAGTACAATGGCAGACGTCTAGTTTGTCTTGAAACAAATTTTAAAAAAGAAAGTTGCTCCCGATGTGAAAGTGTCGGGCAAAATTCATTAGCAGGTGTTAGCGTTTTATAACGTCGTTTCAACACACGACACAAAAATAAAACTGCAATCGATAAAAGTGCCAAATTTATTTGTCGACAGAGGCGATATATCACTCGGTCTGTTCGTTGCAAAAATAACATTGGCAGTATCTCGAAAGCGGTCGGTTCCATCGGGAACGAAATTTTTTTTTTAATCCGAATAATTCGTTTGGAAAATTTTGACTTTTAAATCGCGTGCGAATTGCTTCACTCTGCTAAAAGCACAAGATAAACAAGTGCGAAACGTCGGGCCAAAATTTGTCATTAATAAAAATAGAAAAAAAATCATTGAAATACATGTTTTCGATAAATGTATAGATGAAAAAAATCTTTCAGATGAATTTCGTACGAATTTCGAGTCGGTTAAATATTGCAGAGGGAATGCGAGTAGTAACAGCCGGGAATTTCCACGCGTTCTCGATCGAACAGCCCTGCGTCAGCTGATGCGCTGTGAACTCAGTCTCGTATCATAAATATGCGCGATTCGGTTCTCGTCGTTCGCACCATTTCACTCCTAATGATTCTTCCCTCGATTCAATATTTATTCATCAATTCGTCATTTTCGTAATCTATGGGCTCGACGATTCAAATATATTTTTATAAGATGATTGATACAGCTTTAACGCATTAAAAGGAATACCGACAGGGGCGTTTTTATCGGTGACATTAGCAAGAAAAAAAAGATATATATATATATAAATATACGGAGTCGAGGATGACTCTCGTATTTTGTTCATAGCGTCGCTGTCGTCGAGCCGAGCGACGATGAATGACGAGATGCTAGACCCGCGGTCCGTGTCGCCGGTGTAAATGGAAAAGGCTGTGAAGAGAAGTATATGAGAGACAAAGATAGAAAGAGACTATTTCCGCTCCGTGGACCGGAAAAAGTAGAGACGAGGAGAGGCACCCTACGGGACCGAGGAACAATTATAAACGAACCATACAAATACACTACTAAACTTCTACACACTTACTCTGTGGTCCAACGGGAGCGAGCAATAAACCCTCCCGCGAACTTGACGACAAGCACGTAAATAGCATTTCTTCCGTGTTTTCCGTCTGTACACACACAACTCTATGAATATTTGTGTTACATAATCACGACGTGAAATACTCTCGAAATGGTTCATCCTTTTTTTCATCTACTTTATTCTAATTTACGTTTTTCGAAATATTTCTTTAAACGCGCGATTCCCCACTATAGGAAAACACGTAAAAGTATTGTTTACACTTGTTTGAACTATCAGGGCCAACAAAAGTTTGTTTCGGTGTGAGCCACTGCCTGTTGAGTTGAAATTATTGATAAATAATGTTTATTCCTCGTTATAGTCACGTTCGAGAGGTCACTTTTCAGCAAATGTTGGAAAAATTGAATATACTTTGAGGAATCATTCAATTGATTTAGTTTTTATATCTTATCTAAACTGTTGTTCAGGGCTCGATATAATCTTAATCGTTCTTTTGAATTTTCATTTTATTATGTTCCCACATATTGAATTGAGTTTTCAAAAGTTGAAAAACTTTCCGCTGACCATATTCATTTGAGGCAGTCGCGGAATATTTTGGAAAGTTGGTTTTCATTGATATTGTAATTATTTCTGAGTCAAGACTGAACTGCAACCAATATGCCGCTAATTACAAGCGCAGGGGTAAATTAGCCGTGACTGCTCGAGCGCGTTTGGAAGCCAAAATGAAGTAAAATACAAAAAAAGGTTGTGAAGAGCGCGCAACAGATGTAACGGAGAAGAAACCAGTAGACGAGATTGCGCAAAATCGTGCACGACGGACCCTCGTTCAATTTTGTTGAAGATTTCTTTAAAAAGAAAACAAATAAAAGACGGCGAAGAAAAAAAAAGTCAATCGTGAAATAAAAGTGAAAAAAACTGATGAAATAAAAGGAAACTTCTTGCTCAAGACTTGGACGAGAGAATTAAATAAGAACGTGTCGAGTAAGTTCACGGGCGAATCACTTTGGTTCAGTGCTTGAGACAATACAATGGCGAGATTGAAAAGAGACATAAAGCTTTGGCTGACGCAGTGTTGGTTGCGAGAGAGGAGCGTTGTTAGTCGGCCGACCGGAGAGTACCAAAACTTTCAGTGGAGCATGACCTCGATGAAATCTAACGAGCAGCCTCCCTTCGCCGCCCCCGCCGTCTCGATCTCCGTAGGGACCTATAACCGTGTGCATTTGCGCAATCGCCGAGACATCGTCGACGTCGTTGCTGCTGCTGCTGCTGCTGCCACCACCCGCACGAACGTTTATTTCTCGATTCTCTTTGCTTACCAACTCGGCTGATAGAGCTGGACTTGTCCGGTTCAGCTCGAAGACGAACACCACGAGTCAGCTGTTTTTCGAGCTCGATCGAATCGACAGATATAGTCGCACTGATGAAAGAAAACTTACAAAACTTCCATTTCTCCCCACCAAAATCTTTCTTTTTCCCTTTGAAAAGACTCACGCCGAGTCCTTAATGTATATCGACCACCACTTTTTGTGCCTGCGTCACGATAAATATCAAAATACTGTGACTGACAAATTTCCACTCGACCCGCGTCAGTCGAAGAATTTTTTTGATACAACAAACTTTCCATAAAGTAACTTTTCTGTAATAAAAATCATTTTGCTTCATTCGTAATAAAGATCTATTCGAATCTACTGGAATGCATCATTCGGGTTTTTCAAATACTAATTAAATAAGTTTCTATTTGCTTCAACTAAAAAAACTACATTCGAATCATATAAATAATGCTATTTGAGGACAAATGTTCGAGTCCTCGCGTTAAAGATTCAACCTCTACGTGGTGCAGAACTTCGAGGCATTTCTCACATTCGAATTGCACTCCGGATGTGCATAAATTGCGGGAACCAAAGTATGTTTATTATTCTGACTGACTACTATGTCAAAGAACAAGCAGTTAGTTGTAAATCTTGCGGCTATATACCCACACATGGTTTCAGACCCATAGAAATATTATTATAAATAATAAATGTAATTGAATGTGGTGTAAATAATATGAAAAATATTATTTTATTATGTATTATTATCATTATGTATCATTATGTAAAACTTGTTGAAATTTTTTCTTGTTTTAAATAAAAAATCGAAAAAAAGATTTTCTATTGTTCTTTATTTGCACAACCAAATATTTCCCAAAAAATATTCCCGTATGGAGTGAGGATCGAAAACACCTAAGAGAGAAAAGTAGATAAAATAATTCATAGATTTTATAAAAATTTCAAATGACCCGCTACATTCCAAATATATACTGCACTTCCTCTGCATAAATATGCGAGCAGTATACCGTGAATATTGGAGCTCGAGTTGCGATTGACAGAAAATCTCTAACAGCGTCCAAATGCGGATAAATCAATTATTGCATCGTATTTGTATTTAACTATGAAATTTTGCGACCAACAGATTTTAGTTTTCTCGTATGTATGCAAATTTCGAACGATGGTTATTTCAATACGAGTATTTGATGGTCGAAAATTTCCTCCGAGTTTCTACAGCGTCATGGTAATTACTTTAAAATATGATAAAGTTAAATCGATCATGCATAATTACGTACTTCACATATTTGTCGGTAAAACAAAGTTGGGGAAGGTAAAACGAAGCTAAAAGTTTCTGGGCATCAAAAGTTGTTTTGGTATCGAAAAAGTTGCAACAGAGTTTTGACACTAATTACTAAACTGAAGGAAGTTAATCGATTTTCATTTATTTGTTATAAATAACACTTTTTTGTTGTTGTGTAGTGAACAACAAAAAATGTAGTTGAGACAGTGTTGTTCCAAGTCACGTCAGAGTTGCTACGATACATTCAATTATTTTATCCCTATAGCTCTTTTCTCCCTCCACATCAACGACTTTGATCGTGAGGTTCTTATTACCAACACTTATCACCCACATGTACGTAAACGCATTTATATTAGATGGTGTACGTAAGAAAACTTCTATAGATATAGACGTTAATGTCAAAGGTGTTGCGATGCCTTTCTCCGCGGTTTGTCCGCGTAGCTTTACCGTATAATATACAAGTACTGTGTGTTTCTGGTGTTAAGGTACTTACACACATACACTAAATAGCCACTTTATCGTGAGAAAGTAAGGAAACACTGCCATTTGATAAAAATAAATAAATAAAATGAAATTTATTGTTGCTACTGCAGCACGAAAGTTTGTTTTATTCTTACCGGCACTGCTGCTCGAGCTGACATTGAAAACTTCCATGAAAAGGAAAAAAGACCTGCGTTTAAATCTCCCGAATTAGAATAGATCAATTTTTCTTTTTCGATCGTAGTTTATAAACTAATTTTCAGTATTCCCTTTTAGCAAACGAATAATTATTTACATATTTTGTTTATCGATCAAATCGAAACCCAAAAAATATGGAAATGGTCGAGTTTCATATTTTTTCATTGATAAAAGATAAAAGAAAAAAAATTCTACGAAACTACTATAAACGTCGGATTGTAAATTTTTTTCATTGGAATAATTTCAAGTCAATTGCACGTGCTCACGTGAGTAGATGAAAATCTAATTGAATATAATTCGTCTTCGTGCAAAATCCACTCAAACAACAGTACTGAACCAGTCACCCATTTCGTAATTTCTCGAGCGATCAGATACCGTTGTCGTTTAAGTGGTAAAAATGTTGAAAAAAAAAAAGAAAAAAGTTCTGTCAACATGTTGATTTGCGATTCGTACTACCTTAAATGAGCGGCGCGGGCGCGCGAACGTGTGACGCCTCCGAAACGCGGATATATAAACGGTTGGAAGGGAATGTAGGTCATAGTGCGCGCGGAAAGGGTTGCCTCAGCTTCAACCTTCTCTCTCACTCGCGTTCTTCCTCTTTTACTCAACGTCGAGTCATTCGCGTGTACCAGCTTAGCAGCAAACACACACACACATATACATATTTACGAGTGCTTGCTTTTAAGGCTATTGCACACACTCCCTCGTCGCACTACGACTAAACCTATCCCGTTGTATTACCCATGTAACGAAAGACCGCGAAGAAGTTTGAACACGTAGACACACAAACACACACACACACACGTACAGGGTCCAAGCATTTTGCAGTGTGTCTGCAGGGCTGCAGTGCAGTTTGCACCAAGACGCGGATTTAACGTGCTGGCAAACCTGGCGGAATCGATACATCCACGTGTATGCCACACTCTCTATTCCTATAACTTTTGTTCAGGTACACCTTACGAAGTATCCGTCAAACACTCAGATCTATTTCTGTTCGTATCTCTTTCTCTTATACGACTCTACATTTATTGACTCCTGTTTCCTATTAATACTATGATACAGGATCAATCCTTCGCCCGGAGACTGGTGCAAATCTGCACCGTCGATTTTGCATTTTTTCAAATTTTTTGTAAAACACTATTGTCGATGTTGTTTTTAAGGGGAAAATTTGGGTAGGGAGTTGAAAGAAATAGATTCTCATGATATTTTCGAAAAATTTATTTTTTGAAAATTTTACATGCATTTCTAGTTCTCTATTGATGAACAATCATTTGGAAACATTGAACGATCGGAGAACGAAGCGTTTGAAAAACTTCGACAAATATTTTCTTCGTTTTTTTAAAATATCGTCTCGCAATTCCTCTAGGGATTACGCCAGAAAATGGCGTTAATTTCAATCAAAAGTCAAATGTTTTCGCTCCGTATTTTCTCCCCTAAATGTTTTACGCGTGAATTGCTTCTTTTTATAATGAACGAATAACCAAAGGACAAGGGCAGACGTAAAAGTGCTGAATCACGCATTAGGGAACATGATTCTCAAAGTATTATTGTAACTCGCAGGAAATCGCATGGAACCTCAACTCGATAGTCTTTCAGTTTTTTTCGGTCATGAAATACTGCTTGCTTTTTTTTTTCCTTGTGGTCCGGAATTCCCCAATTTATATCTACAAATCATACAATTTATGCGAATAACCAACACTTGCAAAGCTCTCCAAGACTTAAAATGCTCGTATAGGAGAAACGAGAGCTTAAAAGCTAATGCAGTTCTGTGACTCACTCTCGCATCAAATAGAAGAGCCGAGCACACTGCTCTCGAACGTACCGGCATCAGTAATCGCGAGGAGTCCGACACCGAGCTGGCACGAAGATGAATTTTCACGACGGTTTCATGTCAGTGCCGCCGGCTTGATCGCGAACATTTCCAAACTCGTTACCTTTTCGTTCAAACTTTATGTATAGAGAGTCCACGCGAGGCTTTTTACTATCGATATTCGTAGGTGTTTTATCCGACGATCGATTTGCTTGACTCCAAGCCCTTTTTTTTTTACCTTTTCTGTAAGAGAGGACTCACCAACACGCCGTTATCAAAGATTTAGGTCAGATTTAAGAATCCAAACGACGGGAGCTTACACAGTCAAGTCCGCGTGTGAATTTCAATGAATATTTCGAGAGACTGGTAAGTTTTTAATACCTGGTTCTTCGACAAATAACTCGTTACTATTTTTACTCTCATTTTTTGACAGTATTGACATTTTATTAAGAAGGTTATTACCTTCGATTTTATATCAAACATTAAACAAGCTTTTTTTTGCTGTTAATTTTTGACGATTTTATTAATACGCTCGTATTAAAGTGAAAAACAAAAGAAATATCGTGATTCACTTCGTTAGTCTTTTTTCTAGCTGCGTGCGTCGCTTTGCAGAGAATTTACGCTTTCACGATTTCGATCAGGCATTATATTCTTCGCCGGTTAAGAATCTTGCGGACGCGAAAATATCGTGCTCGAAAAAAGAACGTTTGTAGCTATCGCGATTGCCTACTTTAGAGTTTATTTTTCTTCACTTCATACACGAAATCGTTCTACAAAACGTCAAGTGTCCTATTTTTTTTTTTTACTGTCGCAATAACATTTGTGAATTTATTCAAATTGTGAGAAACAATCGATTTGATTGACGATCGTTCTTCAACTTCCAATGAGCGAGCAACCATGTGTACATTTGTAAACATATGTGAACGAATTTCTTCTAAATCCTCGATTTCGAAAAGTTTTGAGATATTTAGACGAAATTAATGTTTAAACTTTGAACGCCTTTTTTCAACAATAACAAACTATTGACAGCGTCAAAGATTCTGCTGCAAATGTTGAGTTTTTTTTTCGTAGTTTCATTTTGTGTTTCCGGATTTTACGTTTTCAGTCGAGTCAAAGTTTAAAGATTATTTCTATCCAATAATAAATATCGTTCGGCTCGAATATAGCTTTTTCTGAGTATATCCTTATTACGTATTCCTTGTAGCAATTGGCACAAAATCAGCAGCTGTGATGTCTACATATACAAATTTCTAGTCACATGTATACATTGAAATGTCTATGTAATGATGCGCGAATAATGTGCACACGTGCGCCCGTGAATTGGAAAAGGGGGGCAACCGTCACTGGGTGACGAAGTTGCTGTACTTCCGGCTCGCCTTCTCCTCTTCCCTTTCTCGTATCCGCATTTACGTATGGACACATTTTTCTATTTTCTTGTTCGTCGATCAATATTTCTTTCCACGTGATTCTATTTAATTAAAAAATGCACGTACAAACTGAAGGTTTCATAATAATGATAAATCATATGCAATCAAAATAATTAAATTTTCAGACTATGGAAAAATTGTTATAAAATTAGAAAATATTATTTTCTTGATTATTCCAATCGCATATCGTTATGTAATCATTCAACAATTGCAATTTTTTTTCAAAATATGGTTAGTCACCAAACACTGTTTAACAAGTGAGTAAAGTCTTGCTCGGGTGTCACCGATGACGTCACACACTTTGATCGCCGTGGAATTATAAATAATTCTCATTGTCCTCGTATTTTACATCTTTAAAGCTCCATTTGTTCGATAGGCTTTCTGAAATAAAATGGCCATTTTGAACCTGATTTTCAGGAATAATTGTAAATAAAAGTTATCCAGTAATGACTATTTACAAAATATTTTAATGAGTGATTTTTTTTTCAATGTGGGGGTTGAACGTGCTTTTTTGTCGGTAGATTTTTTCGAGTGAATCATAATGTGACGTTACGTTGTTTGACATTTTATAACACACGAACACTAAGGAAGTAGGAGACAAAGAGGAAAGAAGATAATTGAAGAATTAAGCGTCCTCTGACATGAGAATAAAAAGACGAAGAGATTGATTGTATTTTTTAGATGATGATCAAGTGTTTGATTTACGCTAGTATTTAAATTGATTGAAGACTTTTGCACAATTGCATGATTTGCATTGGACTCATCGCTCAGCGATGACGACGATGTTAATTCTTAATCTTCGACTTTCGAAAACACGCTCTATTTATACACGTATATAAATGACTATTATTAGTTCACTGTTCGATTGTAATCGAAGAGCATGTGGCAAGTTTCAAAGTTATTTTTGCTCATCTGCCTGACACTGCGCTATGGACTCGAGAGCTAAAATTGGAATGAAAATATTTAGTGTGTATATGTACGTGCAATGTCCGTGTGCAGGGCACATCACCGGTAAAAACGCCAGCGAAAAGTTCGTATGCTGTGAGAGGTAGAATGCGAATTGCTTGTATGAGAAACCCGTTCTCGACAGTATTTTTATACACTCGAGTACTTGAGGATGATTCATGCGGAAGAAAGGTGATGAAATAAAAGAGGAAAAAAAATCAAATAGCTTAAATGTATATGGGAGGGATAGAGAGGAAAGAGAACGAATATTTGGACACTTATATTGCACACAATGAACAAAAGCCACAAGGCATCTTTATCAATGCAAACAAGTTCATTGATCCGGAAAATTGTGTAGTTTTAATCTTCATTTTGTATATATTTTTTTTTTCCAAAGTACAGACGAAAGTGTACACTTTATCAGTTATCTTCATAAATCTTTACTCATTTATGATATTTGATCCATTTTTTTATAGCACTTGAAATGTTTTTCAAATTTATATGTTTATACTTTTTTCGAAAGTGTTCACAATTGTTTTGTTTTTTTTTCAAAAGGAAGAAAATATGACATACGATGAAATCGCATTTGATCAGCATTTCCAATTATAAGAACTCTATAGAATGAAAAAATGTTTCGAAAATAGGCAAAATCGTGTATCGATTAATTGAAAATAAATTTGGAATTTTCCGCCTCAGTGAACATGCAATTGTGTAGGAATGAGGCTAAAATTATAGTCTATGAACGAAATTTTTTGTATATTTCAATAAATGTATTTATGTGGATACAGACGAGTATATCCTCGTATCGTAAGATATATTAACCGGAGTCAATAAGCATTTGAGCATATCTTCGAAGTACAACAATGACAGGGCATCATTGAACGATGATCTTCTGAACAATGTATTGAAGCGAGAATCTTTGTAGCTTTGTTCGTCCACATGTGCAAAGTTTTGGAATACATCCTTTGGAGATATTTAGGCGAACGACCGAGATCTCTGAGCAGCGATAAAATATGCTTCGCGGTCGAGACAATCAACATCAGGTTCATTGTCTTTCAAATACTTCAAGTCCATTATACTCCGACTTGATACTTAAACTCTAGTGAGACGCAAATAAAGAAAGAGGCAGAAACGTTTCATCGACAATACAGAGACTCTACAATGTCTATGATGTAAACATATCGTTTGTTTGGAATGTGGGTCATGGGGGATCGATGTCCATAAACTTATTTTGCTTGTATCGTGTTCTTTTTCTTTTTCTTTCAATGATTTTTCTGAAGCAGCCATTTTCTTTGATTTATTCGCAACTTGACGTTAACCCTAAACTCATAAAATGGTTATTACGAAGATTCAACGATTGCGTTGTTTTTAAATAACGAACAGAGTCATTATTAAACTCATTAAAAAACTGAAGAATGCGAAGAAAATCTTGAATCTTATTTTCATGACATTTATTTCGAGTCGAAATCGCGCGACCCTGGTCACGAGTTTAGAGTTGAAATAATTCTGGCATCTGCATTGACCCGATCAAAGGCTGTACTAGTTCCTACGTACACATTGGGGAACGAGTACGAAATTCGGGTTACGCGATGACCTCAAAACCGATAGGCAACACGTGAGATCCGATTCCCAACTTCCCTCTTTCTCTTTCTTTTGGCTCAGTGATTTTCAATGTTGCTGATATATGAATACGAGTGTCATACTGAGTATTTAACGTAAGGATATCTCGTGTAATGTTTTCAGACGTCGTGCAGAACGAAGATATCCGTTGTATATCGTTTTCTACCGAAGGTATCGAGTGATAATATCGCTCTATATAGCATTTCAATGTAACGCGGTTCCGTGAGACTGGTTTCTATGCACTCTCGTCACTTGAACGAAAGGGATTGATGTCCGGTGGAGATACAGTGTTGCATTGAATAAATTATAAGTCCGCATACTTATAATTCGTTCCTTTTTGTTTAATGGTGTTTTGATTGTGGAAAATAGTCGTCGAGAGTTTCGAGTCAGAGAATAAATATACGTTGAAAAACATTGATTTGGTAAATGCGCCAGTGGATGACATTCCATGAAGCCCCAACGATCGATATTCAGCTGGCGCCAAATTTCTGTTTTCGTTTATCTCGAATCACGTAGTAAGAATAAATCGTATCTAAAAATAAACGTGCAACGAACAAATGCTGTGTGGTTATAAGTTCGATATATTGAGATAATTTTTTTTTTTTCACGATGTTTACTGCATTTATTTGGTAGCATTGAGATAGTGACCTAGCTTTGTTTTCTTCAGTCAACAAAATCATTATCAACGGAGACTTTCTCGTAGTATTTAGACTTTGCATTACCCTGTAGCATTGCCAGGAGTTAGTGGATCCACTGATCGGATACATTGGCATCGATTTTCTTTATTTTCTGCGTATAAAATCTTGACGGCTGTTGTTTATTATGAAAATGAGAGCATCTGCATCGGGGGATTGAAAAAAAGAAGGGGAGCGTTGTAATACTAGAATGAAACTGGACGTGGACGTAGACCCACCTTGTAAAGCCATAAGCGATGTTTAACCGTGCACGCAGTCGACCCTCGCTCCAATGATCGGCCATCTCCAGGCCCGATGATCACAAGACGTTTGCTGTGATAATGGGGCACTGCTCCGTGACGAGTCTTGGTTCATTGTCTCCCGATGGTGCACGACCCTCCTCCGGTTGGTCGCTGACAGTCGTTCGACTAGAAAGAGCAGAGGTTCCCGCGTCGAACGATACAGAGAGCATAGAGTTGAAAGTGGTGAGGAGGGGAGCATCGAGCCGAGCGAGCTACAGGGCACGACCCGTTCCTTCGTACGGCGACTTCCGACACGCCGCTCATTCGCTTATTTTCTCTCTTTTATTCTTTCTGCCTCCTTTCCTTCTCTTTCTCTCTGGTACTTGAATCGCTAAACCCGTTCCTATACATCTATACATTGTACTCTGTATAACTATGAAACGTTTGCTATATACACCAGCGCATATATCGCTTGCGCATGGCTGAAGAGCCAGCCTTCGGACTCTTCGGCCGCCGCGCACCACCAACAGCTTCTCTAGTCGTCGTCGTCGTCGTCTACGTCGACGTCGTCGTCGGCCACACGATATATATCCAAACTTTCATCCATCTCCGCGGCAGCTCAGATAGTTCGGTTCCGCGACGACTCACGGTTCGTACGAGTCGAGGTTTTTCTTGTCGAATGGCGTGGCTAACGCCAGTGACAGTTGAGGGCAACGAGGAAGACGACGATACGGACGGGGACGACGGTCAGGAGGATAAAGCTTACGAATTTTTTCACTATCCGGCTAACAAGTGGCAGTTCGTGCTCATCCGGAACAGAGGTCACGCGAAATTCGTGGTATATATACACTTTCACGATACAAAAACACGCGCAGTATTTAATCGAAATATAATCGTACGCTTACTACAATTTTTGACGCGTCAGATTCATTATTTCGTTGTTTATATTTTATTTTATGAACTCTTGTGGTTATTTATGAATAACCACAATAATGTGTATTATATATTTAATAATTATAATGACAGTCGCGTTAATGGTGATTACGAAAATGAAAATGTATACAGTTCACTCGTAGTTTATTTGTCCGCACGCAAACTTTGTTCTGATTAAGTAGATCGCGCTTTCATATCTTTTTTATATGATTATTCCACAAGGACAAACATTTTATTAGAACTTTTTTATTCTTCTTCCTAAACCTTATTACCGTTGACCTTGAATCAAGCCTATTATAGTCCCACTCGGTTCCTTAATGAGACGAAGATTTATGAGAATATTTATCACTTGCGTGTTACTTGCTTTTGTTCATTATTGTTAATGAAATGGTTGCGAGTTAGCGCATGGTCCATTTGCCATGTAACAACGTGCATGAGTCACAGTTTTCACGTCACCTCAGACAATCGGTTCGAAGCCACGCTATTCTTGGCGTTCGTCAGTCTATGGCGGTCGCTATAGTCGACTGTCACCGGTCATCGTGCTGTTCGCTTTTATGAAATTACAACAGTGCGCTTTTCATTAATTTATCTTGTTTATTTTTTATTTTTTGTTTACTCTGAGTTTTGAAGAGCTTTCAAACGACCATACGAACACTCGCTTTTGATACGACAATCGCTTTCTACCAAAACCGACGGAAAATATAAAAATAACCAGTCAAACGGTAGATGTGAAAAATGTTTCTAAACCAAAGTCAAGTTTTTCTTTATGAGATTTTTCGTTGCCTGTGAGACGTAAGAGAGAAAAAACAACTCGTGAAATACCGTACACGAAGTTCTTTAAAACTCGGTCTCACTTCTCTTATTTATCATTTAAAGCACAAAAATTGGATTTCACTGTACCGGAGAACAAACCTGAAGAACTGTTCGAGTTTTAAAACGTCAGAGGAAGGAGGTTATGTCTGGTTCATAATTGAAAAGTTCCATTAAGGTGGTATAACAGAATAGCAATCCTTCTATGTAGTTTTACTATAAAAATAACTAAAATGATGAATTTGAAAAAGAGTTTGTCGTGTGCAGCGAAAAAGACGTTGCCCTTCGAAAATGGATAATATTCATCTTCTTCGGAACAAAAAAATATTTGCGGTTCCAACAAAATTCAATTTTCCGTGTAGTTACACTTTACATAAAAAAGGTTCGAGAGGTTATCGAACCCAATATCTTATTCCAACTGTGAAATTTATATAATTATACATTCGAATTCTGGAGTTGAGAGTTTATTGCAATTAGCGAAGTAGAGGTAATACGATCGTCGGGCTTCATATTTATTTCATAAAACCAATTAAGAGTCCGATACCGCAACGTAAGCTTGCCCGACAATTGAGAAATTTTCAATGTTCATTATTTATTGACTTCAATGCAACATCGCGTTTCAATATCCAAACCACTTAACTCTTGAATATTCGAATTTGGCACTAAGTGCAGCTGATTGTTTGGGAGTCCGAGTTTTTTGCATCGTATGAACTTTAAAACATTTAGAAAAATCAAAAGACAATGAGCGTTATTTTTACGTTGATTGAATTCATCGAAAAAATCGTAAATAGCAAATTTACCGCGTTGGGCAATGTTTATAGTTTAATATTTCCTTGGATGGGTGACCGCGGTTGGCGATACATTTTCGACGATTGAGCAAAACTTTACTATCCCTCCGCTTTTTTGAGGTTCGCTCATTCGGAAAATTGCATTAAAACGTTTTTTCTTATTATCCGGAAAGCCTCTGCCATCGGTGCTTCTTCCTAACCTTTTTCATATTTTTTTCGTTACGTAGGCACAGCTGCTCACAGCACGGGTTGTAGGAATCGTAATAAGTTAAATGAAGTGTACGAAATGATTATAAAAAGTGGAAAAGACATACGATGGAATAGCTCGAATAGTTAGTTAAAGATGAATACAAAAAGACTATATAATTAGAAAAAATTCCGATGCTCTCCGCGAGAGCTGAGACTAGTCCTTTGATCGACTGAAGTAACAGAAGTCTCACTGCAAGAAGTATATTGCCCCTATCTTAAGCTCGTTTGGTACGAGAGTTCCGCGAGATCGTGAGTCTAAGAACAAAAAAAAATATCCCGTTTTAGTCGTTGTCCCTGCACTGCAGTTACCGCGTATATCTTTCACTCGTATATAAAGTTCCAAGCGTTATTGTACACGTATATTCTTTGTGAGTATCGTGCTTGTGCAAATGACATATACGAGTACGATGCATCGGTATACAGGGTGTCCCCCAACACAAATATTTAACCCTGTAAACTGTAAACGAGTAGTTAAGGTGACCGTCACGTTTAAAAAGATGACTGTCCAATTAATTTTTTAAAATTTGGGCATATTTTAAGGAATTATTTAATAACGTAAGTTGTTTTATTTTATAAAAATTTAAAACCATATAAAATTTCAGAAGTGCACCTGAAGTTTGACTTTGAAAAATGCTCGGAATGGTTCCTTAAACTTTGGAAAAAGCCCACTTTAGCGAGACTTTTTCAAATCGAAAACTTTGATACTGTGTTTCAATTAATTTGATCCTTCGAACGCTTCCTATGTTAGGCTTTTTTGGATCAGTCAGTTCTGATGATTCTAGAAACACATTGACCAGCTCCTGAGTTGATCGCATTGGCTACTTTTTTTTTTAATGGGACACCCTGTGTATTAGTAACGTACGAGTAAGCTCTAGGTACACTTGTCTATTATACTCTCTTCCTCCGCGGCGCTCTAGCTGTCGGGACGCGTGAAACTTTCGAACGTCGAAAAACGTCAGCGTTGTACTGTTAAAACGTAGGAAACGCGCACCTGTATTTATACATATTCCATTTGAGTTTAAAGAAACAAGAGGATTACCATTTACTTTTGTCGTACGTGGTAGAAACGTGTGACACAAGCACGCAAACCTAATGATGATTAGTTTTTTTCTTCTATTATGCTTATACGGACGATTGCTGACATTTTTTGATGTAAATAACCCTGGATTTAATCGTTAAATATACACATCGATTTCTTTCGTCACATTTTAACGTGGATAATAATTATTTTTGTTAAATGGATGTATATGAAAATCTCAATCATTGACATTTGTCTGCATTCGAAACCGCCCAAATGAGATGTTTGGAAAATTCTTGAAATAAATTAGGATTAGTTTGTAGAATTTTTGTTGAACAGAAACATCAATCGCAGTGTACATTTTTCTTGACCCGTGTGAGTGTCATAAAAATAATGCAATTTATAAATTCTCAAGTTTGTTCCCTACTATTATTGTCATCATTTGTTTATGTCTCGTCACTTGGTCAAATGATTGGTACGTTCGTTGAACGAGTAAACACATTGAAACGATAGTGCATGACGAGCTCTCACTCTCGTTGTAGAAACGCAGGGAGTTTTCACTTTCACACGATTTCCCATCCTGTGGTGCATCAAACGCGGTAGTAATCCTCACGAGCATTCTCGCCCATGTTCACAATCCTGACTTAGCGTTAAACACATTTTTCTATTTACCTGCTACCGCGACTGTTATAACATCATCGTCATCGTACATTAACATCTCGTCGATTCGCACACCACACAATAATCGTGCAAAGAAAGCATATAATACGATTAACATGTTTGCGATTCGAATCTATTAGCCCTCTTCGTATTCATGACGATGATGAAGACGACGACAACCCTGACGTTGGATACTGCTTACTGTGGCGCATGATCGGATCCGATTTATTTTTGTCTTAGCAATTCCTCGCTAAGACACACAGCCCCTCAATCCGATCACGTCCCATTTACGACTTTGCCGTCTGCTAAACATTTAAACTACTTATATCGTGCGTGGAATTCACGCGTATACACGACAGCGTTCTTAATGTTCACCAGATATACTTTCTTTTACACTGGCTCTCCTTGCACTTTATTCAAGTCCAGTACACGAGCAAACGGATTTTGTTGGAACTGCAAATATTTCGTCGGATACGTTAAATAAAATTGTTTGCTGATATGAACCAAATTTTTGTCATTTTTACCGTGTATTTTGTTGTTCAACCGACTACACTGTTAAGATGACTACAAATTTGATTTGTAATGTTCTAGAATTTAACCGTCTTTATAAGTTGTCGTGCATGTGTTTGGGATATTTACAGATTGTTTGTAAACCTTTTGTTGTAAAGAGGATCGATTTAGATTAGTCAGCAAAAATGAATTCTACTGTGGAAATCTTTTGGTCGAACTACTAAAAGATTTTCAATCACGTCGAGCATCCAAAGTAGATTATCCGCGACGGTCTTTATGAGCTTACAGTACTTAAAAACGTGTAATTATAGATCGAAGTATAGATTCACGTAACAAAGCAGTTTCTCTGTTTTTTTCCTCTGCTCTAGCTCTCATTTAATTTGATTTGAAACGTCATTGAAAACTCATTTTAATGATATTCCGCCTACTTTTATACGCGGAAACACGTGTTGCAATGAAAATTCCTAACATATGGGACCAACTGCAACGTTCTCGTTATATCACATCGAACCATATCTCGTTCATCAATTTCGAACATTGTTGGCATCAGATCACAGTTTTGATATAAAAATGTTAATTTATCTCCGATAAAAATCTAGAATCTCTAAAACTAAACAGTCAAGAATCTTGATTCCTTAAGTCAAACTTCGTCATATATTGTTCGCGTAGAATTTTATAAAACGCGTAGAATTTTTCACGTAGTTAAATAACAGTACTCTCGAGGTATCTTCAAAATAAGATAAAATCATGTAAAAAAAAACAACCTATCGAGACCACTAGTTTAGAGTAGCTTTGATGTGTTTGATTGAAGACACGTCGAATCCGCAGTAAAGGTCTCTGCAGCATATTCGAGGGGTTCTATCGGTCTAGTTCGAGGTCGGTGAAGACGTCTGGTTGTCCCAAATAAGCCATCCTCTCGATTCTGCTGTCGGAGTCTATTATATCACATCGTTTAACTCAGGCTGCAGTGCGTATCTCGCGGATGCTATACCTGCCATACTTCCCGGTGATATAGAGTTACTATAAGCCTCCTTCGTACGGTATAGCGAGACTGTTGTAGGGAGAGAGGAACGCGGCGATGTTTGAGGTACACTCTATTTATCAGCTCGTACCCTCCACACCCACCTCAATCTGCTGCGCCCACTCTCTTTAACAGGCCACGATCTCTCGTTCTCCTTTTCCTATGTTCACCGAGAGAACCGCTGCTTCAATATCTAAATATATATATATATGTATTTATATACAATCGTATGTACACACTAACGTATAAAACTTACGCAACGAGCGTAAATTTCGTTAACTCGCTGCAAGGTCTACTCGTTCAAGCTAGTGCAACTCCGCTGGCAAACATTCATACGTTATATAGGTCTCTAAGTATCTGATAATGACGTTCCGCGAGGAGAGAAGCCCTAGCGGGCATGCTCGACCTCGTGTACATTCACTGACGGATTTATATATATATACATATACATGTGTTATGTATTTTGTATATATTAATATATATATACACACATATATGTGTTTAAAAGCTATTTTGTGTACGTGCCACGCGACATTCGAGTGTACCGGTGACGATGGGCAAGTGAACACCGGCAACTTAGGTATTACACTCTTCTCGTTATCATCAACGTAACAAACTCGAGCATAGTTATAAATTGACTTTTCTTGTACAGCTGTAAGCTTTGTTCGTCTACTTTTTATCATCAGTCAATCATTTGATGTCCAAAATCTGTAAATATTGTGCAATCATGGCGATAAATCGTTCGGTATTTTGTGCTGAAAGTTCGTCATGTTCGATGTGTAAGGCTTGGAACAGTAAAAAATCAATAAATCGTTGAAAACAGAACGTTGCGGTTCGCTATGTTGGAATGCAATTGCATTTCTATTGGTTCGAACAACGTTCACAATTGTGCATTGTAGGCTGAGCAAATTCTACAGATTTTGGATTCCGGATCTCTTTTACTACGCATTCTAATTTCCTGGTTGTTTAAAAATGTTTGAAACGTTAATAGTGGTGAAATTTTACCTGGAAAGTTAACGGGTAAATGGTTTTGAAACTAAGTAAATTACTATTTGGAACTGCAGAGTATTTTTACTCACGAAATTGTTGCTCCCGACTAGTTTATCAATTACAGTTGATCTGCCCAAGGAATTTTATAATTTTATTTGAATAAGCGGGGTCGTAACTTCTCCTGAATGAATAATATTCACCTCGGGCCGTGTTTCATCCATAAAATGTTGTTTAATTAATTTATAATCGATCATTAATCTTCATCGCGATACAAAAATAGTAAAACGAGTTTTGATGAAAAAAGTTGTTTTAATTCATTATGTCGAATTATTTATACGCATACACGGTCAGTGTTTCTACGTGTAGACGATCCTAGAACGTTTCCTCTTCTTCGTACATGCCACGTAACGGCACTGACAGGTGTGGAACTTGGTGAAATTTTTAAATATGATTTTATAAAGCTTACGAACCTAATCACAGACTCATAGTTATACCAACTAAAAGAAAAAACGTAATATACCAGAAGTTGGCGTTTGCGGAACGTTATTCCCTGCTGTTGTTAGGCCGCTGGCTCTATATGTACTTTTTCACTCTTCTAAGCCAACGTTGTTAGTACTTGCTGACGCAGCGAGGATGTACGTGCAACAGGTGCACAATTTTGTGCACATAATACACACATTTTTCGTCATTATTTTATCTCTTGGTGCTTAAGGCTTAATAAATATGAAATTTTATGATTTTTTTTCACCATGTCTCCAATGTTTAATGTGTATTTAAAGATTATGTCGACATCGTCATTCATGAAATATGGAAAATTAATGACGTTTTGCAATGGAAATGTAAATAAATTGGAAAAATTTGCGTTTGGTAGTTCAATTGTTTACAATATTCTGTTCAACGAGGTACGAAACCTTTTAGTAAATGTTTACCTGCTGATAATTAGGAATATAAAGAACCTCTGATGAATTCACTTCATGTAAGAAAAATGAAAAGAAATTTTCTAAATTGACGAAAACGTGCTAGTCGACTTATTCGACACGAAGGCCTATCCCACACGTGGACAACGAATGAATTATTTATTATTGTGTATCGTAAGGCTGCGTAGACAGCAAAGTATTCGGGTCAGATTTAACGAGCCGTAATATTCAAGAAACAATCTTATGTTTTTGTTTCAGGGGTTCTGGAGATGGCCGCGACCGAGAGCACGATTCGATTCAGCGGTCATACGTTGGACAAGGCAACCAAGGCCAAGGTGAGCTTCTGCTTTTTAATATATTTTCATCAAATATGAAACACATGGCATGAATACTTGAAGCCTAGATAAGCCTAAGTTTTTGTTTCTAACAAAATCATCCAGAATTTTAGATTTCAAGATCCAACGTTTGTTGTCATGCTGGAAAGTTAATGTTTCAGTTGTAATTATCTCCGTTTATTGATTTCCTCGTTTTCCTTGAATTTTTTCTTCCAGTATGAGCAATAGATATTCAATGTCAAATGTATCAACGTTGCTCATAAATTTGGTGGTCAGTAGTGAGCAATAATAAATATTCATTAGCTTTAATGCACGGTGGACCAATGAAATAAATGAATTCGTGATGGTGAAATTGTTTATATTTAAAAAAAATTATTATATTACGAAAATATTTCTTTAGATGTAAACATTCGTAGCCAGACGTTAGAATCGAAACTCAACATTGTTCTCACCGATCGAAGCGTCATTCAAAATCCTTTTCAATCTCACTTACAACTGCAGAGAATTGGTATTTCGTCAACACATGTTTTCGTACAATCGATAAACGGCCAAAATTAATAAAGATGTCGAGGATAAATAGATTCTTTAAAAATTTTAAATAATATATTGACACAAAAATTTTGATGTTTATGGAAAGTGCCAGTTATAAAAAAAAAACACTTATTTGTCTGAACTTAAATAAAATCTATTTATTAAACCTGACTTTGTCGCTGTGGCGATTATTGAATATTCTCTCATCACAAGTTACGAAATATTTTCAACAGTAATCAAGACAGAGAGTATTGAGGTCAAATCGCATCAAATTAAGATGGTCTAAATTTGACGCAGCTTATTACGTAACTGAACACAATCTACGCCTAGGAAGAGGACTCGGCTGTTTTCAAAACTACAGTTTCATGGTCCAAGCTAAATTGAAATTGATTCAATGTGAATCAAAAGCTATACGAGGGACCTCTGCTCAGCCATTTCATGTTGAAAAAAATCGACGATTCGGCTTTCGTGTTCAAGAGAAATCTTTCTTTCTATAACGACTTCATAATTACCTTTCCCTTAATAGCCAATTTTCTTTCAATAGACAAAAATTACTCCCGTGAAGTAATGATTTTTAGTAACTCATCGTCAATATAATAACAACGAAGGAAGCTTCATAGTTTCGTCAAAATTCTATCCGCTTTACCGAGAGTCATATCTATACATACATTCACGTTCGGACAAACAGCTGCGAAAGGTTATGTTTGCGTGCATTAAATTCCGTTGGCTTCGCCGGTGTTACTTCCTTGCTCTTCTAAAGTCTCTTCATCTCCAGCCAGATGTTCACATTTTAAGTTTTGTATTGTATATGACTTTCGCAGTTTCCATTAGATTCGAAACAACTCTGTATACGAGCAAAAGTTAGCTCGAAACAAAAAACAAGCTGGTGGATGGCTGAGAGTTTCTTTTCAGATTGTTATCAATTCGTAATTGAAATTCGCCAGTCTGATTCAGGAACTAGGCGATCACCGTCTAAATATGTCCTTTTCACGTTTTTGCAAAATTTATTCAAAGTGATTCACTTTTTCTTATGCAAATCCACCAGCTGATTAGTTCAATGCATCGAATCTTCCGTTCACTTTCCACTGTTTCTAAAGTTTTTACAACTTTCTTTATCGGCAGATAACGTTTGAGGACTTTCAAGTACAATGGCGTTTTTTTTCTTCAAAGATTTAAATTTTAACGTCATAGCTAACTCCGAGCTAGATGAACGAACAAAAACGTTTACATGACGCTTGCGTTTAAAGATTACAGTCTCGTTAAAAACTCATGCCATTACTAATGTTTCTGAACTATTACCACTCGAAAATCGCTTTCATTTGATCTTAAAAAAAGCGTGAATTACACAGTTAAAATTGATGTTA
This sequence comes from Campoletis sonorensis, assembly GCA_013761285.1. Classification (NCBI taxonomy): domain Eukaryota; kingdom Metazoa; phylum Arthropoda; class Insecta; order Hymenoptera; family Ichneumonidae; genus Campoletis; species Campoletis sonorensis. Next base: position 41,822 of record JACEOJ010005830.1, on the reverse strand, counting down.
CTCGTAGCGTAACATTATTTGCTTCACTGGACCGAATAATTGTAGAAGGCACCAAATATTCCGTTCCACTTATTTAAAATTCATTAGGCCACTCGTGTTCACAGATTTAATCGATATTTTTATTTTACCGGGGTAAGGTCATGTTTATGAAAATGGATGGTTATTTTTGAGGAAGCAGAATGTCTCTATCTCTCTGTATATAGAGCTGTAAGAAAAAAAAGTAGCTTGTCTGTCCCTACGTTAGATTTCACTTTAAAAACATAAACGAAGTGTGTTGTTGATGAGAATTTCTCTAATTTTTTCAAAAATAGCAGCGCTCGGAATCAAACAGAATTAAAGACAGAATGAAATTTATCATTTTTTGTGGCAGTTCTGAACAAAATAGAAAAATATTGACGTAAAAATATTTCAGCGTAAAATCCAACGGCATTATAAACAGATATTAGTTAGAAATTTGCGAATTGTTAGTGTTTAAATAATTGATCAAAGCGTATTGGTGAACAAAAATAAATAAAACTATCAATTCAGCTTTGTTGCAACAACGCAATGTTATTCTAAACATACGAATTTATTGTACAATTCATTGGTGAATTATTATGTGATTCATTGAATAACATTCGTTCCTTAGCTGATATAAATCGAGGCAGTTGGTATGCGAAAACGTGGTTATTGAGACTCGTTAATGTCGATAATTTATTATCGAGCATTGTATTTCACGAAAATTCTTAACATTCCGTCACGTGTTCGCTTTATGAGGATTTTGCGGCGTATGGTTAAAATGTTTGGGTTTCAATATCTTTCTATCGTTCTTTTTACCTACTGACCTCGATCGTTTAATATCCCGATTGTCCGAGACTTCCATTTCGGATAACCTTCAAGTTCTCGTGTCCTCTTTCGTGTAACTCTTATTTTTATCGCGTTCTCAATCGACGACACGAGGCCCGTTGATCACAATTAAATTTTACAACATTTGAAAATCTAATTGAACTCTTGTATTAAAAAATGTTTCCGGCATGTCCCATTTGGGGATCGTTTCAATTAATATTCGACCGCGTGGGTTGCTGTGTCACTACATGGACAAAAACAACGAAGTAAATGTAAATTCATGCTAAATTTTCACTCTCAAAATTACTTTTATGTTCCAACACGAGAGGACACTACTATTTTATTTTTATTTTTTCACGTTCACGAAGTTTTCACAGTACAAAAAATTGTACTAAAATTTTTATACAAATACGATGTTTTATAATCTATTTAATTTCCGTGCAAAATTCGAACAGATCCAAAAAAATGTATTTGAAAATGTTCGAAATATTTTGCCAAACACAGAGGTTCAATATCGGCTTGGAATTTTTTTTTTTTTTTCAAATTCATAAGGAATTTCGTTTCATTATAACTTTGCCACTATAATTATTTGCCTGGATCTACGTGTCAGACTGCGAACGATTTTTCGAGGAGAAGACGAGAACTGTCCACGAGTGGGTGTATGAATGTCCAGTGTCCTTGTACTTTTATAACTATATGAAGACGATTTAAAAGGTTGTGGAGATGCACGAGATATCATATTCGTTCGTTTATTGTTCACAGGTTACCTTGGAAAATTATTATAGCAACTTGATAGCTCAGCACATAGAACGTAAGCAGAGGCTAGCAAAATTGGAGGAATCGTTGAAGGACGAGGGTCTCTCGGAGCAACAGAAGCAGGAAAAAAGACTTCAACATGCTCAGAAAGAAACGGAATTCCTACGTCTGAAACGTTCGAGGCTCGGTGTCGAGGACTTCGAGCCTCTTAAAGTAATTGGACGCGGGGCTTTTGGCGAGGTAATACAATCATCTAATGCCTACGTTTTTTTCGCTCTTCTACGTTTTTCTTTTTTTTTTCTTCATTTTCCGTTACTTCCTCTTTACTTTTCCGGCTTTTGACCTTCGATCTTACAAACAATGAATCTCGTCGCACTCATTTCCTTTATTTATTCGTTTTAAAACAGGTGAGACTTGTACAGAAGAAGGACACTGGTCACGTTTACGCCATGAAGATTCTGCGTAAAGCAGATATGCTAGAAAAAGAACAGGTCGCTCATGTCAGAGCCGAGAGAGATGTACTCGTCGAGGCTGATCATCAGTGGGTCGTTAAAATGTACTACAGCTTTCAGGATCCTATCAATCTCTATCTTATTATGGAATTTCTTCCTGGAGGTAAGATTTTCATAATTTTATACACGATTGATAGAAGAAATCACTTTTCTTAAACTCTCGTTGGGATTTAATTTGTTTTTGGATCTCTTTCGTGGAAATTTTAACAAATTAATGCTAAAAATTTCCATCAAAACACAAACGGATGTCATTTAAGTACTTTTATTTTTATGCAACGGAATGATTCTTTTGGAATTTGCTTTGTTCCTTGATGAATAAGATTGTCAAAATTTTCTGCGATTCGTTGATAAAATTTCATTTTGACTTGAATTATTATTGGCCAAATTACACCGAATACTCATTTGATTTTCACTAATCAATTTCGAGCATTGAAATGCTATTGAAGTTTGCATCGTTAATGAGCAGCGAGAAATATACATTCTTTTGTTCATTATTTAAAAAAAAATTTCAATCGTCTCACTGTAAAAATATACTGGGTGTGAATTTTTTGTTATCGTAAGAGAAGTAATTTTTTTTTGTCATGTCCTTGTTCTGGTAATTGAAGAATTTATTTTTAATTTGCAGGGGATATGATGACCCTTCTTATGAAAAAAGACACCTTGTCCGAGGAGTGCACGCAATTTTATATTTCGGAAACGGCTCTAGCGATCGACTCGATACACAAATTAGGTTTTATTCATAGGTAAGTTAATGAAACTTCATTCCTGACGATCGGATGACAAAAGTCTATTGCTCTTTGGTTTCCAGGAGAAAAAAAAAATCTTATTAGCCACTAATTCGAATATTCAATGAGAGATTCTATTAATTCTCAAAGTGCATTCATTGGCTTGAAATATAAAATCTGTTGCCTTTCAAGTCATTAAACTGTTGCCGAGTGAAAAAGCAATTGTATGATGAGGATTAAAAATATTGTGCATCGTTTTCAAATATTTTCGAATCGAACAGAACAAGTCGTTTGTAATAGAAAGAGAACACATTCGATATTTGGTAAAGACTGCATTAATAAATTTTGGCTCATCCTTTGATTGGGGCATTCCAGACCCAGAGTAAAAAATTCCTCAATTTTAACGATTTAATGTTTTTCTTTGTTCTTTCAGGGATATCAAACCTGACAACCTGTTGCTGGATGCACGGGGCCACATAAAACTCTCGGATTTCGGTCTGTGTACAGGTCTGAAGAAGTCACACAGGACCGATTTTTATCGTGATTTGAGTCAGGCTAAACCATCAGATTTCAGTAAGTATTAACGCCTTCATTCTACCAGTCGAATTTTTTCCTTCCCTCCAATGAATATTTAAGAGCACTGATTACAAACAGATGCATTTCGATGATTGGTTGCTTGAAAAATTCAAGGAATATTATGAACCTCGAGTTGTTCGTCATGAAAAGGAATAGTTTCATTCCATTATTCGGTCGTTTGATATTTTCTGACGTTGCTAAACTTGAAAAACGTCACAATCACGAGAAAATGAATCTAAATTCGGGATATTGTAGAAGAAACGTTGCAAAATATTTATTTTATTAATGTGGAAGGAAAAAAGCCGACACAACATTACAACATTATTTAATCAGCGGTGTAATAAAGCCTAAAGGATTTGGTTATTGCGATTTCTCAGTGACATCCTGTGGGAGCGGGAGCGGCGGTGCTATGGACAGCAAAAGACGAGCAGAGAGTTGGAAAAGAAATCGAAGGGCACTGGCCTACAGTACAGTTGGCACACCTGACTACATAGCTCCCGAAGTCTTCCTTCAAACTGGCTACGGACCAGCCTGTGACTGTTGGTCCCTAGGTGTCATTATGTACGAGATGCTCATAGGTTCGTAATTTTATAACTGTTTTTTCTTTGCAAATTTATTATCAAGACTAGATCGATCGGAATATTGAAAAGTCTTGTTTTGTTTGTTCTTTATTTCATTGCATTTATTCTCGTTCCAGGTTATCCCCCGTTCTGTAGTGAGAATCCTCAAGAAACTTATCGAAAAGTGATGAACTGGCGAGAAACATTGGTCTTTCCACCGGAAGTGCCGATCAGCGAGGAAGCTAAGGACACGATTGTGAGATTTTGTTGCGAGTCCGAAAGAAGGCTGGGTATGTTTATAAAAAATCATGGAATTCGATGTTTGAGATTTTCGGTTCGTTGTAACATTTTTTAAATCAAAACGAAAATTTTCATCATTCGAATCGAAATAATATGGAGTTTCATTCCGAAAATTTCCGTGAATTAGTTTTGAATTATTTTATATTAATATTCTTGCAGGATCTCAACGAGGGATCGAAGAATTGAAACTTGCTCCATTCTTCCGTGGTGTCGATTGGGAACACATCAGGGAAAGACCTTCGGCTATTCCTGTTGAAGTACGCTCGATTGACGACACTTCAAACTTTGATGAGTTCCCAGATGTCAAGCTTGAAATTCGTAAGTGATTCAACTTCAAAAACCATGAGTTTTTAGAGTAAAATCGATACTTTTCCAAAAGCCAAAGCTTAAATATTTGTTTTTTGGAGCACATAAATTTGATACTTTCAAAATTTTTCGACCCACACATATTAAAAGATATTTGAAGTGTCCTCCTGATTTTTTTCAATAAAAACTGACCTAAGGGCTGCTGAAGACAGCTCTGGGTTCAATTGACCCAGAGATGTAACTAAAGTGGCCAAATTTCTTGGGAATTGTGATGTTAATTGACTTTTGTAACGTTACAGCTTCAGCACCCTTGCCTCAGGACGGTGAGGTGATATACAAGGACTGGGTATTCATAAATTACACGTTCAAGCGTTTCGAGGGTCTAACACAACGGGGCACGCCGACCAAAAAATAGCAACTCTCGAGCGCTTGTGCGGCAATCGGCAATCAACAAAGTGATTCAATCGGTACTCCGGCCCAAGTACATCATAATCCGCATTGATTGGCGGTCGATAAAACGAGGATATCGGGTTGAACGGACAGGAAAGGGCTCGGGATGGCCTATCGGTGCAAAGTCCGAATGGCGTTTGTGACTCGTGATTATAACATTGCGCGATACCACACGAACCTGCGATTACCACCGACGTGCGTGGTTTTATGTGTGTACGTGTGTGTCTCTTTTTCTTCTCACTCTCCTGCCATCCTCTATTTATTTCTCAACAGTCGCCCCTATTCGGAGACGAACTTTAATCGAGAAATACCGGACGAGATTGCGTGCAGCAGCGAGAATTTGCACGATGGGGGAAAGAAACAAAAACACAATTGTACTGAGACGACGACGACGACGAAAAAAGAAAGAAAAAAAAAAATAACTTTCAAATCGGCACGAAATTGTGCACGGCACGAGCTCTCTTTCTCTCCTCCTCTTTTGATCCATATTTCATTATTGACTTTATTAAAATCATTATTTTTCATTAATCCTCTATCAAGGTTGCTTCATCAGCAACATTCCATTGCTTTCTCTTTTACCTTTCGTTCCGATTATCGACAAGGCGCGCTGTGATAATGTAATTCTCAATGAACATTAACAATTTCCACGGAAATTAGCTTTTTCTTCTGTTTTTTGTTTTCTTTTTTTTTTCTCGTTTTAATTTCTTTTCGGTCGGATAATCGGTTCGTTTGGGTTGAGCCGAGGAAATGAGAATGGAGGTGAGAAAAGAAACTAAGAAACGTAATCATGTGCGCAAATACGAGCGCTTTCTTTATAAAACTTGAAATTTATCATCGATTTTCGTAATACTTTTAAAACCATTTCGAGCAGGGCTCGGTCGTTCGTTGCCCGATTAAGGTTCCTAGCTCGAGTAATGTACAGCACTTTCGATCAATGCGTTAAGTGCACCAAGGACGATTAAAAAATGATATGGAGATTAAAAAATTCGTGAAAAAACAAACGATCTTTCGTGTGTACTCTGGAATTTTTGTGTGATAAAACATTTCGAAATTTTTTTTTTCTTCAGTCGCCCTCTGCCCTCTTGTCCTCTCGTTATTCTGATGATTCCCGGTGAATCGTCGCGCTCTCTTTCTCTCTCTCTCTCTCTCTCTCTCTCTCTCCCTCGTTGTCGCTACATGTGTATGTTAAAAATCAATTTTTATGTAACGGCTTGAGAAATTATGTGCAAATTATTCGCGCGAGAGATCCAACAAAACCAGGGCACCACACCACCGAAAGAAATGCATAAATGAATAATAAACAAAAAGGTTAACTGTAGATATGTTTGAAATAAGAAAATAACTGCCGTCGTTCCAGCGTTGAAACTTTACTTTCTAGTGATTTGACTAAATCTCAGAAAGTTTAATAACACGCGTTCATCAATTCAATGGACGTTTTAGCTCCGGCGTAACGAATTAAATATCGAAATTCATTATTGTAACAGATTGAAAAAAAATATAATGAAGATAAGAATAAATATAAATATACGCGACATACGTGGAATTCGCAAATGGACACACATATATATTGTATACATTTGACGAGAAATTAGTTTCGTACGATTTTGCCAGCGTTAATTACAAAATAATTATTGAATATCATACTTCATAGGAGCACCACCGTACCGAGTTGAATAAAAAAGGAAAAAGATAAAAGAAAAACGAAAAAACAAAAAAAAAAAAACAATAAAAGTTTCAATATAGTTTCGACAAAGCGGAGTGACTAGGTTTACTTACGAAATTACTTAAGATTATTACGTACAACAATTTAAGAAAAGTTAATATTAAAGGCATAAAAATAAAGGAAAGAAAATAATAAAATGGAGAATAACACGAACTTGAGAGACTAATAACGAAATCAACTATTTTCTTCATTCATTGAACTATAGACTAGGGGTTTATAGAATCGATTGAAATCAAGATCGAACAGGCCATCTGCACCGATTGGCGACTCGAGTCTCAACACAAACACACACACATTTATACAAATATGTGAGTAAAGAAAAAAGAATTTAGTCACTCGACGCTATCATTACAATCGTACGTTACGATATATTTAACCCAAAACGACGTCCAATTTAATCGAGTTACATAGAGAAAAAGGAAAATCAAGCGATCGCAATTTATTTATCTATTCAATGAAATAAAATTAAAAAGAAAAAAAAAACAAATGAATGAACATACTAAAAATGTCTAAATGAAGGAAATTTAAAGAAAAAGGAAACGAAAATAACAAAGATAAATTAATACAACAATAGCCACGAGATGCCTTTGACGCAAAAATCTTTGGTGCCCTGGAGCAGCGAACGAGAATAGCTTAACGATTGGTGAACACTTTATCACCACATTCGAATATCTCTGTATATATATTTGAAACATATATATATATATATAAATATTTAAAAAGCAAAAAATGAGGCATTGCATGGCACTCGAAATCCATTTGCTTCTCGTTTTCTCGAGTTCAAAAAGTCCATATTTCATCCAAAAATTTCGTTCAGTTGCAAGAATGTCTTCTGCAATTGAACGAAAATTATGGATGGAACCTGGACTTTTTTGAACTTGACATTATTTTTTCACGAATTTTTATCTGATACACATTTTTTGAATTATATCCCAATTTTTTTCTGAAATCCAGCTCATCCATTAAATACTCCGTTTGAGAAAATTGCAATTTAATCAGGTTTCCAAATTGTGGGTAAAGGATTTTTAAAGAGATTTTAAGTGCTCTTTCACTTGAGTTTTACTCGAAGCTTAACTTACAAATCTAGTTCAAGCACATGACCGTATGTCTTGGTCGTGTTGTATGGCGAGTCTTGCGAAGTACACTCAAGTTTCGTCCCCGAAAATAGCAACCAAGGGTCAAATGTATTTGGAGTTCACATGGAGTGTCTTATTTGTAGACATAAATGATTCACGTGCAAATAAGAATACAAAAATTGATACATTTGTTCGTGCCACACGTCGATTGTTCGTATTTCCTAACTTGACACAAAATTTTCTGTATTTGAACTACGATTTAATGACAATTCAAAACTTTTTTCACTGCGGATGGAAATGGTTTTGGCTTTGCGATCACTTTTATTACTCAATAAGAGGAAAATTAAAATATTACAAAACGGACATTGTTGATTCCAAAAAAATCGGTATGTTTCAAAGTTCGATTAACTGTGTAATATTTCGATTCAATGAATTTAGTAAAGAAAAAGACAAAAATTGAAAAAAAATATGTTGACTTGGAGACATTTATCTTCGACATTATCGCAATTCACGTACGTAAAGCATCAATTTCTCGAAACTCATTATTCGACGTTTCTTTGAGAAAGGATAAAATCAGAAAAACATGTTGAAATCTCCATTTCAGTAGAGTTTCAATTGAAAGAGCAGAAAAGTTGATAGTTATTTATCTGTCTTCGCAAAAATAATCGTTTTTGTTAAAACAATCTAAGTTTTCAAAAGTAGAAGCAGTTTTCGTTGATTTTTGATGGGAATTTGTGAGAAGTCGACGATGCACGATAGTGTAAAATTTCAATGAACTAGCGAAGCGAAACAGATCGACGTGTGCATGAATTTTTAGCATCACTTTGTATTCGCGTTATTCTTCCAAAATATAATATGCCTGATCGTCCCCTCAACCGAGTGGAACTGGGTTGCTGAATAAAGCGCATACAAACAAAAAAAGAGAAAAACAAGAAATACCAAAAAAGAGTGTTGACACTGACTGTGACCGTAGTTTCGTTCTAGGATCGTAAATGATTAAATGGTACAGCGATAACGTGAATTCCTGATAACCAGGCGTTTTTCTGTGGGATAATTGGGCAACGGGGGAAAAAAACGTGGCCGAGTATATTGTGAGATCGCGTACCGTGCGTTCGTTGAGTTTGTTAAAAATTTATCGCCAGTCGATATTCCGCCCTCCTGGTTCCCTCGCATCCTTTGACAATTATTTCCCTTGATAACTCCTTGCACGGTCCTGTCGAAAGCGTGTACAGCCTCGAACGTTAAATTCGTATTTAATAATTGTTGCTTTTTGTGCTAATAAAGATACTAGAGCCGAGCGAGCGGAAAGTTGAAAAAAAAAAATGCGTTCACCGCTCGTTTACGTCCAACAATTAAAGGAGGAAAAAAAAACGAGATAACGAATCATGTATATTTGGATTAAAATAACTGCGTATTACGTATAAGTGTGTATTCGAAAAATTGCACTCGCCGAATCAGCTATTGTCAAACGAGTTATTCCTTAAATATCGAAACTTTCACAATTTTTTTCAAAAATTCAATTATGTACTTTTTCTCTTTCTCTCTCTATTCCTCCTCAAACTTCTGTTTACGAAAAACACAAACAAACGAAGAAACTGATTTATCTCTACATGTCCTGTGTCTTACGCTATCGAAATTTGTCCGTACGTAAAAATACCCACCGTCTCGTGAACACGACTATAAGAAAAAGAAAGAAAAAGTAAAAAAAAAAAATTAAAAAAAAAACGAAGTAAATAGTGAATTATCGAAGAATAATTTAGCCGTAAGTGCTGCAGCGAGTAAGTTGAGCTAGAAAAAGAGAATCGTTGGTAGACTTCTACCCAATACTGTATTAAAAATCAGAGGGAACGCGAGACGTGTGTAAAAGAAAGATTGAAATGGAAAAAACAATAAATAAAAAAAGGTTTCTTTTTTTTTTTTCGTTGTACATGTGATAATTATACGAGACGCGTGATACTTAAGGAGGAATTTGCCGTTATTAAGAAACTTATATCGTTCATATATATGTTTATTCGACGATTAGATTCCGAGCAGCATCTCTCGTCCATTCGCGTGACGACGTCGACAAAATATTAAAAGTAAAAAAAAAGAAAAAAAGAAAACAAGAAGAAGAAGAAAACAAAATGCGATAATGATCCAAGTACACGCGCACCACCCAAATAGATTGTATATTTTTCGTACTACGTCTCTTTTCCCTCTGATGCTTTATCGTTATTTTCTTTAAATATATGAATCGCAAGAAAGAACACACACACACACACGCGAGGATGGCCGGAACATGGGCGTCCGCCGAGACACGACACATTTTTGTTTTTCATGTTCACTCGATCATTGCGATTGTGTTGTACAATGATTGTTTCTTTTTTTATTTTCATTTTTTTAGTTGAATTTAAACGGTAAAAGTGAGGAGATGACTGTAGAACGATATATATAGTTTTTAAGTAGAAACGTTCTCGTACGGTTGTCGCGGATAGTACGTAAGAATATACATATTTTGGTAGGCAATCGACGCAGCGAAGAGGGGAGGGGGCGATACGGTGGCATCGTCGAACGAGCGCACACTCACACGCGTCCGACGTTAAAAAAGCCACGAGGAACGCATCAGCATCGATTCCAAGTATTTTGCACGTTTACTGACAGAACGCGAATCGAACGGACGCGATGGAAAAAAAAAGAAAATAGGAAGAGAAATGAAAGAAATAATAATAAGGAGGAACACGACGAAAATGAAAAAAAGAAAAAAACGCAAGACAGATCGCGATCGTTGAATGATTTGCGGTGTGAATGAAAATTGTGTAAACAAGAGACAAAGTGACGAGTGGATTGAAATATTTTATAGTAGGCTTGTGATAAAATTAAAGAATTATTATCGATCGATGAAATGACGAAAACAAAACAAAACACAAAAAAAAAAAACAACAATGTATAAAGAAAAAAACATTGCTTTCCACATGCAGAATATACTATTGTAATTATGTCGTTAATAAATTGTTTTTTATTTTATTTCCAAGTTTTTTTTTTTTGCTTCGCATCCACTAATTAATATGTGAATAATATTACTTGCCTCGATGACACGATCTCGTAAACAGGAGCTGCTGTAATCGGTTGGAGATTGTGTAAAATATGGCGTGATACGATCTTCGTTCCCTTCTCTCTTTTTCTCTGATCGCGCTGATGTTTTCCGATTGTTCAACTATCACTGATAACCTTTGTAACCCGCGCGATATGCACGGACGTACTGGCCGAGCTATAGAATTGCGTCAGGAACTCTGAATTAAAATATATATTTTCTCTCAAATCAATCCGGAGAATTAACCGCTTTAGTTGCCACCGCATTAATCCTCCGTAACGATTCAAGAATATTTTCAATCCAAAATACCCGAGGCAATGCTACTTCTCAAATTCGACACCTTTTTCGAAATTTGTGAAATATATTTTTTCCCTATGAACGAACCATGAATCGAGAAACACTTGAAAATAATACACAAACACGCATCACGCACTTTCGAAAGCTTCGTAACGGTTTTAATACTTCGGGGGTGCGTCCGGCCCCACCTAACCTGAACCACCTGAACGACGCATGA